>VWZZ01004451.1:1148843-1423860 GCA_013399095.1 Psophia crepitans | reverse complement strand
GCAACCCGGGCGGGAGGCGCGGGACAGGGGTCCGGGGCCGCCGCGGGCTCGGGGGCTCTCCCGCTCCTCGCCGTCGCCCTGGCAGCGCTTAGCACGGGGTCGGAGGCTGGCAGAGCTGCCCGGCGGCACCTTGCTTTGCCCCCTGCCCAGCAGCACTCCGTAGCAGGCAGCACACGGCAGCGGGTATCTTTACGCAGGGTAAGCGTGTCCCAGACCTGCTTACTTGCACAAGGAAATGGCTTAAAAGGGTTGAAGAAGAAAAGAGCATGAGGAGAGAGAGAACCCACCGACTTGCCGTGATAACAGCAAAGTTTTTTGCCTACTACGTTGCATGTCATGTAGTGCTCTCAAAATCAATTCAGATGAGGGCTTGCAGGGCTACCTTGTCCTGGAGGGCAGGAGAGCGCTGAATTCTTCCTTGCCACCCTGGTAAAGCTGTATCTGGCTTTTACAGCCTCACTCCCCAGGCAAATGAAGCTGTTCTAGCCTTAAAAAGTTGCCAGCCCTCTCCTGATATTGGCAAATGCAGCCTTAGATGAACAGGAGTAAAATGATGCTTATATAAAATGTTTTTTGTCTTTTGATGTTCAGCCTGCTTGCCTGGATATAGCTTCTCTCTCCATTCCAATGCCCAGAGCTTCCCAGTTACTACTGACGGTAACTTCACAGCAGAACTGGCAGCTCACTTGTTCCCTTACTGTCCAGTTCCAGTGTGGCTGAGGCAAGGCAGATCCCTACGGGCTGAAATTAGGTACTGTCCAACCTTGAGAAATGATCACTCTGTGAGGGAGATTTTTGTGAGGACTTTGTCTCTAGAGAGAATTTACCAACAGAAGTTGGTGTTCAGAGACAGTAAAACTCAGCACTGAGTTTAAAAACAGTAAAACTACTTATTATTTAAAAAAAAAAACCCAGAACAACAAAAACAAAACAAAAAAAACCCCAACACCCAAAACCAAGAACAGTTCTCATCGAGACTGAAAGAGTTGATTTCTTTTTCTTTTTGTCTAAGGAAATAAGGCAGAAGAAATGACATTGAGATGTCTGAACAGCATCTGGCTCTTCTGTAACTTTCGATTACATTCACTCATTTTAACCAAATGTGCCAGACAGATAAAGGCCTCAAAAGTTTTAGGTACCATCAGTTTCATGAAAACCGGTGTTTTCACATCACAGTGCAAGTAACAGACTATCATTTGTCCCACCACGAGCACGGCCTCAGCTTGTGCTCAGTGTTTATTAGACATCAGAGAACCCATAGAACATTTGCTTCTGCAGTACAAACCTGTAGAATAACTGGCTAAATCAGCTGTACTGTGCATAGACTAATTTGGTTTAGATCTTGAAATGATATAAGGAAGATGTGTTTGTCAGCCTTGAGGTGAGACCAGCAATTTTCTCTTCCCAAATTATGGCCCCCAAACAGCCCCTTCCCCCTCTTACTTTAGGATGGTAGGGGTTCATGTGTTAGGAAATGCTACGAGCAGTAGTTTTCCCTGGTTTTCAGCCTTGCTAAGAGCAGAGTGAGCCACAGCCAAGCTCTCTGAGTGCTGCAGAGGCAATGGCAGGAGATACTGGTTCCCTGCTAGTGATGATGAGAGCTGGTTGGTGCCTGTGCTGCCACTCCCTGGTGCTCAGTGCTGATCACCAAGCAAGGGGCACAGGAACGCCAAAGGCATTCTTGTGCTGGGAGGGAAGTTGTCATTCTACCTTGCATTGGAGTGACAGAAGGACACCAAATGCTGGGGCTTCCCCTCTTCCTTGCTGTGCCCTTTCTTGGGCAGGAGACAACTTTGTGGCTCATGGGCATGTTATGTTAGTCATGGCTAAACTTTTTCTGCTTCTGATTTCAGGTGGGATGGGATTGACAGTCCCTCTCAGTCTCAGAGAGGACAGAATTGCATTCTCAAATCATAGATCCGAACAGTTTATCTCCTGTGTCTTGTTTCGGGTAAAGCTTGCTTAAACTTGGTTGGTACAAGCTTTCAGACCGAGACACTTCCACTGTAGCTGTGCTGAGCGTTGTTGTATGACTGCATTCACTTTCAGCCTCCCTTTTCAATACGAACTCACCAATGTCTGCTGTCAGGCACAGTTTTGCAGTGGGAAATCCTAGTGCCTTTCTCTCTCCCTTCCACATTAGCAGTAGTCAGTCTAGCGCATGTTCACTAGGCTCACCCTGCAGCCCTCCTTCCTCTTCCCCCTGCAGACGGGCACTTCTCCTCCCGTTTATTAACTCATAGATGATATCACTGTTTGGACTGCCATAAAACTGATAGAAAATGTCATCCAATTTTGTTAATTTATAATCCAGATCTTGGTGTGAATCTGGAGGAATTCTGCTCCTGCTGATAAATTCCTCTCTGTTTGTCCATCTGCCAGTGGGATCTGATTCTGGCTCATCTTGTGGTAGACGCACTTGGAAAAAAGGGTTTTCCCTCCTGAGGACTGGGTAATTTCATCACGTCGCCTGTGGTTATGTGCTAGAGGCAGGCATCGGTAAATATGCAATTTATGCAGATCAGCTACACTTTGAAAAGCTGTCTCTTTTCTAACCTTCCTAGATGGCAGTTTAGGGATTCCAAGCTTTTCCCTGCTCCTTAGCTCTCCATGTGCCTTTAAACGAACTGTGTTTGGATGCTGCAAGTACTCCTGTGTGGCTAAATAAACAGGGCAGCAGATTGCCATGTGGGATCTAAAGCCCTATCAGATATAGATCTGACCATCTACAGCATGAGTCAGACCTTATGGGTTAGGAGTATGAATTCCATTGCTCCTAGAGGCTGAAAACTGCTCTCCTGGGAAATTGCTTAGGCAGTTCCTTCTAGACTTCCAGGCAAGGCTTCTGTGTTTGTATGTTAGTGTGCATGGAGTTTTGAAGCTTGCACACAGTGAGGACCTTACGTATGTCCACTTGGTTGCCAGTAATTAAGTTCTTCCAGGGTGAAATCGGGTAGCAGAAGGACTGCATCAGAGGCTGTGGTGAGAGCTAGGCTGTTTTTCTCAGCTCTGCATGCATATTCATTGCTGATTTTTAGTCTAGGGGGCTAAACTTAATTCTGTCTCTCATGATGCCAGTGACAAGACTCTCATCCAGTCTGGTGGTCTCCGATTAGTATATGAGGAGCACACTGCCTGATAACTGTCTCCTGGATTGCCGTTACTTTGTCACAGGCTGGGAGCTCAAAAGACTCCAAATCTCCTGCAAAACCACTATGATCTCCTGTGATCTCCGTGTTGCACCTCCTGTATCTCGTCTGGGAGTAAAGGTTGGCTGTAGTGGGGAAAGGTCAGCTGCTGGGCCCTGGGAAAGCCTGAAAGACTCAGGGCTTTTCTCCAGCCAGTAAGTCCCCCGTGAAAAGCCTGCACCTGAGCCAAGCCGTTTTGATCTGAACTCTTTGGAATTCATCGCTTTCTTCTGGCTACCTTCTAATTTGGCCTCGGGTCAAAATCATTTGGCAAGAACAACACTGAGGACAAGTGCCCCCTCTTTTGGCCTTTATCTTGTCTAATTACCAGGAGCATCCCTGCACAATGGAGCAGCTCCTTATTCTAATCTCTTCTTCTTTACTTATCTCCATTTTCTCTCCCTCTTCTTTTGTCTTCCAAAATCCCACGCACCAGGATTGAAAGGCTGGGTACTGGCGTAAAAGGATTGTGCTGTGAGCAGTGGGCAAATGCTTTCCCAAAGCTACAGCTTTTCTATGGCTTTTTTTTCACCTGCATATTTGGAGAGTTTCTGTCAGCCCCAGTGTGTGTATCTGTGCTGCTGACTCGGAACAAGAGGGAGTAATGTGTCCTTTCTCTCCCTGTGTCCCACAGAGAAACCCGTCAGCCTGACTTACCGATGTCCTTGCCGATTCTACGAGAGCAACGTGGCAAGAGCCAACATTAAGCACCTCAAAATCCTCTCCACACCCAACTGCTCCCTTCAGATTGTGTAAGTCTCTTACCCTTTACAGCTGGGTGCAAATCTCAGGTGTCAAAAAGAAGAGTCACAGAGCTGGTTCCTGCTTTGGTGGCTGCGATTCAGTCTGTGTCTCATGCCATGATTTCAAATTCATCTCTCCAACTCATGTGTCAGGCACAGCTGGATGCTGTTTTACCCCACACAAAGGAGCCCAGCTAGATGTTTCCCAGCTGTGTTCTACCTCTGTGATCTCCCTGTGACTATGTGATCCAATGTCCTGTTCCCCCATGGGTATCTGAGCAGGAATGTCAGACAGGCCTTGGATGTGGAGTTTCACACCTTAGGGAAAAGACTTTGCAGTCCTCTGAGTCTTCTAATGCTCAACTTCTCCACAGAGAGGAGTTAAACAAACAAAAGGAATTCCTGGATTTTGTGTAGCCTCCACAGGAGGTACAGACCCTAAAACATGTGCTGGCCTGATCTAGGGACACACCAGGCAGTGACTTACTCTGGTAAATCACAGATCACAGCAGGGCAGAGATGATGGGTCCCCAATGGAAAATAACCTCTTCATTTTTGCTGAAAAAAAAGAAACACTGATTTTCAGGAAAAATGGAGTTGTTGCTTTGTGTGTGTGTTTTTAGGAAGGTCTTTTTGGATCATCTGTTCGTAGGTGATCCCCTCCCTCTTCTCCCAAAATTCAAAATCTTCAGAAGAAAAAAATTATCATTTAACTTTTGATTGCAATGGAGCCCTATGACCATCAACTTCTGTTGACCTTTGTAAGAGTGCCTGAGTGAACAAACAGGGTTTCTATGTGGTGCTCCCATCACTAGTTTTGTCTTTGACCCATATTGAGCTCTTCCAGTTTCAACTTCAATGCTGTAGAAATCCATTCTTTGTCATCCAAAACATTTCTGCAGAGAAATGAAACTGAGACAGTTTCATGAGGTAACTCAGGAATGCACAGATATATTGAAAAACATGTATCCATTCATGAACAGGTTTTACCCATATGATATTTTTCTTTCTTGAACCACTCTGGGTAGATCATACACAATTTCTCATGTGTGCTTCTGCCTTAGGATTTGGTGGAGAACAGTGAGAAAAATGTAAGCTTCAGCTGAGAAATAATTTCCTTTCACAAAAATGGCAAAACCAGCTGTGACTAACTCTGATCTCTACCTATAAACAATTTTGGAGGCAAGCATCCAAAATGCAGTACTGTATGGATTTGTGCTCTGGGACTGTCAGTGGATGTCATAAAGGTCCCAGTGCTAAGGCTTTGTAGAGGATTTGGAATCTTCTGGAGTAGTTTCAAGAAAATGACAGGCATTTCAGACAGGTTAGAGTATACATTTATCTCTTAATTAACTTGGGATCATAGTCATTAGAGATAGATAAGGGCATGAAATGCAGAAACACAGACAACTCATGTTCTTGTTCATTCTTGAACCAAACATGTTTGTTTGAAATGTGATTTAGTGGCACACAGAACCCATGAACCTACAGTTCAGCATGTTTTTGTTACTTTAAAAAGTAAGATATTAAAAAAACTTACCTCCAAATACCCCTGAATCATCAAGTTCAAACTAGGCCTGTATCGAAACAGAAGCTGAAATGGAATAAAAAATAACACATAAATTTCTTATCTTGAAGGTTTTAACCACACTCTGAATTTAGTGGATATGCATTATGTAGTGAAGTTGTGAGTAACTTAAAAGCTACTGTTTCAAGGAAAGATCTTGTATTTTTTTTGCACAAGTACATTCCCCCTTATGGTTGAGGGGAATTGTACCCGGATAAAAATCCTAAAAGCAGACTTTTGTTCTTGGTTCAATGGGAAGTCATCTCTCCAAATTCAGAAATCTCCTTTTTCAATGTCTACTTTTACAAAGCCCATCCTAAATTCCCTGCTTTTCAGTACAGGGAAATAGGCATTTTTAGCATGCAATTAATTGCATCCCGGAGTAGACACCTAAACCAGTTCAGATTAACACTCCATACAGTTGCCTAGATCTCTGCCAGGACTGTACAAGAGCAGGAGCTGATGGACTCAGAAATAAATTACTAGAAAAATCAGTGTCTTTAATATTAAGTGAGAGGAATTGCATTGCATGTGGCTGGAGGCTGGTTACGTGTGCTTTTAGTTCTGCACCCTGTGAGGCTAGCTCAAGAGTTCCCAGGCATTGCTAACATCAGCAGTTCCATTCTTACTCTCTGTTGGTATCACTTCACTGGAAATACTCCAGCAGCTTGGCACTGCTGTAAGGGAAATCTGAATTAGGCCCATTCATCTCTTTATCGGCGCAGGGCTTGCAAGACTGGATCTTCGGTGTGTTTATGTTACAACCATGTTGTTACATAACTTCAAGACCAAGGAGACCTTTTGACCGGTTATTTCTTATGCCATAGTTTTATATTCTGCATATGTCATTTATAAAGCAGGGAACATTTTGGCTTCCATCCAGCAAAATGCTTAAACAAGTACTGAACTTATTCCCATGGGCATTTCCATGGAGCTGCTGTTCTTGGCACTTTTGGATGGCAGGCTACTTTAAAGGGAAATTTCTGAGCAGCTGGGGCAGAGGCAGGGTGCTGCGGGGAATGTGGGAGATCCCATCTCAGTGGTAGATCACACCACAGCACTCTGAAGAGGCCCTGAGATCCCTGGAGGGTGAGACCTGCTGATGTGGGTGAAAAGCTATTTGTATTGCTTCTGTATGAAAAATGCAGGTAGCCTCTATGCAAAATTCACAGGAAATTCAAATTAGCTGAACAGTCTGGTTTGGAAAGTGCAGCCTGGATATCAGGAGAAACCCTTCAGGCGTTTTCTGCTTTTGTTTCCAGTGCTGAGTGAATGCATGAGGGGAAACTTGCCTCTGGCACTGTGGTACTTCCAGTTGTCTTTCTGCCCGCAACCTGTTAGTTCAGTCTTGTATGAAACAAAAAGTTACCCAGACCCTTTCAGAACATCCAAGAGATATAAGTTGGTATCTGTCCTCAAAAGACGTGAAACTGCAATTTTGGGTTGAATCTGAAAGCTGTCCTTAATTAATTTTATTTTAAAATGGCCTATATTTACCATGTCAGTATTTCTAAAGGAAATTTAGCTGTTCCTGGCACTGAACTGGCACTGGCTGTTATAGTCCAGGTATGAAATGGAAAACTTAGATTCAAATTCTGTATCTGTCTCACCCTCACATGCGTACCACTGCAGATCCCAAGAATCATCATCAGAGGAGACAAATTGTACCAGTGCTTTGAACCCAGGGATATTTATAATAGCTACCCTGAGTATGACAGGGATAACCCATCCTCTTCATGGGTTAACTGAGAGCAGCACTGACACCCAAGAAAGTTGGACACAGCTCTACTGCACATTGTGGAATTGCAAACCTCTGTGCAAAATAAGGCATCTGGGGGTGGGGGTGGGCTGAGGAGCATCGCACACTAAACTCATTCTGATTTTTTTCCTTTGACAGTGCAAGGCTCAAGAGCAACAGCAAGCAAGTGTGCATTGATCCCAAGTTAAAGTGGATCCAGGAATATCTGGAGAAAGCTTTAAACAAGTAAGACAAGAGACAAATGGACTTAACAGCTAACATCCTGAGTTATTAAAGGGTAGAACATTAAGGGCTGGCTTTTACCATGTGGACAAAGTACTCGTGGAATCAGAGATTGTTTTGAAGATGGGTTTGGAGTTGACCTAATCTGTACTAAAACAACAGCTTCTAGTATATCTTAAATGTTAAGCTAAGAGTTTTGCCAGGTTTTGAGGCAAGATCTATCCCAATGAATCTGTTCTGGGGTCCCCAACTCATTCTTTTTAAAAAAAGCCGTTCTCCCAAGGAAAACGCTTCCTTTATGCCCCCACTTCCCCAAGCCAAACTACAGTTACTTCAAAATCTATATTGTTCCAGATTCTTGGAGCCCCTTTTCCATGTTACACTGGGGTCTGTTTGCACAGGCAGCTGAGGCCTAGGAGGTCTTGGTGCTAAAAATTGTTTCTTTGCTGGCCAGTGTGGAGTGCTGAGATGTGCTGCCATGAATAAGGCACTCCCACAAGGCCAGGGAAAAAACGGCCATACTTGGCAAATTCAGACTTTTAAAATCTATTTTTATTCCCCTTGAAAGTGGGTGATCACGGCTACATGAGGTGGATCCGGCGTATCTCAGTTCAATCTTACAGTGAGCAAGAGCAGCTCAGAGAACATACCTATGCTGAGTTGCAAGGGAGGGCTTCAGCCTTCCTGATGACACAAGTGATGGTACAAAGCATTTCCTTGCTTGCCCAGGCCCCTGCTATTGATCCAGCAGTGGTATTTTGGTCAGCAAGCCCACCTGTGCACTCAGTATCCCTCATACCCTTGCCACCACATTCCCACCCCTCAGTAACTGCGCTGTAACCGTGCTGAACCTTGCCCCCGCTGCATCTGTAGGGTAAAGGCAGGGCTGGAATCTAGTCATTTGTAAAAGCAACGCATTCTTGGAGAAATGTGGGGAAGGGTATGGCCCCAGGGCAGGTGTGAGGCAGTACAGGCAGCTGATTGCCCTCTACTGTTTGCTTTGCAGATGTACCTCCCAAATAAGGGGTAGAGTTAAAAAGAAAAAGTCTTTATACAGTTCCCCTGTATTTTTACAATAAGTGAAGGGAGAAATAGTACCAGAGGTAGAGAGATTCCTGCATGTGGCCCTTTTGGGACCACACTGGGGCCATAACTGAGGAGGAGGAGGAGAAGAAAGGAAGTCAGCTAACAAACTGACTGTGATTCCAGCCCTGACAGCTCTTCCCATCTCATCCAATGCTCAGTGCCTTCTTTGCTGCCAGCACTACGCCCTCTTGTCCTTTGGGCAAATTCTCTGCAGGGGTAATCCAGGTTAATGCTACCAGGATGGCTTTGGATTTAGGCAAACTGAACCTGAGAGCAGGATGTGGCCCATGCTGACTATCCTGGAGGCTTGAGCTATTTTGTTTTCCATCTTGGGAAAATCCCCAAGCCCCTGCCTAAGTTTCTGTTTGCTGTCAGCCTCAATGAAGCCCTTGCTGCTGTTCATAAGACCTGAAATTTAGGAGGCACTTAAGAAATTTGCAGGGTTGGGCAAATGTGATTATGTGCTCAGATCCTGCCTGCTTGACTTATGGGAACAACTCAGCTGGAACATGTTCTGCTCTCGCTTCCACTGGTGAAGGTCTGGGGCCAGCTCTACTGAAACCAGTGAGCCCGTGCCTGATCTCCAGCCAGGTTCTGGGTTTTGTTTACCTAATGCTAATCCAGAAGCAATTCTGCTAATTTGGTGGATTTCATCCTGGTTTACATTGAGTACGAGAAGAGAATTTGGTCCCAGCTCAATGAAATAAGATGATAGAAAGCATGTATCTCCATCACCTAATCCCATAATCATGGCATTATTTCCATTTTCCAACTAGTAATGCTAGCACCAGTGGCATTTTCATGCTCCACAGACAGTCAGGGCTTTGCCAGTAGCATTTTCACAAGGCATGTTTTTGATATATTTTAGTGCACAGCTTTGACTTCTTCAATGAAATGTACTTTGGAATATATTTATAGCGCATCAAACAATTCATATATTTGAATTGGAGCCATATGAATGTTGGTAGTTTAAAACACCGATATCCCTCTAAACTACTAACAGCTTGTAAAATAAATCTATATAGATCTATAAATGTTAATGTAGCTATCAATTTCAATCAGCCATATATTATATTTTTTCACTTGTACTGAAATTGTATGAAATGTGACATTACCTTATATGCACTAGCAATAAAATGGCTAATTGTTTCATGTTATGAAAACCCAATTGTACATGGGAATTTATTTTTCTGGAATAAAATCAATACATTTTGTAGAAAGGGCTCTTGTAATTGCTTAAGTAAAATCCAAAGTGTCAAGACATTTTAATCTATACCAGTGCTTCAGTATATGAGTATCTTCTGTGTTATAATCTGTAGCTAAGGGCAAGAAAAAGCTCACAGAATATAGCAGTCCAATGCAGCTGATTTTGAAACCAGAGATGGTTTTTAGTAGGGAATTATTTTTCTCACTAATTCTGCTTAGCCTTTATTATTGCTTTATATTCATCACATCTCCATGTAATATACACACTTATGAGACATCAGTAAAATGCATTCTGGCTGTTGGGAAACCAAATTCTTTAACTGGCTTTAAAAATCATTGTGCAGCTGCTGTGGCCAACATCATTCAACATTCATTAATTTTATAGACAAGGGGCAAATCAGTCCTTCCTTGAAATAGCTAGTAAATCCTTTACCACTTCCAGGCAATCCCAGTCATCATTTACGGTCCAGCCTTGACTGCCTTTCCCTTCTCCCTTCATGCAAGGATATGAAAAATCAACCTTTGCAGTGCCAACAGAGACCAGAGAATGATCCTTGTCCCATCTCAGAACTTCCCCTCAGCCCAAGAGGTTGGAGTCCAGTAAGCTCAGCTGCTACTGCAGGCACAGATAAGAAAGCTGATGGATCTGGAGAAGATAAAGACAGACAGCATAAGACTTTTCCTTGAGCCCTTTGGGAGAAAGGAAAGGAAAGGAAACTCCCAACTTCTAGGGGCTGGCTGTGATGGGATCCAAGCCCTGCTGCTGCCTTCCTACATAGTGCTTGTAAATCCCGGTGTGGTAGCTCTTCCTAATTGCTGACCTCATTTGTAAATAAGGGCTGAAGTGCAAGACACTAAAAAAAGGAAGTCCCGGTGCTCCACCGGTGCTCCACCATGTGTGTGTTGGGCGAATGCCCCACATGGTGATAGACAATGTAGGCGAATGTCTTCACAGCCTCGTTTGAAGGCACTGAATTCCTGCAAATCCCACAGAGTAGCCACGGGTTCTTGTTTACGTCAGTGGGCATGGTGGGTGGGAAAAGCCAGAAATCCAGCCCCAATCTGCTTTCATAGTACTTCAGGGGGTACCACATGGATGGTGAGGCTCCTGGCTGACAAGTTCTGGCAGGTATTTGGGGAGGCTTAGAGGTTTTGGGAAAAGAGTTGTTCCAGTCTCAGAATTTGCAAATGTCCTGTCACCAGGGCACTTTCATTTGCCTAGCGTTCTTCTGAGGCAGAGGGTATGCGAAAGGAGATGTTATCTCCATTTGCACCCTGCCAGCATGATGTGAGGGGACCATAGGATAAATGTGAATAAGGGCTTTGTATATGGATAATTTATGGCAGTCTTTTTGTATTTTTCTTTTAATTTAGACCACGTCATCGCACTCATAAAAAAAAGCAACAGAAGAAACGGGGCCCACGCTGCCCTTCCCGGGCAACACCACTAAAGTCTCCAGGGAGAAAGAATGGTAGGAAGCATTAGTTTCTGAGCTGGGATACCTCAGGTTCAAGTCCCTGCTCTTCCACTGACCATCCTATGTGACCTTTGGCAAATATAATAGCCTATCCAGACTTCCATTTTCCCTCATATTTGTTGAGGATAACAATTGTACCCTTCCTGCAAAGGGGTAATGATTACATAAAACTCTTAAAATGGGGAAAGTTCAGCCACAACAGAGGTGGGAAAAATTTCCCATTTTACATATAGGAAAATGTAAATGGAAATAGGAAATAGTCCCAAAGAGGCCAAAATATCCTAGAAGCAAAGCTAAAGCAAAAACCAGGGTAAAGGTTTGTAAGCCCTATGTCTTTTAGCTGGCCATATTCCTCCAATATCAAATCAATGGAGTTAAGGTATAAATAACAGCTGGGAATTTGTCCATGGTGTTTTTTAATGACAAATGCAGCATTGGGTGGTGACAATGTGTTTTGGTATATTGGTGACTAGTTGACACCTCTCCTATGGGAGATGCTAGGCAAGTCCCAGAGAACGGTGGTACATGTGCCAATGCTCTGGATGTCCCTGTTGTTTTTTTCCCAGGAGTGCGGTGTGTCCTGCCTTTCTGTACCAAAAGAAGTAAGGTTACTAGTGTGGGATATGGAAAAGATACCTTCACAAAGGAAAATTTTGCTCATGGCTTAGTAACCCTCTTTATGCCTGGATGAGTTTTCCAAGGCTGCCTTCACTGAGAGTAGCCACAACGGTCTCTAGCTGTGGTCACACAGTCTTAATGGTCCAGCAGCCATTGAAAGACATCTTTATTCTGGTCCTGCAGGCTGAACAAGACATGCTGAGATACCAGAGTTTTTGAATACCTGGTGTTTACCCTCTGCCACTTGTAATTCAGCCTTAGTGACCTCATCTACACTGCAAAAGGCCTATCAGCCTGGAGCAGGAGTAGGAGTCACTTCAGACAAAACCTGGAGGCCACCAGCACAGACTGGCTCCTTGTTCTGAGTGAACCCTGCACACAACACACTTGCACTTTGCTGTGATCCTTAACCCACCACTCTTCCTGGGTGCCACGCTTACACTGAGTATGGAAGACTCAATGCGTCTGCCTCCTGCCCTGAGCTCCCTACCTCTGCACTTAATGCTTCACACGTTTACCATGCAGCATGTGGCTGCTTGCCCTCCCTGTCACCCCACCTTCAGTGAGCAGCTGGTCACCACAAGCTGTGATGTGCTGCCCAGCTGATCACAGCAGGTGAGATTCCAGAGCAGGGAGGCCATGGGGTTGATTCCTGGCTGGGCAGCACACTCAGGACCTTTGTTCTCCAGCCACCCTATGGTGGGAGTTGAACACCAACAAGAGCAGAGAATGGGCTCCCCTCTGTGTTCCTCCATCCTCACAGAGACCTGGCACCCTGCAGTTCCTGATCTCCAGCAGAGTCATAGGGTAGGAGAAAGTGGAGGAGGCATTCCCAATGCCACTTTCTCCACTACCAGGACTGCTCACATATGATTAATCCCTCCTTTGCCTGCTGGGTTTTTTTTGCCTAGTCTCTGCCCACCAATAATTGCTCCGGCTTTGAAGTCCAGAATAAGCTTCCTAGCCAGCCTTCCTCATATGTTAGCTCTGAACACCTTACTAACTGTTACGAGCACAACCTGCCCAAAATAACTCCCATTGCTGGTTTGCCCTGCTGGGTCCCAGTAGCTCCTTGTGGAGAACTTTCCCAAAAATGTTTGGCAAATACTGATTGGAGGGGCTGCAAAAGAACTGCCTTTGGGTTAGTTCAGACACAGATTTGCTGTTTGACTAGGCCTGATATCAAAGCTTTTGCAACTGAAATAAACCTTAATAGTGTTTCACTCTGTTTTCATCAACAGGAGGTTCAAGATGTAAGAGGCAAGCATTGTAAGCCGTCTACAGGATTTCTTACTGTAGGACCCAGAGAGCAGATAACCAGTATTAGGGAATGAATATATTTCACTGTTATCATGCAGCACAAAAGCAACGCTTCATGTATTTCCAAAGCTTTTTTTTTGTTTGAAGGTTTTTTTGGTCGTTGTGGTTTTGTTTTTTGGGTTTTTTTGGTTGTTTTTTCTTTTCCTCCACAAATTGGCGTGCTTTCACAGTGTTATTTTTATATACTAAGGTGTAACTATTTGAAAAA
Organism: Psophia crepitans; assembly: GCA_013399095.1. Taxonomy (NCBI): domain Eukaryota; kingdom Metazoa; phylum Chordata; class Aves; order Gruiformes; family Psophiidae; genus Psophia; species Psophia crepitans. Next base: position 1,410,465 of record VWZZ01004451.1, on the reverse strand, counting down.
AATATGTTTTTATACAGGTTGGTTTATTACCTAGCACTGATGACAGATATGAATTTAAACTAACCCTATGTTATTATATGATATTTTATTTCCTTTGCTATGTAGAGGTCCTGCTTTATTTAACTTTCTTTTGGTTCATGCAAGTCTCCTGGAGTTTTAAACCTAGAAGGACATGAACTGTACAGTGCAATGACGTTGTGTAAGTAGTGGAGGAATTCCTTGCCTCCAGAAGTCATCAAGGCCAAGAACATAGGAAGGCTAAAAACCATCAGACTGATGAAAGTGGACAGCATTATCATGGGAGGCATTTATAGGCATTTTGGGTGAGGGACTAAACTCAGGCCTACAAGGCTAAAGGCCGCCTCTGAAGATCAGAGACCTTGACGCTATGAGCAGCTGGGTCAATGCACATCTCGTATTGCAAGGTGCTAGTACTTGGTTTGTGGTAGTTGTGTGTGTTAGGAGCCACAGCACTGATCTGATGTCACCTGGCATATCCTATGTTCCTGTGTTTCTGATGATAAATTTTAGCACAAAAAGGAATGGGTTATTAAAGGTCTAACCACATGATCATGTTGCAAATTTCTGGAGGAGTCAGACACGCTGCCATGCACCAGGTGTCTCTTCCCACCCATCCACAAGAGGTGGCTTCAGATTGCCTGGCTGGCTTTGCACTGAAGGAGGAAGAGATGCATTTATGTGACCCTTCACCAGCGATGTTGCAGCCTGGGCTACCGAACAGTCACACGTCCCTGAGGGCAGTAACATCACTGATTGCTCTGGAGATACCTAGCAGAGGATGTCTGGCCATGTCTTTGGAGAAAAGAGGTGCCTGGGACAAGAAAGAGTCTGCTCAGTTTGAGGAAGGAGTGGTGTTTCTCAGGTGTGGAAATAAAGCCCAACACTCTTCATTCACCTGTGCTCATGGCCCTGTTTGCTGGTGAACAGGATAACCTCTGCAATTGCCTTTGCAAAGTACATCACTTCTTCACCAATACTCTCCCTCAGCCAGAAATTTATTTCTCCCGATTCCTACGTGTATGCGCCATATCTTTGCTATATAGTGTATGGAAAGACACCTGCAGTACTGCGATAATCATGTTACACCGCACAGTGGGATCCAGGGGGGAAGCACATCTGTGCAGCACAAGGCCTGTGTTTCTGTGTGTCTGTGTATGTACTGTAAACAAAGAACATTGTAAGACTATTTTTTTGAGCAGGTTGCTTCAGAAGGAATCTTCCCTCTTCCCTGCAGCCTGTGTTGGGAACACTAAGAGGGGTGTTTCAATAAGCACTCCTTTGTGTGGCAGGCATCTTTAGTGCCAAAGCAGTACTTTGGCTAGCCAGGAACTACCTTATTTCCATGTGTGTTCAGGTGAAAATCTTACATTTTCCTCTCTGCAAAACAGTACAGAGAGTGCTTCAGCTGGGACCACATCACCTCATTTGCTGTAAAGCAGAAACCAACTGCTGTGCCTAAAATGTGTATGTGTGTAATTTTGACATTCCTTCCATTGTTCTTACCAGCCTGGTGCTTTAAGTATATTGTGTCTCTGTTTTGAAAGGTCTGGTACCACTGTACTTGATGAGAATTGGGGTGTTGATTTAATGTGAGTAGGATCAGAACCTCTAATGTAAAGCTAGAGACAGAACTTTAATGAGAAAACTAGTTTCTTGTGTCTTCCCTGGACTGTACTTTATATCCTAGGGTTCACCTACTGTCTCCACACACGCACCTGCAATTGCTAGTGGTTTGCCAGAGGTGAATATGTGAGTGTCAAAGCCAAGAGTGACTTTGGGGAAAGTGTGGGATAATCTTGATTCTGACACAGCCATAGAGCTTGTCCTTCTCACCAGGACGGTGCCTTCATCCCATCCAAGGACCCCTTGAGGTCTGATCAATTCCGGTTGAAGTAAATGAAGAATTAAATAATCCTCTGGTTTTGATTCAACAGCATACCTTCTTACTGATGATAGAGGCCATGAAGATTTTGTTTGTAGGGGAAACACTGGCTTTCCAGCAAATAGAAGGAGTGGATAGATGTGACTGTACAGCCTTGCCAGCTCTGCTGCAGTCCTTGTTAAACTGGGAGTGCATCTGGGGTCAGCACCAGCAGGGAAAGCTGCCTGGGCACATGCCAGCCCCACATTACAGCCTGGGCAAACAGACTATTTTGACAGAAGTGTTGAGATGGGCAGTGCTGGAGAACCCAGCCAAATGCCGGGGTCCCAGCTCTGGACAGTATAGCCAGATAGTGGAGGTACTGCAGGAAATGGGGTCACCGGTCAACCTTCTCTTCTGGAGCAAACTAGTGGGTGTTTCAGGAATAGTCTGTACTAAAGGAAGGGCATTTGCCCCTGGGAGAAATGCATGAGTAGCAGCAGAATGGAAAGGGACTCCCCATGAGGCTAGGGAACACTTACAGCCTGGTGGTTGCCTGGGTGCCTTGTGGGCTGTCTGCCTCTGACATTTCTTGAGGCTCACACTGACCCAGGGCCTGACACCACTGCGCTGGTGACAATCCACTACTCCCGTAGCTGAGACCGCTTGGGGCATGGAGCTGCTCCCAGGGGCCAGCATCAGGTCCTTCCCTCACCTGGGCAAGGTTGAGCACAGCATGAATGCAGGGGTGGCACAGACCTGGCCAGGAGTAACTGAAGACTTGAGAACCTGATAAAAGCTTTCTCTTGCTTTAGACCAAAATTCAACTTTCAGCAGGAAGCTTCACTTTTTGCCTGACATTATTTGCATGATGCACTGGGAAGGGTAGCCATGCACTTCACACTAGTGAGATCACTCGGCTGCCCCAAGCTCCCTGTGCATCGCACACTGTTCCTCCTCTGCACACCACGGTCTTAGCAGGCTGAGAAGCAGCACTAGCAGAAACCTATTCGGAGGGAGCACTAGATTTTCCTTTCTGCCTTTAACAGTTGACCAAAGACTCAGTCAGGGAAAGGAAGCATGGGAGATGGGAGTGATGTAGGGACCACACATGAAGAGAAGGGAAAAGTAACGCTGAACTGGTGCTGAAAAAGCAGCTTCCATAAATGTGAAATCGTCACGTGTGGTATTTTCAAAGTGCAGCTGTTGAATCCTAAGGTCATATAATTTTTTTTTTAAAGAATAGATCGTATTTATTCCTGTGCCAATTTTTTATTTATACTAGCTTTACACATGTATGTATGAATATCTTATCTGAATTCTGCCTGAGGAAGGATGAAAGATGACTTCTTTATGTGTTTTTAACTAAGGTGTTTGAGCAAAGGTGACTGTCCATTTTGCAATGAAGGCTATATTCAAAGTTAAATTACACATTTCATTGAAAATGCAGCGCCTATAGAAGGTTTTGTTGCTACTTTCCCTTTGTTAGCATCTAGAGGGTCTTTTTTTCTTTGACAACTGGTTTTGAGTGATGAGATTTATAGTAACCAGGGGTTTTTGAGAACTCATTGTCTAAAATCTGATTTTTTTTTCTTTACCAACATCCCACTAAGACAAGCCTTGTCTGCAAACATGAAACTGGTTACCACAGAGAAGAAAGCATATAATGATGAAAGGGCTGCATGAAATTCCCATCTTCCACTCCTTAAGAACTCAGTGTTGTCAGAATGTGGTAAATACTGTACTTTATATTTTTATTAAGTAAAAAGAAATATCTTCCCAAATAATGTGAAAAGGGTTTTGTATTTGTGTTCCTGTAAGGCAGCTTTTATGGAGGAGTTATATCATGCTTTTGAAATTACTCCTTTAATACAATATTTTGAAAACAAACACTTTTATATTGTTGTAATTTCTCCCATAAATGTATATGCACTTAAAATTTTCATAATAAAAAATGTCTATCTAAATGAAATTATTACTTGCTTCTAATTTTTTTTTTCCTCACATACAAACAGCTCTAAGTGTCACACGAGAAAAAACATTCAGACGTAGTGTAAGTGTCCAGTTTCAAGGATGCTTCCATGTAGCTCCATGGACTCAGACTCTGCAGTGAACCTAAGGCAAAGTGCCCATGGCTTTTGGTTTATCAGGGAGCAGCAGCCTAGCAGACTGAAATGTGTTGTCTTCAAAAGGACAGGCTTAAGCATTTCCTCCCTAAACAGAAGTCCAAACTTTTTTTTTTAAAAAAACCCTTGGTTTTCCCCAACTTCTCTCCTGCAGCAGGCTGACTTCAGTGGAACTGGAAACTCTGAGCCATTGTTGCTCCAGCAGCAGGGATGCCATCATCTGTGCTGGGGAAGGGATGAGAGGTTCTCTGAAGAGCGTGTTGTCAGGGGATGTGTTTGACAAAAGGGCAGATGTTGTGAACAACACTTTCCTTAGGGCTGGTTTTCCCAGACCACAGCAGGGTCCATCTTCAGTTTGGAGGTGGAGAATGGTTTTAGAGGTGGTAGGACTGGCCTGAGATCCTGGAGGTATAACCCTAACTTGGATGACGTTGTAGGGAATTTGCTGTGAGTTTCAAAAGCGTGAGCTGAAAACTGGCTTTTGTCAGTGCCTTCCCCCATCTCCAAGTCCCCATGACAGGGAAAGCGTTTCCTCAGGTCACCCTGCTGCCTCCACTGCTGCCCTGCTCCAACATGCCAGTCCTCTGCCGTTCATTCACTGCAACAACACAGGTGAATCCCAGCACCATGCACAGGTCTGGGTGGAGCAAAGGTTAGGGCTGATTAAATACCTCATAACAGTGAAATAGTGCTTACTGAGCTCCTTATTCAAAAATATTTCTTGGCCAAATTGATGAAAGGGAAAAGACATGCAAAAAAACGGAAAAAGGAAACACAGATGCCTGATGGTCCCTTTGCAAATCCAGCAATGATTTAGTAAGAGATTATGAAAAAATGAGCAGATAATTGTGAGTGCAGATGGTCAGTGAGAGACTCCCAGGGAAATGCATTGGGAGTAATTAGCTACAAAATTACACATTAATATTAAGGAAAGGTCCCACGTTCTGTGAAGCACTTTGCTGTGCCTTTCATCAGGTCTTTTCACTTGAATGTGAAAGTTTTGTTTCTTACTTCCTTAGTAAAGCATTGTGGCAACGTGTCCATGAACTGGCTAGGAATTAGAGGTTAACCCACCTTATTAGCACACCTGGCTCTCTTCATAGGCAGCTTTCCAATATTAGCAAACTGAAGGAAATCAGCTGCATTCATGCCCTCAGCCACCCTGACACTGTTTACAGGCTGGATTTATGAGGCCCTGGCATGGTATAGGTCAGAAGACAGCATGGGAAATGCCCTTGCTTCTTGGGACCAGCTGGGGATCTTACCACTTTGGGGTGTTTTCACTGAGAATATTACCTAAGAGCTGCTGTGATGCCCCACAACGAGGGTCAGTCCTAGCTTCTGGTGAGCGTCTCCCCATGTATAAAGCTAGTTGTACTCAAGTTATCCCAAGAGTCCCTTAGGCAAAACAAATACATAACTTTCAGACTAACAAGAGCAAAATGAAAAAAAACCAAAACCAAACCCTTTCCCCACTCCCCCCCCCTCCAAAAAAAAAAGGTCTAGGAGCTGCAACCAGAGAAATTCAAACTAAAAGCAGATTTCTAAGTGTGGAATGCATTAGACTTTGGAACATGTTCTCCAAGAGAGGAGGGGAAAGCCCTGATCCTTCCTACGTCTATAGAGTGGGGCTGACCACTATTGTAGTGTTAGCCACATACAACTCGTCGGGCTCTCAGGGGACACGGGGTGAAGTTCTTTTGCCTCTGTTAAGGATAAGGTCAGATGAGATGAGCTAATGATCCCTCTGGCTTCAGAAATCCACATGCAGAAAGCCCTGGTTCCAAGGGAGCATTCCTCAGCCTGTCTGTGATTATTAACACCAGTACATCATCAGCCGTCCCAGCTTTGCTTGGACTGAGGATAGCTCCTGCTGTTACACAGGAGACAGATTTGCATAAAAGGCCTCTATTTTTGGTCATGAAGGTTGCACTCCAGCTGGATGGGCAGAGGCATGGCAGTGAAAGGAGGCTACAGCCCTGATCCTGGCCCATGCACCCCCCAACTCTGGGAAGGGATCTGCTCACATAGGTCCCCTCTGGGACGAGTGCTCATGCTGGTGACCTTTTCCTGTAGGAACCTTCTGAGTTTCTTCCTTTGTGTCCCTTTGTACTCCTGATCCTTATTTGTCCTTCATTCTGCCCTCCAGCTCTTTGAGAACTTCATCTTTCCGTTCAACTCCAGCTGCCACAGCTCAAGCGACGATCCTTGGCGATTTAAAGCTGTCTGTCATCAGCACCTTCCTACTTCCTCATCCTTGTTGGTGCTCTCTGGCGAGGACCAGTGCTCCGTTTCCAGTGTCTGAAAGAAGTGGTAGGACACTTCCTTTCCATCCTTTGCAGTCACGGTATCAGAACAACATTCAGGGCCCTTTAGGAGAGTAGCTGTCTGAACACTGCTGCCAAGCTGTTTTGCTTATGCTCTTGGGCTCAATCCCATCTGTGAAGTCCGATGTCTCCCTCAGCCTGACACAGCATCACCCTTTGGCACATCAGCATGTCCTGGCTCACTGCCTTCCAGTGCCTTCCTCTACAGCCAGCCGTTCCTCATGGCAGCTGCTGAGGAGGCACGGTGTCCTGTTATTTCTTCCTTCCCACTGCCAGCAGACAGAGAGCTGAACCCTGACGCGTTGGCTTTGCAAGACCTAAAGGGCGCTTTAGGCTTTCAGAAAACCCGAGCCAGGCCACTGTGGCTTGAATGGAGGGTGAAGTCTAGCACAGCCTGTCAAGAGGTGGAAGAACACAACCTAAGAACAGAAGGACAGAGGTTTAAAATGCTGCTGTAACTGACTGAAACCTCAAAAACGTGTGTGATTCTTCCACGCCAAAGATCTGCAATCACTTCCAGCTGCCTAGCATGCTGCGTGATTTATTGCAGTGCCTGGAATAAGATTTTGGCTGTGGTGAAACATGTTTGCACGTTGCCTGTAAAAACGGCAAGTCTGAAAAAACAAAGGACTCGCTAGATGCTGTTCAGAGTGTGTAACAAAACCCAAATCGTCAGATCGCCAAGTAGTTTGATACACAGTACCACAGCAGTACCTAAAACTAATATAAGTTTAATATCTAGCACACGCTATCTGTTTGCCTCTGAGCACCAGAGACACACTTAAAATACTTCTGACTACACTGCACAATTCCTACGCAAAGGGAAGACTACTTACGTGAGCAAGTGTCAAGCCCCATTGCCTAGCCCGCCCCATGTTTTCTAAATTAGAGCCTTCCCACAGGGCAGAGCACTAGTAAAAGAGTTCTGCACAAAATATTTGGAAAAGAAGGAGGAAAAAGAGAGGAAATACTTCTTTCTTTCAAAATATAAATATTATGAATGCAAGCAGGAATCAGACCTTGCATACCAGATCTAGAGCCACAAAAATTGAGGTCCTCATAGTAATTTGCAGTCCTTTCCTCAGCCTGGTTGTCCAAGAGTTTCTCCTACCTGCCTTATTGCCTGCTAAGCAACCTACCCCAGCCTTGTTACTGAGAGACTGGTACCCCTCCCTGCACGCTGGGATCCACGGATTATGCATCTGGTCATGCCAAGAAAGGGGAGAGACTCCAGGGGCATTTCCAAAATTTATCTGTTGTACAAGCCTGCACTCCCCTACTCCTGTATCCCATTTCCCAGTATGATTTTGTCTCTGTCCATTATTATCATAACTGGGACGGGGTCCCACTGTGCAGAAGCTGCATAAACACAGAATGATAAAGACAGTCCCTACCTGATAGATTTCATGGTTGAAGATCTGCTGTGCTGGGATCTTAAGCGAATTTACATGTTGCAAGGAATGCAAGACTCTAGCTCTTCGTTGGGTGTTGGAGAAGCATCACACCAGACGCAGGATGGCTTGTCAAGCAAGTAAAAAAGTAGAGATCATCTAATTTCACATTCACCTCTTTCAGTATATGCAAGATTTGGTTAACAGAAAGTATTTCAGTTCCTTGGAAGGGTGGAGTAATGTAAAAAGGTAATGGAGAAATCATAAGGAGAAGCAAGTCATTAAGTTACAAGAGATAAGGCCTGGAGAGGGATGCTGTGCAGGCAGGAGGTGAGTAGGTCTGAGTTGTGCAGCTCGCTCTGCACAGTTCCCACGTGGCCTGATCCCATGTGAGTCTTAGCAGCACTCACCCCTTGTATCAGTGTTTTGGGCGCCCGGCCATCCTGGCTCCTCCCCTCCTCTCCCTCCCCTTCCCTTCCCTTCTTCCTCACTTTTAAGTACTTTAAGATTTCTCTTTCCTGCTGCCATATTATTTGTTGCTGACTTTGGACATTCTTTATTGCTTTTCATCAGGCTTCTCAGTGCTCATACACTCTATGCTGGTTTGGCCCGCTCTGCCTTTTGTCTGTGCAAAAACAAAAGCTTTATCTGTTGCCCAGAGACCATGGTGACTTCAGGGCTTTCCCAGTGCCAGCACCTAATTGCAAACAAATGGAAGTCCCCAGCTACATCCCCAGCAACACTGTGTCTTGGGTGGGAGGGCCTGATTCTGCTCACTCTGCACTGTGGAACTGGTGAAAAGCTCTTGATTTACAGCAGTGTATCTCAGAGTGCCATCTGGCCTTCAGCAGTCTAGCTGCCTTGGAAGGGAAGGCAGAAAAGCTGCACGATGCTCGTGACATAAATACTTCAAATGTCTGTTTTTCCTTAACGTCAGTGAATAAAGGGTAGTTGATTGCGACGAGCAATCTGGGCACTCTTCAGAAAATCCTCACAGAGCACAGAAGCAAATGGCACAACGTTTCCACTTCATTTCTGCCTCTCTCTGAAACTCACAAAGGAATCATCGCTCCGTGACAAGGCCTGCCAGGGAGAGGGATATGGAGCAGGGCATCAGGCTGGAGTGTGTGGCTCACATGCTGTACACACACACTCCTCTGCCCAGCATGCAGAGCTGCTGGAAAATTAGACTTTCACCCAGGAGATGGGGAGAGATTCCCTATATTCTGACATTTGTTTTTATTCCAAAGCAGGACAGAAAAAAATCTGAATATCATGTTTTCTAATGGAATGAACAGTTTGGAAAGAATTCAATCAGGAAATAACAAAATAATTTGCTCTGCTCAAATTGACAGAGAATTGGATCTGCCTACGTGTCATAGTTACTCATAGGAGTTGTCGTTGCAGCATTCCACCCCATCCTGGATTTCCCAGGCTGGACTACATTGCTCTTGTGACCCATCTATAACTTATCGTAACATGTCAGCCGAAGGGGCTTCATGGGTTTTATAGTTTCCCCACAGCATCTAGCTCATAAAAGACAGTGAAAGCATGAAGAATATGGAAGCTTGGACAGGCACTGAGCAGGGTTGACTTAATCTGAAATCTTTCCATTATGATTCCCCCCAAGCAGAGACTACAAAAATTTCTGCAAACTTCCGCTGAAAAGCTTTAATTTCATGAAAATTATTTTTAATTGCATAAATACTCCGGAAGAAAATTCTCAATCAACTCTGAATTTTCTGGCAAGTTATCACTTACCTGCTCTTCACTATTTTATTTGCCACTCTTCTGTTTATTGGACTTCCCTGGGGAATCGTTCTTAGATATCAATCAGCAGACAAACAACCCCAAGTCCTGCCAGCATTATTTCCGCCTCTGTTGCTCTCAAGCGCCTCCTTCCCCTTGGAGGGCTTCCCAACCTTCATTTGAAGTGCGCACTCTGCATGAAGAAATCACTCCTGGGAACCCATCCCACTACTCCACCTCTGCCCCACGGCACCTGCATGTGCTTATTCTGGTGGTCTGCACAGGCTCATCCCAAAGAGAAATCCCACCATCCTGTGTAAAGGCAGAAAGAGGAGAAGGAGAATTATTCTTGCCTGCTCTCTAGCAAACAGATCTGGACAATTTTAATTTTTTTTGTCAGGATGATTTTCTTGGAATCCAAATATCCAGTGGGATCAGGGCCATGCTGGTTAAACTTTAGTGGAAATGTCCAAATGCTCTGAGGTGACTTTCTCAATCTCTCTCAATAGTGCTCAATTGTTTCATTTTCATAATATTGAAAGTTCTGATAAGGTAAAATGGCTTGTTTTGACTTCACCATTTCAAATATGATCTAATAATATAACACAGCAGAGCAACATCAAAAGTAAATGTTTCTATCTTTTTGAAATTAAATATATTCCCAAATCAAATATTTTTTGTGGAAAGAGCCTTCTTGCAAGAAGTTATGATATTCTGACTTCCCCTGAGCCAGTTAGTAATGGAAACAAATGGCAAAACATCAGCCGTTCTCAGGAAAAAGAAATTTTTTTTTTTGACCAATTCTAATGGCCTCTCATGATCATGGTTTGGGAGAGAGGAACTTAAGAGAAACAGAAGACCAATTTTTCTGTCTAGCCATACCAAAGGATTGAGGGTGGGTCCCTGCAGTGTTGCTGGGATGTCCCTCACAGCAGGGAGCCTTAGTGATTAGAAGATGAAGGTATGAGGGTGCCCATCAGTGATGCTTTTGCAACATAGGTGCCTGAAAACTGTAGAAAGCTATATGTGCAGCAGCCAACCTGGACAACCCTTTTATACACATTTCCCTTCAGGGGCTGTTCTGCAATGGATTTGAATTAGGGTCAAGATATGAATCTATAAATGTGGTATTTTTGGTCATGCCACCTGTTTTGTATTAAACCTCTGCAGCTTGTTTCTTTTTTTTTTTTCTTTTCATTTTAGCAGCTGTGCAGGGTGCAGAGCACTGCCTCGACAGCATCAGGAAAAAAGGTAGGAGATCCAGGGGAACAGGGGAAAGGTGCAAAGTTCTCCTACCAGCAAAATATTTGGGACCTCAGTGGTGGGTGAACCGGAAGAGTGGAGAGATGTTAATCAGAGGAAAAAGACAAAATCTCAGATTCTAACTCACATCCACGTTAGAAATAAGCAAGAGCACCTACAGGCAAAAAACAACAGAGACGGTTTCTGGCTTTCTGTGGGTCTGGGGAAGGAGCCTGTGTTCAGGTGTGCACAGTACACCTCTGATCTGTAGCCCTTCCTGGTCTGTACAGTCAGCACCCAGACAGACCGTCAGGGAAACAAGTGCTATGCAAGATTGGCATGCTACTCAATGGTAGGTGGTTGTTGGTTTTTTGGGTTTGTTTTTGTTTTTTTCCCCAGCTCTAGGGGGGAAATTTTACCACAACAAAAGGTGAAGAAATAGTTTTTAATGCTATTTTATTCCAAACTGAGAAAAATCTTTTCTTTTGTCTTAGCTGTCTGCTGAAACTGATATATCTGTGAAACCACTCCAAAACTATCACATATGTATAGGAAATGGATCTAATGCTTGACTTTTTAACACAGAGAGCTTGTTTCTAGCATAACTGCATGCTTTTGCTCATCATATACACCAGGCTCTGTAAAGGCAGAATCAGGTCCAAAGGACTACAAGTCATTTTGTCTATCTACAAAAAAGCTTTAAAAAAGTGCCTAAATAGTTTCAGGTATGTGGATTTAATGACATGAAGAACAAAGTCTGTGGACTTATTTTGTATTTATGCTGTATAACCAATACTAGAACTTGGCCAAGTATCCTCCCCTTGGACTTTTCATCGCTTTGTTTTACTAGTTACTTAGGACCTGTGGATCCTAACTCTTTGAACATTTGCTTTCTGAGGAATTAAATTAGATTATCAGTAGCTTTCATCCTGCAGTCTCAGTTGCTCAGACTTTGGCAAATGTCCTTCCACGGAGGAGCAACCTTTGGGACCGGCAGAGTAAAATGCAGAGAAGGCTGAGACAAAACCCACACTAACACACCATGACGAGTAACAAAACAACCCATTAGAGCTGGAAGGCTTGCTGCTTCCCAAACAGCAAGATGTGCCTGGTCTCCGTGGGTGAGGTAGGTGGTGCCATGCTCCACCACAGCATTAGGAACAGTGCACAGTGCTGAACCTTTCTCAGTCAATTGTGCAGCAAAATATCCCAATGCATGTAAGACTGTGAGGTAGGAGGTTGCGGGTTTTTTTTGTTCTGTTTTGTTTTGGGTTTTTTTTTTTTTTTTTTAATGAGGGGGAGTTTTGACACAGAGAGGAGAAATTTCTAGGTAGGTGCTGATGGAAGGAAAGACTTTCACTTCTGAGGGGATGAGATTTGCTTAGGTGGACAGCACAAGTCACCTAGCATGTATAAGAGCAGTTTGCTCTCACCCTATTTCTCTCAGGGGCTGTATCTTCAGCAAAATGGTCAGACAGGTGCTAAACGTCTCTCTGCATTGCCTCCTCATTTCTGATTCCCCCTACTTGCTCAGCTCACAAGAGTTTCCAGAGATGGGATCTGTTTTTCTACTGCATTGTCCAAACTTGCATGAGCAAATCACTTTAAAGGATTGTCTAAGGAAGCCATTTACAAAAATTCCTATAGAAATGGAAGCATTGCATGACCTCTTCAGTGACCAGTGCTTCCCAGTGCTGCAGGGCAGCAGAAGCCTGTGCTTCCCTTGCCTGGAAGCTGGCCCAGAACCAGGTAGAAGCAGCCAGGGCCTTTTCACAATGTTTCTTCCAATTCTTCTCAGCTCTGCAGAGATAAATCACGAAAGCCCTCTTTGGCAGAGTCCAAACAACTGTTTTTCAGAGGGGGCAGTTAGCAGCTATGATCTGAGTGATGTCTCCCACAGCAAGCTTACCTTTCTGGACCATTCCCTGCTGCCAGGAGCTGATGCTTGTAAATATGCAGAGCTTGGATTTTCATGAAAAGAACAAGAGGCAGTAAAAGTGGAGAAGCCTCCCACTGCAACAGAAGAAGACCTGGGGACTATGAACCTCCTCTTCCATTGCACTGTCTGCATGGACCAACAGCTGCAAGATGTTCTACCTTTCAGGTACTGGTGATTGGTCCTGGCTAGAACCAAGCTCCTGCACAGATTTCAGCACAGGTCCAGGTGCCCCAGTTTCTTGCAATAGACATCTCCCTCCAAGCACCTGACCTGAGATAAGGAACCACCCAAAGCTCCCCTTATATCTCTCCCCTTGTATCACCACAGAGGAGGGTAGCAGTTAGCAGGTGCTGCACCGTGAGTGGGAAATAATGAGAAAGAAGTGGGAAAGCAAAGAGCTGAGCAGGTTACAGATAGCACGTGAACTGAACTTACCTGCTTTTTCATTTGTCTCTTTGGTTTTCAAGTCATCCTGTCGCTTCAGTTCAGTTTGTTCTTGATTCAGACAATTGGCATGCTTTGAAAGTTAAAAAAACAAATCAAATCAAGAGGCAGGTCTGAGCTTATTGCTTTGAAATTTGCACTTCTATGTGAATTTATGCAAGGTCACCACATGCTTCAACACTTGCTGCCCACTCAGTTGTAAAGAAACAGGAAGCCATAATTATGCCAAACATTTTTACTAAGTAAAATATGTGTATAAAAGTCATATGTGTATCCATACATACATAAATGTGCATGTATACATACATTTGTACCTCTGTATAGTCATACGTATAATCCATTTTATGTGTGTATAAAAGGTGTGTGTAAAAAGCAGCCAGCAACCTAACAGGTTAGTAAAATCGCACCCCTGGTGCTCCAGCTAGAAAGCACAGAGAATTGTATTAACTCTGTTATTGAGCTTGGAATGTAAATCAAGCTTTACCGAGTGCTACCCATAATATTAATCAAGAAACGGCACCACAGAGAAATTTGAGAGTGTTCCATCCTTGGAAGGGACACATGAGATATATATTAGCCCTTCCAGTGGGAGCACTGGGGAGACTGTAAACGCCCAGGCAGAGCTGTGCTAGGGATCTGCTGGAAATTAACACTTTTTCTCATTGGAAAATGGTGTTGTGTGAAGATTGAAGCCTCTTGAAGAAACAGATTGATTTTGGCAGCAGCTTCCTTCGGGGAAAAGTGAAGTGAAATGGTTTGCTTGAAATCAGCAGTCGTGTCTCATCCATGTCAGTCATTCAGTGCCTCCCGTAGTTTTCTTTCTCAAGAGAGATTGCACCGAGGCTGTGACGAGGGGGATCACACTGCAGACTGGGGGTGGGGGGAGGCCAGCTGGGACTGAATTCAGTATGAGTGGGGCTGGGGAACTCCAAATCACCACCAGGACTTGCTGCAGAACAGGCAGAGACCATCACATCAGCCAACAACAAATAGCTTCCCATTGCTGAAAAGGGCTCTTCAGTTGACCTCTCATTCTCTGTCATTGCCTTTCCTCACAGTTCTGCATGAAACAGTGTAGAAAATACCAGAACTGCCTGAGGCAGATTGCATTTCTCAGTTAAGTTTTAGCTGATAAGACATTTGAAGAATATTTTTTGTGAAAGGCTCACTTAGTTTAGAAGTAAACAGATGTTATAGGAGACCATTGTGCTACAAACCCTTATGCACTGGACTGCTAGCAAGTGCACTAATTAATCATGGAATCATAGAATGGTTTGGGTTGGAAGGGACCTTAAAGATCATCTAGTTCCACCTCCCTGCCATGGGCAGGGACACCCTCCACTAGACCAGGTTGCCCAAAGCCCCATCCAACCTGGCCTTGAACACTTCCATCCACAGCTTCTCTGAGCAACCTGTTCCACTGCCTCACTGCCTTCATAGTGAAGAATTCCTTCCTAATATCTAATCTAAACCTTCCCTCCTTCAGATGAAAGCCATTTCCCCTTGTCCTGTCCCTGCATACCCTTGGAAAAAGTCCCTCTTATAAAAAGTCCCCCCATTAAGCCCTGAGATAATTTATGTGTGTGTAAGGAGCAAGCACCATCCACAACAGGATCCTGTGTGGGCAGAAAACTACTGAGTTATTGCAATATTTTGGCTAAGCTGCACTCAGTTGTTGTTAGCTTGGTCATCCTGATGAAGTTCACACCAGCAGAACTGAATTCAGGTAGAATCTCAGTGTGGCCAGGCCAAAGGGATGCTCAGTAGATTATGTTCTACTTCCAGCTCTGGTCTTCCCCACTTGTGTGCGAAATAGCACTGCTTCCCATCTCTTTCTACCCTTCCTTTATCCTTTCTCCATTACAGGCTCACCCACATCGCTCTGAAGACCCTTTGTCTCCCTGACATTCTCCTTCCATTTTGGACTATAGACTGGTCTGCAGAGAAAGGAAGAAGGAAGGAGCAGGAGAGAGGGTTACAGCAGATAACACGTACTTAAAAACCTGCTCTCATATAGATGCTGCCAAGTGGGCTGGGATACGATGTGTAATAGCCAGGGCTCTGCTCTGTCACCCCCAGCCACTGTAACTATCTGTGATTCCTTCTTCTCTGGGGTGACTATGCATTTGGCAACAGCCACTCCACATCTGTCCCTCAGTGCTGCTGGGTGGCAGTTGTCTCTTTTTTTAACGAACACTGCCAAAGCACAGGGCAGGTTGAAATTAGCCACACGGTTGGTTGAATCCAGCTAACAGTTCCAGATGAAAAAAGCAAGTAGTACTTCAGCATTTCAGATTGCTATTTTAAAATAAAAATGGTTTCATTTTTCCTTTAAAGGAACCTTCCTTGTCTAAAAGTTAATTGAATCAGAAAGATAGTTTGAGACAAAACAAATGGTTCTGTGTTGATAATAAATTTTTTCTTTTTTTTTTAGTGTTCCATTAAAGAAGTTCAGCTCAGTCCAAATCAATTATCTTGTTCCTTCCCTAAGTTTCCTAATTCAACTACCAAAAGGCCAGTATCTTTCCAACTTTTCTTCATCCGTATTCTCAGTCAAAAACCTCTTCCTGAGCTCACCACCTACTGTTTATCAAGACTGAAGGACTGGACTGTAGTGGAAGCTAAATTACTCTGGGTATTTCTCGTCTTCCCTTTCTTGTCAGCAGGATATATTTCTTCCCTTCATTCCTCCTTTGATGAATGTATCCCTTCACCACCAGCCTCCTTGGTTTCCTCCAATGATTTTTTTCTAAGGCTCAAGTCTTTTTAGTATCTGTGCTCTAATTTGCACATCAAGCACATGCAACTGCTCATTCTAGGGCAGAGTCTGTCTTCATGACTGGTCATTCACAGAAGGTTCTTTTACTTGTGAACATGATAATGGCCAGGTCCACAACTGCTGTAGACTGGAACAGCACCAACACCTTCACACGAGTTTGGGGTGTTTTACACTCCTCTGAAGAGATGGTTCATCCAGAAAGACCACAAGATAGTTTACAGGGAAAGAGCTAAGACCACTTTGCCTGTGGCTGATACATATCCAGCTTTGTTCTGTTATGTCTATCACTTTTATTAGACTTGCTTTCCTTACAGACAATACTCTTGCAAGCCTTCTATTTGGGTAATCTGCTCTTCATCACCCTGTGTATTTCAATCCACATATTTACACAGTTGGGGCAGAGTTGGAAACAAGATCCACATCACCCCACATCTGCACTCCTACTCTGGAAAATATTTCGCTGCTGGGCTGTCAGGAATCATTACAAACCTGAGGAGCTAATGCCCTCATATGAATGCCGTCAACTCACCTCCAGGACCAGAGATGATATAAGAGCTGCATTAGGCTCTCTGCTTTCCCTGGTGCTCAGAAACACAGCTCCTCTGGAAAGGAGGATGCTTATTGCTGCAGAAGTCTAAACACATCTGCACTCAAGGAGCAGAGTGAAATAAAGCCCTGAGCCTCCCATCACTGTGATGTGCTCCATTCGCTGTGCAACCCAAAGCACTTCAACAGAGGTATAACCATGCGAATGGTATTCCCAGTTAGGGAGGAAATAGTGAGATACTGTAACGGTAAGTCGTGACTCTGTCCTGGCTTGATGGATGGCATGTCACTTGCAGTGTGGTCTTGAGGCTGGGGAGAACCCATACTCATCCTCCTGCCTGCAGCTGCACTCTGCCAGCTGAATGTATATGGCAAGTTGATGGTGTCACCTGCTGGTGCCAACAAGTGTCAGGCACTCACTCACCTAACAGCTACCGGTACACATCATGATGCCTCCCAGGGCCCTTTTGCAGGCCTTTTCTTTACCTCCTTGGTAAAACTGGGATAACAATACACCCTCACCTCCATAAGGTCTTAATGTGAGAATGCTAAAGCCCCTATGAGTACTTCAAACAGATACCTTTTCTGTGGAGACGTAGTTAACCAAAGCATGAAAACTCTGTGGATGTCTTTTAGATGCACAAAAAAAGCTTTTAAATATTTGCTTTTGTTTCTTCTCCTGCTCATTTTGGTAGGTAAAATCCCTCTCAACATTTTTTTTTCTGATAGTTTTGTTTAAAAAAGGAGATGGAAAAGGGTTAATAGCAGTGAGAGAAACACAATATTTCCTTCTTTGGTTAGTCTCAGTGTCCCTTTCTTCACTGGGAAGAAATTGTGGAGAGGAAATTTAAAGGAAACAGTGTTTTTAATAGAATTTGAGTAACTACTTTCTTGGGAGAAGGGGAAGCATCCATAAAAGCAACAAGAAAATACATAAAATTGCTTTATCAGAAAATGACCACTAGCCATGGGATCTCTTCAGGGACCCCTGCTATCAGCAGAACAGGGCTGCAGTGGCTGCAGGCTCCCCCTCAAGTCTCAGTGCCTCAGCAGCTCCCTGGCAGGCACTGTGGTGGGACATCTCCAGTTGGGTGACTGCACGTGCCCCCTTGGGAGCGAGGATGTCCAAGGAAGACCTCTTCAGTGCCAAGCCTCACCTAAGCCCCTGCAGCCAGCAGCACACCTCCACCCAGACCCACACCTCCTCCTTCTCATCACACACCACTTCAACGGATGAAAGAAAATAAAAAAGGAGCTTAGAAGTGACCAAGGAGGGGTTTGGATATGGTGAGCCTCAATTTCCTATCAGCACATGTAATCCAAACTCTCTTTTCTCTGTGTTTACTGCCCATTTAAAAGGGTTTCTCTGTTTTATGTCAGCTCACGGATGACACAATGTCACATTTAGAATTAACGAGGCCAGTGAGGCCAGGAGAATGTCATTAGACTAAATGCAAATGCAGTGCTCAGAACTGACCCAGACCTTTGCCCCAGTGCTGAATGAATTCAAGGCTAAATCTTGGATGCAAATAGCCAACAGCATGACCCAATTCTGGTTCAGACTAAATCCAGACCTTGAACTTGAGAAAACTTTGTTAGGTTTTTTACTTTTAATTTTTATGCACTACTTAGTTTCTGTCTGTATGCCAGATATGGAAGGAGAAATGCAGAAATACTGCAAAGGAGGTCATTCTTCAGCTCTCACCAGCCAGACCAGAAGGGGAGGCGGCTAAAAAGTCTAGATGTGTTTGAAAGATTTCCAGCACTCATTTGCAGGCTCCCCAAAACTGGATCAATTCCCAGGGATCATCCAATCTGTTAGGTCTTTCATGCAAATTGATCTCAGCAAGGTTTTCTTCATCACATAAAAAGACACCCTATTTTTTCTGTCTGAATGACGTTTCCTAGGGCTGAAAAAAAAAAAGGAATGGAAATAAATATTCTCAGGGAACCTGTGTAAGGGTTTTTTTACCTGACATACTGCCTCTGAAATGAACTCAAAGTGCCCATAGCCTCCAGCCAGTACACAGCTTCTCTTATGGTGTAGGTGGGCAGAAGCCAGATTTTCCAGGTTACACATAATTTACTTTTTTTTTCTCCATTCTGAAATGGAGCAAAAGCCAAAATAAACAACCAGAAGAAAAGAAATACTGAAAAACAAGGATGGAAGGGAAAGACAGTTCAATGCAGTTTTTCTACACATAAAAGCTCCTGATGATTCATTTTGGCCAGAGGTTTCACTTTCAAAAAGGCCAATTTTCAAAAGGAAAATAACTGCCACGCATCTTCTGTGACCTTTTATTTACTATAAAATTATGAGGATTAAACTTACTTTTTCCTTCTGGTTGCTGATTTCATTTGACGTCTTTCTTTTCCTCCCTTTAGGCAGCCTGAATACTTTCTGTGCTGAAACGCTTGTCTCTGCCTTTCCAATACAATTTCTTTGCTTCCCCACACAGTGATTTCCAATGCTGGCACAGAGATGAGCATATGATCCCCATGTTCCCAGCGCATCCACAATTCCTACCGACCTCAGCACCTTCACTGAAACTAAGCTACACACTTCAGAATTAAAATGAGGCTCGCATTTCAGCTATACTGTTTGGAACCCCATACACTTTATAAATGTACAAAACGAAGGATGGGGCATAGGGCTCTCAACTGCTGGATACCAGCCTGTACTAGTACTGCCCTCCATAAAGAAATCCTGTATCCAGGGACGTGTTAAATTAATAACTCACTGCACAAACAAGCAGGATCTCTCTGAAAGCTCTGCATAAAGCTTGCATCTGTACATATCTTTCTTTTTCTTGGGTCTGCTTTTATTCCTGATGGCTTGTTGCCAGGGCAGGGTTTACTAGTGAAATTCACATGGGAGTAGTTTTGAAAGCCTAAAAAGCAATCATGACTTTAAGCTTTTTTACTCCCTTTTCTGTAGGAATAACACCTCTCCATCCCCCTCCCTTCTCCCCACTTTGCATTGCTTTGGTAAGTTATTTATCAATAACAGTTCCACAACCAACACATAATTGGATTTATATAAAAGATTTCAAAACTGAGCTGCACTGGGTTGCAAAAGGCTGACAATTAACTTGTCAGAGGAGTTAGCACTTCCAGCTTTGCATCTGTTTTCACTGTCTGCTTCTTTCAGAGCAATCATTTTCTCATTTTATTCTGGTTGCGGAAGGAGCAGGTGAAAACAAGCTACAGTTTATTTAGCGGCCAGCTCTGGTGGTTGTCTGATAGTCATTGGAGTGCCAGCAAACTAATGTGCTGCAAACTACTACTGGCAATGGCTTTCAAACTGATGCTTTATGGGAAAGCGTTTGGGGTAAGAGAAGGACACACAACAGGCTGCAAACTAATTTCAAGGATTCTCTGTTTAAGGGTATACCTCATCTGGATAATCCAGTGTCATAGGTGAGATGGGCCATGGAAGCTGGGAGTCACAAACTGTTGGGTTTTACCCCCAGCAGTAACACTGAACTGAACAGTGTGAAGCAGAATGACAGAGCACCGCATCCTTGTGTCTCCTGCCACAGATTTTCCTGCAGCACAGTACAGACATCCAAACCACTCAAGCCAACCAGTCAGTGAAACCAGCTCAAGCAGCAACAAATGCTAATCCTTTCCTTCATTCCATCTTTTCATGCCTTTGTACTAGAGGGGCAGAGGAGGCTACACTCTTCCCTGAGGCAGTTAAGTGATGGAGATGTAGATGGAGATGCAGGTGGATGGAACCAGGAGTCTGAATGCTCTTTCGTTCCTCAGGTCATGTATCCAACAGGGCTGTGCATAGCCAAAGGCAGAGGTTCGCAAGCAGGGGGATTTGTACCACCACAGTACACTGGCAATCTGGACTGGTGCATGGCTAGCAAGAGGCAGAGTATCATGAGTGTCACTGGCAGAGCTTGTCATCAGCATCACAGCCAGCAGTGTAACCAGACATTAATGTCACCACCCCACAGTGCCCAGCAAAAGAAGATCGTGATCCTGTTCTGCTAAGCTGTGCAATGAGCTTCCAGACTTCATTACATGCAGGAAAGCAGAAGCAAAGCTGGGAGTTACTCCATGCTGCTGGGTAAAACCCTCTCAGCTGGCAGGGTCAGCTCTGCCTCTCCTCCCAAGCCCAGTTCTCCCATGGAAAGTGGGTCCTTGTCCCACTGGAGCTGGACTGGTCTCGTTTGCAAGGAAGCACCAGCAATGTCTCCTTCCCTTTGTAGCTGGCTCCACCACTTCCCCATGGTGGCCGTTGGCTGCTCCCCTCTCCATCACCTGTTCCAATAGCTTTTCTTTCTTGATCCAGGAATGAAGGTGACAGAGCTCTTCCTGTTACAAAGGGCCCTTCCCACATCCTCCAGGCATTTGCTTCCCTCTGCCTGTCAGCCTCCATGATCCCAGATCCTTCTCTTTTTCACGTTTCACATAGCAAGCCCATTCATCATCCCTGAAGCCCTGACAAGGGCTCGGTCTGAGTTTGATTTCCTAGCTGGCACCAGAAAGGAGCGGACTGCCTTGGGGCTGCAGGGACGTGCAGGCATTTCTAATGAAGCAGGCAGAGGTTACAAATTACATTCAGGTCTAAACCAAACTTTCAACTCCAAACACTTCTGAAATTAAGCTCAGGACCGAATCTGGGCTTGAAGGTTAGTTTGGTTCCTATTGTGAAAAGGAGCCCGAGCTAAGCACCTGAGCACTTTGGAGCTAGGCTGTCTTGAACCATCTAAATGAAACATGCAGAGTATGTCTTAGCGTGTCTGTCAGAGAGCTAAGGGCTGGAGGCCAGAGGAGAGAAGAGGACCATCTCAGCAGAGCCTGAGGTGGAGAGTCTTCTTAGAACCACTGTCTTGTCCTGGGCCACCCACCTCCGTGTCCTTCTGCTAGCGGTGGTTGAGAGGAAGACTGGTTCTGTTACAGGAAATGTAATTGCTTTACAGTTTGCTTCCTGTTTGAACAAAACCAGAAGACCAAATTACTAAACCATTTTAAAAGCAAAGAATTTCAGGAGAATTGAATTAGGAGTATGGAAACAGCATTTTTTGAAGCATTCTCAACAAAGATTAAAAAAACCAACCAACAGCAAAATTGCTGAAAGCAGCTTTTTCCATCTCGAATGAATGTTTTGAAACAAAATAACTTTATTTTGCTTTAAAGCTCAAGTGGAGGCAAGTTTTCTTTTTGCTTCATTTCATCTCCCTGGAATATTGAAAAACATCTGTCGTGATGGCCAGGTCCCTCTTGCCTCCCCACAAATATTGCTTTCACTTGAAACCACATTTTCTGATAGGAAAAACATTTCGGGCAAAAAACCCCAGTCTTTGTGAGAATGGACACAGAATTGTCTAGGAATAAACTATAACTCAACGCAACGTCTCCGTTCATGGAGAACTTCTCCAGCCACTTGGTGCCCCCCCCCAGCACATAGGCTTGTAAATAAAGCATAAAGACCTCCTGCTCCCTGCAGCCCCAGCAGATGGAAATAATCTGCGCTGGTTGTGTATCGTTTTACACCCTGGGGAAATCAAGCAGGTGGTGACACAGTTACCTTTAACCGCGACTTTAAAGTAGCTGCAGTCCCCAGGGTACCCAAGGGCAGCGTTCTGCTCCAGCTGGCAGAGCTAGGCGGAGGTAACGGAGTGAACGGATGGGCCATACACACACTTTCTGCAACACCCTTCTCCCGTCTGGCGTGTACACTCTACCCCACCGGCGGCGGCTGCCTGTGGGGGACCCCCGGCTCGCTGCACCGCCTGAAGGAGCCAGTTGCCCGCCGCAGGGCAGCCCCTGTCCTGGGCATGTGCTCTGCCCGCCTTCCAGCTGGCTGGGAACAGCCTCCGGGGGGGTTTTACCGTCCACGGCAAAAGCTACAGCCAAGGCAAGAGCACAAATGCTGCTTCCAGTCTCTAACCTGATCTTTTTCACTTGATTTCAGCATGCAAATTCCCAGTCTAGAAGTGCTACTTCTTCCTACTGCAAAATTCTTTTTGGATTTAAGGCTTTTCCTTTTTCCCCTGCAAATGATTTTATTTTACTTATTCATGTGTTTCTGGCAGGCCACCCCAGAAGGCAAGGGTTAAGTTACGCAGTGATTTGCAAGTGAGACCTCTCAGCTTTGGCAGGGTCTGTGCTCCCCACCCCTGCTCCCTGGGTTTGATGAGGTTTAGGTCAGGGATAACTTGTGCCGAGACAATGTAGGGTTGAGGGGATCTGGGACCTGCTCATTCGTCTGCTGAATGGTTACAAAAGACTTCAGAACTTTCCCATCTCTGCCCTGCCTGTTGTCTTTGAAATATTCCATGGGGTCAGAATGGAAAAGTCAATGATGTTTCATAAACATATCAGTGTGTGGGGTTTTTTTGTCGTGTTTTTTGTTTGGTTGGTTGGTTGTTGTTTGGTTTTTTTTTTTTAAATTTGCAGTCTTCTTCCCCTCCTCCATTTTTCAAAAAGATTCATGGAAAGGGAAAGAAAAAATGAGTGGGCTTTTTAAAAAACTGTTTTAAATAATTTCAGGTTTTGTAGTTCAGTTTTCAATTAAAAACTCCTAAAACCAGTAAAATCAAAAAGAAAGAAATATGAGGGAGAGAGGATGCAGGGGAGGGGGAAACTCACACTCATCTTTGTCTGAAGTCAAAATCTAGTTTAAACAGCAAATATGCAACCAATCCCTCTGCCCATCATTCCCTTCCTAAACACGGAAACAAAGCAAACCTTTATTAACATAGCATTTGTCTACACACGACTGCATAGCTTTAGGAGAATGTGGAAGTAGTACATATCTCACACAATTTCTGTACATTGTTTTCCTTGTAGAAATTCATCTTCCAGTTGGACTGTTCATTCCAGTAGACAGCTGGTTATGCGCTGGGCCAAAGGAAGGCATCTTTATTTTGCTATAATCTCAGTCACATCAAAGGTTGCACATCTCATACATAGGTGGAAAAAACACATTCCTGATGAAAGCTGATGTGGGGATACAGAGCTGGCCTTCAAACAAGGCTAGAACACAGGTCTGAGGTCTCCTCCCAGCCCTTCAAACCATTTGTGAATGGGGCAAGACGACTAAAGGGGAAAGCACACTTTTAGTTCATAATTTTATCTGTGCCGAGGGGTTTGCTACACCACCTTCACACTCCTATTTCCCACAGTCACAGCAGAAAAGCTTTAGGCCAAAGCGTATTTGTTATGGTGAACGGAAAGCTATCAGGCAGATAGAGCAACGCAGCGCCAAGAAAGGGCTGCTTGATTTGCACAGCCTGTCAGATTGCTCCTTTCAGCAGTGCTGATAGGATGGAGAATAATCCAGTCAATAGCATAACACTATTGCATATATCAGTGGGGACCCTATCCCAAAAGGAAGCTCTGGAATCAGAAGTTTGATTAGAGCCAGGAAGAGAGATTACGGCCTAGGAAAACATGTTGGGCAAGAAGATACTGAAAATAGTGATACTCTCTTTACAGCAGAGATAAAAAACTAGGGACTTTATGGAAGTAGACAGGACTATCAGGGCTGTATAGAAGCCAGATCATCACAGAGCTTCTGTTGCTGTTTCTCCTAACACAGGAATATCCTGGATGTGCACAGATACTTCATGAAGTTGAGTCATAACATTTGAATGTAACTAGAGGAAAGGTTTCTCAACACGTTGCAAATAAATATGAGGCTTTAGATGCCTGGAGATTAGAGAGGTTCAGAGTAAGATAGGACGTTTCTCAAACCCATGGGAATATTCACAATTATATTAATACAGTTTCAAAAACAAGAGTTTGGGGAAGGTTATAAAACATATTGGCAGACAACTGCTAATAAAGTAAATTAGTAAGCAACTTCCCCAGCGAGCAGTTTCTCTCTTCCTTAGGAGCACCTGGTTCTGAATATAACTGGAGTCGGGGTATTGGCCCAGATGTCTCAAGCAATTTGGCAAGCCTGAGGTTCTTCCCCTCTGAACTTACTCCTATAAGTCAGCAAAGGTTCAAAATGCTCAGTTTTCTGTCTTCACTCCTCTGCATTTTCTCAATATCTATTGCTGCTTTCCTTATTTACACAAACAAGGCTAGTGTTTGTACACCGGGGTCCTCTAACCAGCATCCACGCTCCTATGAACTGTAGAGTCTGAGTTCTGTAGAAAGACCAAGAATATTTTTATAGGGATTTTTGGGTTCCTTTTGCAGCATTTCCAGACCAATCACAAATCTCTGGAGGAAGTCGGTGCTTGAGAGATTTGCAGCTTCGTTCTGCTCACTGTAGAAGTTGGAATAACTTGGATAAACATTGCTTAATCAGTACAACTACTCATGCTTATCTGCAACAAACCCAGACTGCCTACTCCTTACTATTCCCCCAGCACTAGTTTTCGCCAGACATAATCACAAACATTCCTGTTTCCTGATAACACAGAGAGGAGCAAAGTTGATTCAGAAAAATTTTCTTGTGTGTGAGAGCGCAGGCAGCTGGGGCTGCTGCTCGTGCCCGGAGCTGATGCTTGAAGGGGCTCTCCAGAGCCAGCCTGACCTCCAGCCCAGATGCGGCTGGGGAGATAGGGAGCTGAGGAAGCATGACTTCTGAAGAGCATAGATAGCCTGGGATAATCACTTCTGTATGCCACTGAAGTAGGTCTCTTGAATTTCACTTCCCGATAGCGCTGTGAAGTGTGTATGTGTGTAAGATGGTGACACTTACAAGAGAAAAGAAGAAATGACTGAAGGAATTAGGTGCTTCTGAATGGATGCTGGAGCTTAGTGGATTTTTGATGAGCCTGGTAAATTCAGCAAATTTTAAGTTTACAGAGGGAGCAAAATAATTTCAGGAGTTTTCTTCAGCTGGGGGAAAGTTTCCAATTAAACAAATGCATGGGAAAATGTTGAAAATGTGGCAACATTCCTTGTTCACTTTTACAAAATAATTAACTTTTATTTTGAAATATTTTGTTTTAAAATTTATCAAAAGAGGTATTTTTGGTTTGAATTGAATATGAGGTTTAGGATGGAATATTCCCATTCATTTTATCTTTCCACTTAGTTAGAAAAGAATATGTATTTCAGTCTGCCTGTATTTTTGGTCTTGATTCCAAAAAGAAACATAAGGTGAAGACATAATGCGTACTAAGGCAACAGTCACCATTCAAGACATCGCATTGCTTTTCTGGACTGCTCTTTAGAAATCACCTTGAGCTGAGCTACAGCTCATGGCTCAATCCAGACTTCCCAAGGGAAATCTCAGAAGGCAAGGCAGGCAGAAACATCTGAAAAGGATTGATCTTCCTCTCCCTGGCTGAGGAAGAAATGGGGTATTTGCCTAGCAGTTTATTTCAGAATAACATTTTGAAATATTATTTAGATAGTTCAGAACATAATGCAGAATAAAAATCTGAAATCTGAAAGTTCACATGGCTGTATTCATGCCCAGCTACCCGGCAGCAAGGGAGGCAGGAAAGTACTTGATCATTGCAGGGTCTGTACTCTCCAAACACAAGCTTTTGGAGAGGATGGGGAAAGGAAGAGGGCTAATGGGATTAGCTCTGACACACAGCTTGCTGCTGCAACTCTCACAGCAGACAGGCTGCTGTGCTGGGAAAAAAAAGTGGCACTTCGGCTCTCCCACTCCCTGATCTCTGGTGGGCTTTCCCCACGCCATAATTAGAGCCAGACCTCTATAGGCATGGCCACCTAGCCCACCCCAGGGTCTGGGACTGCACATCCATCTGTCTAACTTCCCCTCTTTGCCTCCTGTTTGCTCCTGTCTCTACCTTCAATTGCCTTGCGGTGCTGTCAGCCCATCTGTATTCCCTGCACTCCTGGCCCAGGGACTGGATTTTGGGAGCCCTGGGCTCTTGCAAGCACAAATGAGGGTCCCTGGATTTGCAAACTGCAAGGTGGGTATCCCAGGGTGCTGCTCAGGCTGGCTTGGTTGCGCTAGGCATCTGCTGATGCTTGGACAGCAGACCTGCCTGTTTCATGTCAGGTTGGTACCCCTGGACACGGAGAATACTGAAGTATAAATCCTCAACTGCAGGAGATGAGATTACATCTCCACACACATTAATTTACATCCATGGTTATAGTTCTCCTAGCTTTTTTGAGGATGTTTCTATTTATTTATTTTCTCATGTTAGCAGTGACATTGATAGCTGAGCAGCAGCTGCTGCCAAAATAATGATCCAGTTTATCAACCCAGTGAAGAATGACCTTTTGCATTATTTGAGATAAATAAATCTTCATTAACCAGGCAGAAGAAATTATTTCATGCAGTAAGGTAACTCAGCAAAGAAATGTTTTCCCCCAAAAGGATTCAAGAAGTGCTAGTAATACAGAATGCAATCACCACGACAGATTTATATAGCCATTTTCCCTCCATCACTTGTCATATACTTTTAAAACCAAGCTGACTCCCAAAGGGGCCAATTCACAAGACATTTATAGTAAAAGTTATGTCCAGCCAAAGCAGATGGAATGCAGATAGTGCAGGATATGACAGGGGAGCAGATGTTTTCTAATCATTCCTGCATCATTTCTGGTCACTAGCCAGTTGTATTGGGATTACCCAGTCCCCACACATGAGCAGTGTGGCTTTGCACTCTGCAGAGACACATGCTAATCCAGATGCCTGCTTGGGAGAAAAATTAGGAGACTCGGCACTGGTATTTTTATGATGCCTTACTGTTGCACCTCATTGAATTTTTGTGCTGATGGTCAACAAAGGGAATGAGTATCAGAACTGAAATCACACTTTTCACAGCCAGCTCCTGCACTGGCGTGGCTGGTCTGGAGCCCTCTCCATCTCCAGGAGAGGTGCAGCAGCCCTGCAAGGCTGTGCATGGCTCGTCACGGGGTCCCGGCCGTTGTCCCTCAGTCCTGGCCTGGGACAATGTCATTCATTTTTACATGTTCACTGTTGTCTCTAAGTCACCCTTCAAATTCTATTAAATTTCTCTATCCCCCTCCCTGCCCCTCAAAGGACTGAATATCTCTTCTATCTGAATTCTGAGAAGAAATCAATTTTGTCTTCATTTAGACAGTGGATAAGATCCAAATGGCTTCTGAAAGAGAAAGATTTATTCCAGGCAGACGTGCTGTGAAATCTCCCCATTAATTTACGTACATACATACATATGTAGAGACAGACACACATAGATGCCCATATACGCCAGTTATATCTATATCTACACCTATATACTTTCACACACAATGTACTGCAAAGATATGCTGAGACAGCTCCATCATGCTTTAGCCCATACTGTCCTGGAATCAAACCAGAATGATATTTCCTGAGTTAAGACAGAGCTGCTTTCATTCAAGAGGTCATATGGATTAGACAAATCTATTTTTTCTTTCCTTGGGAAGCTGGGATTTTCTCAGGAGATCCCATTCACGTGTCCATGACCTACATTTTACTGTATGATAGTTACTGTATATTTACAGTGAAGTGGCACCTGAAGTGGGGAAATAGATTTGGTTTTTTTAGATGGTCTTGGAGAGGTTTGTGCCTCCTGGACTTAAGGCTGTGTGTGGTGCCTGCCCTACTATCAGTCCCTCATCTAGCTGGTCCCAACTGTGCAGGTACTGCCCTCACACCCCAAGGCTGCAGAGCTGGTACAGGCTTAGGGCTGTAACCGATTTAGGCACATCTGAAAACAGTCCTGATTTCTTTATAGTGCACCCTGTACACATATATCCCTATACAAATGCCTGGGTAGCTGTTCTATGTAGAAACAGTCTTTGCTTTCAAGGAACCCCCAGATAAATTTTTGCTTCTAAAATAAATCCAGAAGTTTTGTAACACTTTGTCGTGGTTTTACCCCAGCCGGTGGCTGGGCACCACACAAACACTTGCTCAGCCCCCCTCATTGGAAAAGGGGGAGAGAATCGGAAGAGCGAAAGTGAGAAAACTCGTGGGTTCAGGTACAACAGTTTAATGAGTGAAGCAAAAGCCACGTGCACAAGCAAAGCAAAACAAGGAATTAATTCACCGCTCCCCATGGCAGGCAGGGGTTCGGCCATCCCCAGGACAGCAGGGCTCCGTCACATGTAATGGTCACTTGGGAAGANCACACCCCCAGCCATCCCGCCGGCGGGGTGGTGCGAGAAGCAGAAAAGTCCTTGGCTCTGTGTAAACATCACCCAACAACAGCGAAAACATCTCCACTATCACCGCTGCTTCCAGCACAAATCCAAAACACAGCCCCATACTGACTTTCTTGAAGAAAATTAACTCTCTCCCAGCTGAAACCAGGACACACTTCATGAGTGAAGGATTGGGATTTTGGTGCAGACAAGGACCAGTCTGAGAAACATCACTGAAAGAGATATCTTTATTAAGGATATCAGATGCTGGAGAGAAAGGAGCCAATGGCCCTGTGAATATGTTCATATCGAGACGTAACAGAATGCAATTATTTTCTCCTTTGGATTTCCTGTCTTCATCAGCAAGGGAAGGGTCTAAACACTGAACCCACATTGTAGAAGACTCTTCGCCACCTCCAGGTAGATGAGGATTACAGGGCAACGAGAGGTGATGGAGAGTCCACCAGCCAGCCTGAGAACAGAGAGATATCAGGCTGAAAGACAAAATTCTAATGCTCGGTAGTCCAGTAATAGTCATACTGCTAATAGTGACACACACAGATGAAGGGCTAAGACCAGCTGGACTTAGTCTCACACTAGGGCTACATAGGTCTAACAGTTTCCATTCCTTAGCTGGATTCATTTGGGACTTGGCTCTCAGTCAGCCATGGTCAGCACATGATCCTTTCCACTTGGTTGTTGTTTGGTGGTGTGGAATGCTGAATGTGGAAGCTGGCATGCTCCATGACCTTGGCCAGTCTTTGTTGGGAAATGCTCCCAAGGAGCGCATCCCCAGGGCAAGTTTTGAAACGCCTCTTGGCAGGGGCCGAGTATGCCTGGAGGTAGATGGAGAATGAAGTTTTGTTACTGCCTTGCGTCAGGCCCCTCCTGGTGTCCAGAGGACTTTACTCTTTAGATCTCCTCAGCCAAGCACTGGTCATGAGGGTGCAATTTGCAGCAGACTTTGTGTGGGTGGGTATGCTCAGAGAAGAGTGATACTAACCCAAGCACAGAGCCAAACAGCATTGCTTTCCCAAGGATGACGCAGAGAGAAAACAAATTATGGCTAAGAAATATTTTAAAACATGAAATCTGGAAGCTGTCAGGAACATGGAATTGCAATTACAACTCTGTCCTGCTCTCAGACACACCGTAAAAAGAAGGTCACCAGGATCCTTCTGTTGATGACAGCAGGACATGTCTATTGCTCTAGGTATGGCAGCTGTAAGAAGGTCACTAAGCAGAACAATTTCTTTACAGAGAATTATTCCAACCTAGGAAATACTGCTTTCCTGAGAGCAGGGCCAATCAGGAGGCATAAATGCTGTAAGGGCAATAGACCTAGCTTGAAAAAATTATTTCCACACCTGACATTTCTGTTTTCACCTCTAAAAGATCATTTCCAGGGAATAAATAACCTGGTCATGCATGACCTCATTGAGCAAATACAGCCCTCTCATGGTCTTCCTGTAAGGCATCCAGAACGGAGGAACACATGCCAGCATCTGAGGCAGGGGTCACAGTGGGCAGAGCAGAGATCAGATATAACAGTCTCCTAAGCATTGCCGGTGACTTTAGTTCAGCAGAACACTAAAGCATGTGCTTAGCCTGGGATTGTAATGCAAGCAATAGTCACTTGTCTGCTTAAAGCTAGGCATGTGGTTAAGTACTTTGCTGGATTGAGGCCAGCATGTATAGTATGATGCTACTAGAGGAGTAATCAGCAGCGGGGACTGAATCCACACACATGTGCAGTGAAGGCGTCACCCTGATCCGTGAGCTGAGCTCTGCAGGCAGCCTTTATGAAACAGGGCTTTCACAGGAACTCCTAGAAGGAGACAGCATACTCGCTGCCCAGGTTTAGCTTGGCAATGCCACCTGGCACAAGGGTGTAACCATCTGTGTAACTTACACATGTTGGTAACTTCACTACCAAGGTGGTTAGGTCCTCCTGGCGCTTTTAGCTGTGTGGAATGTAACATACATGAGCATAGAATAAAGGAGAGAAGTCGAAAGTGAACGAATCAAGGACGTATCTCAATACCTAAGCTTTGGGTGGTGGCCTGGAGAGCAGCAAAAAGGCAGAGCCATCTATGCACAGGGCTGCTTGGAAGGGGACCAGAGCTGTGTGCAGACTCTGTCCTGCCACATTCAGCGACAGTAGCTTTGTTTGTTCTTTGCAAATGGGCAAATAGCAGCAAAACAAGTAACTCAACACCACTGGGTTCTTTTTCCTCCTGCCAGAAATAAGACTTGACACCTTGAGCACTTCTAAATGCTCAGGGGAGAGAGGGCTACTGTAAGTTGAGCACTTCACATTGGTTAGAGTTTTATCTTCAGACGACCCTCTGAAGCAAGGATGTACTTGGAGGCTGACTGCCGCATGGAGGCCACATTCAGCACTGTGGAGCGCTGCTGGGCTCCCAGAGCCCTGCTCCGGCTGTGTCCCGGGGAAGTTTGCTTCGGGAAGGGACCTGGGTGCTGCTGGCACAGGCATGTGCCGCGCACGGAGCTGCATGGCAGCAGCGAAGCCTTGCAAAGCAGTGTGCCCATCTCTGGGCATCTTTGGTTTTCCCTTGTCCAAAGGGATGGATCCCACTCTGTAATTGTGGCAAGCAGTCAGATGAGAGGGTTTTTTTCCTAAAGAATCTACAATGGCTTTTTAATTTCTCTACCAAAAAGCAGATCAAATGACAGAAAAACAGTCTTTTGTCAGTAAGAAAATTAGATGCATTTTGCCCATTTAAACACATATGATATTAGACAAATGTGCATTCCATTAAAAGAGGTTTTCTTTGAGGAAAATACCTAGTGCTAGCGGAGAAAAAAATAGCTTAAGGAAGTAACTTCTAGTATTACACTGTGTCACTTGAGTATTCTTGGTGAATCAGTGCCAAAAGCTAGATTTCATTCATTGGAAACCATATACTGTTCGATATAAGTCTGTGAATGAGTTAGGATCTAGCTTTTGTGTCTTATGGGAAATTTAGCATGAGATGTCAAAAATATTGCTGTTCTAAAATGAAACAAATAAAGACAAATTGGGGATTGTAAGCATTGTGTGCAAAAGGATTCAGAACATTTCATTTTGCTTTTGATTTTTTAAAAGTTAAAATAGTTTCATATGTTTTTAAAAAAAAAGTGTTCTGAAAAGTTGTTTTCAAAAAGAAAAATGACTCTCTGAACTGGTATCATTAAATTAAGAATGTTTCAGTACTTGTGAAATGTTTCATTCTGGATTTTCTCACCTAAACAAAATGTTTAAATCAGCTTCTAACATTTTTCCATACAGAAGGAACGACCTTCTCTCAGTTAACAATTCTCTCATTAAAAAATATGGAACATCCTGTGAAAACTCACTTGATGAAAGGTGGGTTTATTTCACAGAGCACTGGAAAACAGTCAGTGCTGGCAAGGGCAGTGTGAAGGTTTTCAATGGCTCAGGAATTCATAAGGATTAGACACTTAAGCTAAGATGCTTCCCAAAAGGGATTTGGAGCATGGAGCTCTCAGTAATATTTAGCCATAAATATTATTCAGATTTTAATACCATTTGTGGTAAGCAATCTTCAAGTTCACTGAAATTCAGAAAGACTGTCTTGTGTGTATAAAAGTGATCTTTACTGCCAAATGCTACGTCCTAAAAATGTATTTAAGAATAGCTCTACCTTGGATTTAGCTGAGTGCACTGGGATATCTCTTGCCCAACAAAGTAAAGATGTATTGCATAAGAGATTTGAAACTGGTCCATTTTTTTGTTTGCATGTGTACATTTTTGGGGGTGGAAAAGCAATATATATAGCAAAGGTGAAATAACAGAAAAATGTAAGTTTCCAGAACAAATCTTTCAGCTAAATTTGTTTTGATGGATGATACCCAAAAGCAGCCTTTATATATATATATGTATATATCAGAAGCCATATATATATATATACACCCATATGTCTATATATGTATATATATGGTTTTCAGAAATAAAGTACTCTTTGTTAGCAAACTTTCTGACTTAACCCTGATCTTAGGCAGAGGCCTCTTATCTACAGAGCACCCACTAATGGAATAATCTGATTAGAAGTATTTCTAAGGTAATTTTATGAAAAGCATTGAGCTATTCCAGGGCACGATGACTATCATACTGCTTAATTATATTTTCTTTCTCTAGAAAAAATGCAGCTATCTGAAAGTGTAATGGAGTGATTGCTGTTTGTGTAGCTGTGAAGAAGGGAAGCTCATTGGTTCATTAGCAAAGCAAATGATTTGCCTTTGGCATTAACTAACCCTAAGGGCCAAATTCCACTCTCAAGTACAGCAAGAGGAAAATAATAAGGGGTAGACTGGATTTGCAGTACTGTGAGTGGGGAGCAAAATTTGGTCCTTAGTCTTCAATGGGAAAGTAAATACAGTATTCCTGCTTGCCATCCATCATGTCAGATAGCTGATGGCTTGATTAGATTACAGAGGCCACACTAACAACTACATATATTTGGCTGAACTGAAAAATGCCATTAAAATGGGATTCCTGGAATTTGTCAGGAAAACAAAATATTTCCTCTCCAAACTCATTATACTTACAGAAAAAAGTGGGTAAGTAAATAGGAAAGCTTAGGGGACCTTCTTGTCTGTGTTTAAAATTAAAAGCATTTAAATATGATTTTTTCCCCTTTTTTTTTCTTTCTTTTTTTTTTTTTTTAGTTTTTTTCCTGGATTTGTGACAAGTCTTTCAATATTTCTAGCTCTATTTTGGGAAAATTTGTAAATCCTAAACTTTCCAAAACTACAAGGTTTTAACATTTTCTCCTGTAGGCTATACACTGCACATAATGCTTATCCCAGATCTGAAAGATGGAATGGACCTTCAAGGATCAGAATCTTGCCGGGAGAAATGTTTTTGACTTCATAACATGTTGATTTCTCAATCTAAACACTCTGCACATTTGATTGCAATTGATTTTGATACAATTCAGGGACAGTTGAGCACTTGACTGCTTTTCTGCTAGTTCACCTTTCTTGGTTAATATCTGGAGACTAGGATTTGGGGGATGCACCATTCGCAGCAGTCCACCATTTGCCTTCAAGCTAGGGGTAACAAGCTTCCAATTTTTTTTGATGGAAGACAAGGGGGAAAAACAGACTTCGGTGCTGGGCAGCTAAGTGTCAGTTTTCACAGCAGTCCCAAGAAATGCAGAGGATTCCTCCAGGCTGCATGTGGCTAAAAGCCAGCTCATCCCAGAGGAACTGGTGGGAATGCTGAGTCTGAAGGGCTGTCTGCACCAAACCAAGAGGAGAACCATGGCCCTGTCTGGCTTTATTTCTGCAATACTGGGTTTGTATTCCTGTAGAACATCTTTACAGGGGAAAGCAGGATGGAAACATTTAGCAGTGAACACTGGCAAGGAAAAGTCGGTTGTTGATAGGGAGAAGGGACTGAAAAGGTGAAGCTGTGCCAGTGGTGGGAGAAACACTGAGAGATTTTTAGTCATTGGCTTTTAAGGTCAGAAAGTGACTTCTGTGTCATCTGGGCAGCGTAACACTGGCCACAGGTCTGTGGTGGGCCTTGAAAAACTAACCCTGTTTTTTTGAGTTTTCTACCAATCTCTCCATCTTGAATGAGGCTTCACCTCTGTATAACCTTGTTATCCCCATGTGTCTAGTATCCCCGCCGTTCCCATGCACATTTCCCCCTCCTTCCCTCTTGTCCATACACACACAGCAGGTAGGCAGAGATTTGTCATCCAGTGTGATTTTTAAAGGTATACAGGGAAGGATTCCAACATTATTAAGCTTTCTCACATTAAATAGCCTAATTTATTGTTAATATGTTACAGTTCTTTCTTGGACTCACGATCCTTTTGTATGTTGTGTTTGAATCCCTTTACTGCCAGCACAGTAAAACTTCGACTACATCTAAAAGCATTCCTAATAAATAATCTAGAACTTCACTTATTTCCCATTAACAAGGCCTCTGTTTGTGAAATTCTTCTCCTGTTTAATAGATTTTTTTCTTGCATTCAGCATTTCCATCATTTGTAACTAGATCTAGTGCAAAACCTTGTGGAATAAATTTTGATCCCACTGTATAAACTGAGAGTAATTTAAGTGACATTGGAAGAGCTACTCCAAATTTGCACAAGTCTAACCGTGAGAAGGGTCTATTGAAAAAGCAGACAGATTTGAATGTGTAAAATAATGCATCACATGCACTACAAAGCTGCAAACAGCAAATTCAGGCTGTGAGCCCTGCTGCCCTGCAGCATCCACAAGTGCAGGCAGAGTCCTGGGTGCCCAGCAGAGGTATAGGAGGGGAGCCAGACACCGCAGGGAGATTTGCTTAACTCTTCATCAGCAGTAGCACAGCTGTGGTCATCTTCCTATAGCTGGATATCTAAGCTAGGTTGAGTTTTTCTTCCTCATGGAAATTTGGCTGACATCGTGTGCCTCCCCCTATCTCACCTTCCTCGCCCCCTCCAGGGCCAGGGACCTGAATAACTGGGCAGTAAAGCATTCAGGTGAAGATACCATTTTCAAATGGATGTGCAGTGCAGAGGAGTAGCTCAGAGTCTCCAGGCTGCAGGGCGCACTCTGGACTGCTGCCTGTGAGGAGGACCTCTCACCACGCACTTTCCTGGGACAAGGCAGAGCAGTGTGGACTCATCACCTCACCTCAGGCAGGTGAGATCTCACAGAGATTCAAAAAGGGTAGATCTGAAATCAGAATGAATGTGTGTGTAGGAAGGAGAGGCAGAGAAACAGTGATTGAAGTAATTGGAAATGAAAACTTGCACCCTAATTAATTAAGTCCACCCTTTAGACAAGAATTGATACTTCCTCACATCTGTCTGTTTGACTTCATGATTTTCCTAATAATTTTTTGCAGGTAATGTAAGAGACATATCTGTGGTTACAGGTAGTGAAATAATAAAAGGAAGTGCAGAAAAGTAATGAAGTGTGTTATTAATAATGGCCTGTTCTCTGCCTCTATTAATGTCTCTACAGAGAAGTCCTAGGAATGAGGAGGAGTCTGACTGTGTGGGCCAATACCTTTCATCAGCATTTGTAACCAATGCAAAGGACAGAAATCAAACCCCAGATTTTTACAGTCCAAGCTTGTGGACAAAAGGCTTCTCCATAGACACAAGCTGTTTTCCATCCTTAAGCCATGCACAGCAATCTCTGGCGCACGCTGTCCTGCTGTCTGCAAGCACTCAGCAATTATGACAGACCTGCAGTATCTCACAACATCGTATAAAGCAGCAGTGCAAACTGCCACATATGTGTCTGACAATATCTTTTCTTCTGGTACCTTTTAAATTGAAATTTCTAAGCTTTTCCTTTGCCATTCAAGGACTGTGTAAAATTCCTCAGAAAGAAGTTGCAAGTTGAGTTCCATGTGGAATCACGTGGTTTTGGGACCTTGGACTTTAAGCAACGGCAGCAACTGCAGGACCAATTGACAGACGACCTACAGCTGGCTGGAGTACGGTGATGGCACCTCTGGTGATGTGGGAGTTGCGGCAGTGTCACATTTGGGTTGTGTGACTGCATCTGTGAGCCAGAAGGAAAGAGTACCTTGAGAATGCACTGTGCTAAAAGGCATGACAATGAAAGACTCTTAAAAGGTACAAATAGACAATAACTGAGCAGTAAAAGAACACTACCACACTTTAAGCGGGCTCTGGTGGGTTTTATGTGGGAAAGCAATCGATTTCAGATGAAACTGTTGTGAGGAAGGGGGATGTCACCCTGAACATGACTTATTCAAAGCATGCCAGAAATTTTTTATTTTTTCTCCCCAGAAAAGAATTACAAATGAATATTGAAAAGTGTGGGGATTTTTCCTCTTTCAGTTGAAGGTGTTTGACTTCTCTTTTCTTTGCTGT
The DNA here is from genome assembly GCA_013399095.1 of Psophia crepitans. NCBI lineage: Eukaryota > Metazoa > Chordata > Aves > Gruiformes > Psophiidae > Psophia > Psophia crepitans. The sequence continues at coordinate 1,374,106 of VWZZ01004451.1, read as the reverse complement.
TGCAAACAACAGTCCGTTGCTAGATTATAAACTATCCCGTTCGTTAGCTCCTTGGAGACTGAGAGGATCTGTGTGTGGATCAGTGCATTCCAGTTTCATTCTGGTATTGAAGAAATGACAGATTGGTTTGCCTGTGGCCGTAAGTATCCCTGCAGAAGCTGTACTGCAGCCAGGCAATGCATATGAGAATCTCATCCTCCTGATCTGCAGAAATCCCGCTAACATTGCCTCCCTTTCAGAGCACGTGTGGCAAGAAACAAGCATGCTGAAGGTATTACTGGCCACGCGAGAGATCCGTGTATTTCCAGTTAAAGCATCCTCCATCTTCGCAACCTTTTTTTTGCTTCGTTCACTAAATAGGGATATTTATGGCTCCTTGATATTATTGCTGGCTTTCTCTCTGAACGTCTGTCTACAGGGGGTAAATAAATCCTAGGTCTTGTCTCAAAGGAGGGGATATCTGCTTATTATTTTACAGTGATTGCAAATCTTTCTCTTTTAAAGACATAGTCTTTAAACACATAGTCTCCAGCTTTGCCTAGCTTAGGAATGAGCCCACTGCACATTTGGCTAACACGAATCTCCATGGTTCTTCTGTGCAACCCATTTCCTCGTCCATATTCAGCAACAGAGACACTTCTGATGAGTCAGTGACTGCATTAGCAAACAGCTTATTTTCAGTCTCCTGTGGGGGCTAAGACGACCCTGAAAGAGAGAAAAGGGAGAAAAACAGGTCCAAATAAGCATTGCCTGAGCCATTACCCTGGCTTGAAAACGTTTGGGTCTGTGTTCTTTCCTTTCCTTTGCCTGGGCTGTGACAGATTATACGACTAACATGAAGGCTTAACTGAGATCCCACAGAAAACTGTGCCTGAAAGGTCATCCTGAGTGCAGTTACAGGTGCTAGCCTAGGCCAGAGCGCCAGCAGCATCGGTGCTAGTGCCCGATAACAGGTACAAGATTTTCCTGGCAGCCAAGTGGAAAACTTAACAGAAATCAACATCAAGATAATAATTTTCTGCTCCCACCCTCTCCCTCTCCAGCCCCACCCCCCACCCCCCTTCCCAAGCCTCAGAGCCCAATAGAAGTCTGGAAGAGCACTGGGAGCAAGTGTGCAGAATTCAAAACCATGTGTGCAGCAGCACTTGTGAGGATGACTGCAGCCTTCAATGGGTGCTGCTGATGGGGTTTTGAAACACTATTTAAGCCCTTGGGTATTACTAAAATTATCTGATGTGCACATCTGAAATGCTCTTATTCAGTCTATGCCAAAGCACTGTTTCATGGAGACCTCTCTGTCAGATGTCATGATGCTCCCTGATCTGCAGCCCAACCAGTTTCTGAGACCGCTCCTGTAACTATTTCCATCAAAATAATCTCATGCTTTTATTCTAATATGGTATTTGGTAACTGGTCCCTGCTAGCCCAGCTCATTCTGACAGAAATGAGTCACAGAATCATAGAATGGGTTGGGTTGGACAGGACTGTACAGATCACCTAGTTCCAACCCCCCCTGCCATGGGCAGGGACACCCTACACTAGACCAGGTTGCCCAAAGCCCCATCTAACCTGGTCTTGAACACTGTCAGGGATGGGGCCTCCACAGCTTCTCTGGGCACCCTGTTCCAGTGCCTCACCACCCTCACAGGGAAGAATTTCTTCCTAATATCTAACCTAACTCTACTCTCCTTCAGCTTACAGCCATTCCCCCTTGTCCTGTCCCTCCATGCCATTGTGAACAGTCCCTCTGCAGCTTTCTTGTAGGCCCCTTTAGGTATTGGAAGGCTGCTATGAAGTGGAGAGGACTCCGCCAAGCAGCTTTGCTGGTATACCTGTGCTCTGGCACACTGCAAGGCCGTGGCAAGCAGAAGGCTCTCATGTGGTCCAGCTGCCTGCAGTGCGCACAGCTGTCTGCAGTGTGCACAGCTGTCTGCAGTGTGCACAGCTGTTTGTATGGCACACGACTGTCCGCATGGCGCACAGCCGCTGTCAGGGTGCAGTTGTTTGCAGGCTGTCCTAGTGCTCGCATGGCAAGCAGCTCTGCCCGGGGCACGGCTGTCTCGAGGTGCACAGCTCTGCATGGCACACAGCTATCTCAACACGCACAGTCGTCTGCGGGGTGCACAGCTGTCTGCAGGCAGCACAGCTGTCTCAGGGCACACAGCTGTCTGCAGCTGCAGAATTCTAACAGCACTGCTCTTCCCTAAGTGGGAAGACCCTTCATGCAGTTTAATTGAGCCTATCCAAATTCATGCCTGCCCTTAGTTCAGGGTGACTTCAATGGGTTCCCAGCAGCAGCCAGGGACACAGCTCTTTCAGCCCTTGAATCAGCTAAGGTGCAAGGGATACACTTACTGAAGGCTGCCAGAAATTACAGTTGATGTCACATCAGGTGCTGCCCTGTCTGTAGGTGCAGACTGTTGAAATCTTCGCAGAATCCACAATTACCTTTTTCCATGGCATCACAAAAGTCAAAAACTTGGAAGGACAGACCCTGGGAAAGGGAATGAGATGTGACAAACTAATGTGGCATCTGTCAGAAATGTTTTGTATGAAGCTGGTCTTGCCCTGGGCAGGAGAAAAGATCAGATGATTTCTCAAGGTCCCTTTCAGCACTATGAGAGAAAAATGAAATTCCTTATATGAAGTACAGAATGTTACTGTTATACATGATCATGAACAAAATATTTAATAATACTGAATAATTAATAATACTACCACAAGTTGGCTCAGTGACTCACTGGAGTTGGGAGAGGTGCCAAAAACATTTCCACCTTACCTGCTTTCCCACCTTCCCTGCATGTGTGGCAGTAATTTGCAGGATGACAGAGGCTGCCTGGCCAGCACAAGTATAACAGCCTTTATAGGGTCTGGTTTGAGTTTTCTCAAGGCCGAAGCATCCCAGGAGGGATAGTCATCTGGTGAAGAGAGCAGCTGCCTTCTCCATGCAGGGGAGCAGTAATCCTGCAGCACACCGCACCTTCTGCAGACTGATTAACTTCAGACCTCTGCTCTCTGCGTAATGAACTGTACTTTATGGACTGACAGCTGGATTATCTGCTCCCTAGTTGGCAGCACCCTCTCCAGGGTGCAGCAGGGCAGTGCTAGTGGGAGGAAAACATGAGAACGCCTGGCAGGGCACAGAGATTCAGAGCAGAATGGAGAGCAGGACCGCAAGGCAGGGCAGGGAGGATGGAACAGGCACAAAGGGCCCAGGTTAATGGGGAAGATGGGTCACAGGAGACTGGTAAGTGGGATGGGCTGCTGGTACACATTCTGGTTAGTGATATGTCAGGTTATTGGCAGGATTTAATCCCTTCCTTTTGCCAAATCCAATTGCAGAGGAGCTAGGAGGCACTGTCAGGCTGCAGTCCCATTGCAGGTAGACCCCCAAGAGTGCATGACTCCTCCTGCCCTGTCCTGGGCATGCAAACCTTGTCTTGTACTTCCTGGGCTGGTGTGCCTCCCGCCCCGGAGCCAAATCCCCCCACGTGTTGCAGAGCAGACCTGCAAAGGAGCCATGCTGTGGGTACCAGGGACAGGAGCTGCGATCGGTGCCAGGGGCTAGTCTGCAACAGAAATCACAAAATCAGGAGCCAGGTGAAGGCAGGGGTGCAGGAGATGGGTGTTGCTCCAGGGGCTTGGGTGTTAACATTATGTATAGGCCATGCTGGGCATGTCCCCACTGCAGCCCTGAAGTGCACAGGGAGGCCACCTTGTTCAGCATATTCCTGTAAAACAAGTTGCATTTCAACTGTGTAATTTATAAGACCTATGGTAGAAATAGATGTTCCTTCTTCTGGGTAGAGTTTGGTACAAAGAGTACAAATAGCTGGGCTTCTGCTGGGTAAGTTTTCTTGCTGATGAGGCAGACAAGCGTCAGGGAGGAGCAGAGGAGAGCAAGGGAGCACACAGCAAGGGGAATGGGGCAACTGCCCTTTCAGCAGCCAGCCTGTTCAGATTTGCTGGATGTAATGTGGAACGGCACTCGAAGGCTCATCCTGCTTTCTGATCGCAACCAAGCAGGCAGCTGTTTCCACAGACTGCATAATGACTCTAAGATTTCTTTTCTAGGAGTGCCACTACCTAACTTATAGCCCATTAGTGTGTATGAGGAATTTGAGTTGTTTCTTTTCCATGAACATTACTTTGTACCTATTAGCGTTAAATTTGCGAACAAACCCACTTTGTCCATATCTCTACTACTCAGTAACCTGGGATCCTCCTGCATCTCTTCTTAGCCTGTGAGAATCCCTGTATCCTTGGCAAACTTTGTCACCTCTCTTCTTGGCTCTTCCCAAATCATTTCCAGATCTGTCACAAAGAAATTGTAGATGAGGACTGTAATCCTGCAAAGAGCTCTGTTCAAACAGACCATTATGTCCTGAACATTATTTCATGACTGATACATATGGACCTCTTGCAAGATAAGAGTCTGTACTAGGAAAAAGAATTAAAAGGGGGAAAAAAAAAAAAGAAGTAGTATATAGCTCTGTAGATATTAGAGATGCTAATGAATACCTAGTGGAAAGAATGGAGATGCTGATAGATAAACGTGATTAGTCTCCTTCAGAAAAAGTTGCAGAAGATGGATACTAATTCCTTCTAATAATTTATTTTTTGTACACAGCTTTAAGAATGTGACTTTTGAGAAGCTGAAAAGGATGTATAATTTGCTACATTTAAGAAAAAAAGGGAAAAATAATTAACAACCCATACACCTGGGTTTGTAGTGAAGTTCAGTAAGCCCTCTTTCAGGGAAGTGTCATGCAAACTGTTTTTTTTTTCTGGCAGAAGTCTGTGGCTCAGTGGTGATCTGTAGGACATCAGAACAGTTCTGCAAGAAGAATTAGAGATCTAACAGAAAGGGGCATTTCCTTCTAGAGACATATATTTGTATCGTAAATTTATATTGTAAATAAATATTCAAAGCGAAGCATGCTGTTTAAACTGCTTGTGAATGATAACTCCTGTGGCAGCACTAGACAAGATGACCCCAGGATTGTTTTTCAAGAGGTTAGGTGATTTTGGGTTGGAGAAAGCTGAGAAACACTGTTATAAAATTTAACATTCAATGGGATCCTGCCAGTAGGGTGGGAAGGATCTGGTTCTCCCAGAGATCTGTACGACTGTCTGAAGAGCCCCGCCACGTGCCATATGCCATTGTAATAGGTTGGCTCCTGAAATCACGCCCGTGGAGCACTCATGGGTCTGCCCACATTCACTTCTGCAAGACCTCCTAGAAAGGTCACGTTAGTGGAAGCGGCAGCTTGGGAAGTATCTCCACTGACTTTAGGAAAGGTAACTTTTCTCTGTTGATGAAATTGCTGAGCAAACAGGCTTTCTGCTGGATCGGGGAAGCATAGCTTGTCCAGGAATATCCCAGGCTTAGATTTAATGGTTTTAATCCATTGCCTACTTCATTTACATATAACAATTGACTCAGATCCAGCTGAAATTCAAAACTATGGGCCAGTATTACTCTGTTCCTCGGGCTTCCCCTGGCAATCACATGACATTTAATAAAACAACTAGAGGTGAAATAATCCCATCATAATCCCAGAATGGCCCCAGCAGCCCCATAAAATTGGAATGTGGATCCATTCCAGGGGATATTTCCTTTGCAGTAGGCAGGGCGCTGGTATCTAGCGGGTAGAGGAGAAGTGATGAAAAGGACTTGGCATTTGATGTGGAGGCTTACAGGGTGTTCAGCTCTACTGTTGCTTCTCGATTGAGGACAGGGGCATAAAAGCAGCCAAGATCTGTTTATCAAAGTGATGGTCTCCAGCCCTCCTCACAAGTGCTAATGCTTAAGCTTCCAGCTCCGTCTTTCCTGCCTTTAGAGTTGGATCTGACTTGAAAATGAGCACTTGTTCTCCAAAAATGTTGGAGTTTTCCAGGTGTCACCTCCCGGGTGACTTTCAGCTACTGAGTAGTGCTGGTGGAGCAGAGCTGAACCTCTCAAGGGGCTGTACTGTGATGGACTAGAGGAGCAAATTTCCTCTCAGAATGGTTAGGCTGACCAAATCCTACCTTACTTCCTTACCTGACACTACTGGTGGAGTAGGGAACACATTGAGAGCTATTTTGCCTTCTGCAAGGTTAGATAAGAAGGAAGCAGAAGGATCTTTTCCTTCTGTCCCTATCCTGGACAAGTCCACAGCCACCAGATAGAGTCAGCCCTCAGTAACCTGTTATTGTTCCTGCCAGAGACTATTAGGAGCATTCAGAGCTGTGTCAGTGCACACAAACATTAATGAGAGACATGTGAAAGCGCTGAATCTCTATCCTATGGGAAATATGGATATTTTAGCTTCTCCTTTAATCTTGAGACAAAAACGAAAGGAGGAAAGGAACTAAGAGGAAGGAAAAGTCACAAGAATTAACATTTTTCTGGGATGGAAAGTCCCCAGAGATGTAATCTGAACCCTCAAAAATGTTAATTTTCTATGGATAGGGAAGTGCTGATGTCTTTGATGTGACAAAATCTCTAGTAGGAGCAGCATTTGGTGTTTCAAAGGGTTGATGGGATAATGTGGTAGGAACACAGTGCTGGTGGGATCAGACGACTCATCCACTCCACTTTTCTGCTATCACAGGCATGTGCGCTGTAACTCCACTATTTGCTTGAACACCTTAAACTCAGTTTAGAAATAGATTTTGTTTCCAGTTTTCCCACATCTGGAATGCCTGAGCCTGAATACCACTGCTTTTCATTTCTAGTGAAAATATAATTGTGCTTATTAGCTCTAGTACCAGTATTACTCTTTGGCTCTTCTGCCTGCTGTCACCCAGTATTTTTGGAAGGTGTAACCACTTTGCCTCATCACCCATTTTGCTAAGCTATGCAGACCAGGCAGAACACATTAGTTCTCTCTCACAGGACAGACTCTCTAATTTCCTGAGCATCCTTGTAGATCTTTTGTCTGTACTGGATTATGGAAGCCCAGACAAGTGCAGACAAGGTCTTATTAGACCCCTGCTTTCTGACATGAATATTTCCCTGTTCACATGGAAATACCTCTTTATGTGTAGCCTCAGCAAACTTCTGCTTTCCTCTGTCAGTATTGTAGTGGTGACTCTGAGACACCCTGTGTCTAAAGAGCTGCAGATCTTTGTTAGTTCCCAGTGATCGACTGCCTGCTAAAGGTCCCATTCTTGAGCCTAATCCCTGTGTGTACAAATTAGTGTGAAGTATTTTTGTTCCATTTCTCTTGTGCTAGTTCCTCAGAGTATCTGAATCTTCCTGTATGTGCTATAATTACACGAAAACCAGCACTTTCCCATGTATGCATTCAATTAAACCTGTGTTTCATAAGAAGTGTTGGATGGGGCATGTTTCTTATTGTTCTGTTCATTAAATCCGTTTCCATAATTATTTGCTTAATTTTTTTCAGCTCAATTTTGACAGTATCCTGCCACTGTCTGGATTAGTCTTTTTGGGCTGCATCTGGTCTCGGAAAAGTTCTGTAAATATGATGTAATATCATACAAACACAAAGTGTTCACATTAAAACTGGAATAGCCCTTTGCATTGCTGAAGTGATTCTGGGTTAACTGAGATCACACTCTGACTGAGGTCACATTCTCCACTGACATAATTTCTTTGAGTAAAAGAAGCAAGACTTTACCCAAAACGTAGATAGCATTGCACAATAACAAAAACATACCTTGAACTGGAGGCTCGTTCTTTGACTTGAAGCCAGCGTGAGGCTGCCAGCAGAGTACGGTCAGCCAGCTGAGAGGCAGGGGACCCAAGCTGGGCTCCTGTTTCTGTCCTAGTCTCTCTGAGCAACCCTGGCCAAGACATCGATTGTTTCATGAGGTATTTAAAGGCCTCTGAGGACTGGGACCATTAGTGCAGCTTTTCAAAGGAGCTGGAGAAGTAGACTCTTGTCTGATAGGATCTACAAGAACCCCTCAGCAGGCATCAAAGGCAGGTGCAGTTTTACTGGGAAGATGGTTGAAAGGGCTGTGTGCTCCCCTCCACCAAATGACCAGTATCGTGCTAAGGCTGCAGGTCCCATGGTGAGAAAGAAGCCGAGAGCTGCTCAGCCTCCCCATGGTTGCGTCCAGCCCTGAGCCCGATACAAGAGCTTCTGAAAAATCACACTAAGCTTTTGGATGCAGTTTTAGGCTCTAAGTATTTCTGACATTTTATTCCCTTTCTTTTTCATCAGCATTTGCATTTGTAGAAGAAACAATTTCACTTCTCTGCCAGGGTGGTTGCTAGGATCGGTGCATTCGTGAGTGTGAAGGGCTGCGATACTGTAACAGAGAAAGTAATAGAAGTCCCTGAGACGTGCATCTCCGTGCAGTTAGCATGGAAATTTGCCAGCATTGTGGCAGGGCTGATTGTTTGAATTAAGCCTCAACATATTTGCAGGAAGAAAACCGTAAACAGAGAATACAAATGTAACCATTGTTATTTGCAACTCAACTTTCAAGTGTCTTGCCAGATTATAAATCTTGACTGCATGTACCTCTGCCGTTTCTCAGGTCTGAACCAAAAATATTTACCAAGGAAATAATGTTTGTAGCGATGATCTCAGACCAGTGCAACTCATTAGCTAGTAATGTGCCTGCAGGCGGTACTAAAGATTCGATCCATCTGGAATTAAATAGCAAGGGATAGCTGGAAGCTGTATTCAATACCGATGGTGGGAAAAGCCTTAAAACTCCTTGATTGCAACACATGAAAGCTGTGAACCATCAATAACAAAAAAAAATATGATGTGCCAGCTATAGCAACCATAACAGCAGGGCAATGCCATTATTTGAGGTCATTCCACCTTCATCTTGTCAAAAAGCGATAAAGGAAGGACATGACATAAGCCAGATCTCCAGCATATCCCTCCCTTGTCAGTAGGACCTAATTGGCATTAAATACTGAATGTGTCTGGATTTAATATAACTCCTCTGCTCAATTACTTCATCCACTCAAGCAGTGGAAAGCTGCCCATTTCGTGTGTATAGGGGATAGCTTGCTTTAAGTGCTTCAGACATCAGAGGTCCAAATCTCCTAACTGATATTTTATTAATAAATTCACAAAGGATTATAACTTGTTCCAAGCAGGGGAGACAAAACCATGAATGATTAGGAGAGAAGGGGCTCTTTTCTGTATGATGCATCTCTTTGAAGCTGCTTAGAATCAAAGGAGAGCACTGGAAACCTGTCTCCATCACTGTCAGCAGGGTCATTGGGAAACATGCAGAACACAAAGTAAACTTTTTCTGTGTCATCTCTGATTGTTGAATACATTTTAGGGCAAGTGGGGAGCTGAGGCTCCATTGCCCTTTTGCTCTATGGCTTCTGTGCTAGCAAGGGGGATCAGGAAAGGCGGTAGAAGGCTTCATGGCCGAGTAGGAAAGTGAGCATTTGGGATGTACCCCAAGCTCATAGCCGGTTGCTTGAGAAGTAGAGGCCAAATGTCAGGAGTAAGGATTTCCTTCTGGATTTGAACTTGCTGGTCAGCCCTGGCAATGGGCGTGATGAAAAAGTTTCTGCTGTGAAAGCAGTATGAAAAGTTCTGTCTGCTGCCTCTCACTCCATCTGGGAGCACCTTTGTCTTGCAAGCCTCTCCAAAGCAGAATGCCAGCCTCCCCAGCAGAGGGTCCAGCTGCAGTCTGGCTGAGGTAGGACGGGGCCATCACACCATGAGGCTGCTATTGTGCCTTGCCAATCTAGTCAATACTAATAGGGTGGGAGCAAGGTGTGACCTCATTAGCTGCCAGGTGTTTCTGCAGCTCCTGAAATGGTGGGGCACTGACCCCAGCCAAAAGTCTGCACTTCACTTTAATAAATGAAGCTTTCGAGCAGTTGTGACAGATTGATGGACTCATAAAAAACAAGATGGGAAGGGACCTCAAAGCATCGTCTAGTTCAGTATTTCTTTGCCTCTGGTCTGCAAGGCATCAGGAGATTGTTTGTGAGAGCAATGCAAAAAATCTGTTGCAAAACCATACCCACCCACCCTACGCGCTCTTGTATGTGCCAAAACATGGTGGGGGAAACAAAACACAGCAAATGAGTGCTTAGAGTTTAGCTTCAGTTTCATCCAGTAGTAAATGAAATGTGTTTTGGTAATGCTGCGCAGGAGCTGGAGATCCCTCTCAGATGGTTTGTGTGGCCTTTCATAAAAAAAAAAAAACAAACAAACATTCCAGTGCAGTAGTCCAAACTCTACCTGTATTTTCTGGAGAGATCAGCTCTACCTATTCATGAGAGGAGTTTGTCTAACCTGCATCTGACTTTCCTGGATAGATCCCCTTTTTCTTATCTGGAAGTCTGCTCTGAGTACCAGAGGAACCTGCCCATATCTCTGAGATTTCCAGCATTTCAGCCAGGAGGGTGACCCCAGCCAGGCTGCCTGAGGACCACATCTTGCAGGTAATGCTATTTGACCTATTAGATGTGTTAATGAAGGCCTCAATTAATTACTACATATTTAAACAATCTTTTATCTTGCCTCTTTCAAGTACCTTTCATCTGTTCTTTGTTGCTGAGACACTAGCAAGTTCATACTCATTTGTAACCCTAACGAAGAGTCTCTTATTGGATTAACCCAAACCTCTGTCCAGCTGTGCATCTGTGCCAGTTGAGTCCAGGAGAGCTGCATGCAGGAGAGGCTGAGCAAGCTCCATCCTACTACAGCTCTACTAATATCAAGGCAACAAAAGCAGGATGTACTTTTTTCCATTTTTTTAAAGGAAGTAATCGTTAATTTTTCTTTTGCCTTATTTATATTTGCTTTTTGGAACTTAGATAGTCTTACTTCTTGGTGTGTATTTTTATATTTCAGTTTTTATATTCCATTAATCAGTTCTGGGCCAATCAGTTGGGAGTAAACAACTATCAGTTGGCAGCAGACAGCACAAAGTGTCCCTGCTCTTCAAGCAATTCAAGCATGAGTATGAATGGCCAGTTCCCTAGAGCAATGCTGCAACAAGGGACTAAGGGAAAGCAAGACAAATCATCTCTTGGCCATAGCTCATCTGGAAAGAAATTTCACTCCCAAATTTGCAGCAATTTTAAAATGAGATTAAACAAAGCTTGCTTGATTTGAAAAAGGACATGTAAAACCATATATATTAGGTTTACCCAATTAGATCTGCCATAAGGACAGTGCTGTTATCATGTGCTATTACTCTGAAAAGATTTTTTTACAACCTTTTCTGGCATGCAGAGCCACCAGCCAAGAGGTACCACATGGCGATGATAACCTGACAGCAAGCTCTCCTGGCAATGCTAGCACATTTCTCGAACGGTGTCTAAGGTTGATTTAAGCGTGCGTTGTGGTAGCCCGATTTCTGAATCCTGATTTGGGTGGGGAATGTATACATATTAACAAAGGAATACAAATATTATCTGTCTTATGAGTTTCCTGAGTCATGTTTTAAAAATAATGACACATTAAACTGTACTTTATTTAACTTGATTTTACTTACACTATTATATAACTAACTTAATGTACACATCATAATGTGCATAAATTGTTGGTACGCGCAGTCAGCTGTCTTTGGAGGGATTTTTGGGCCTGCACAGAACCTGTGCCAGTGATGCCGAGGCAGGAGCACACGCAGCTGGATTAGCTCTAGCACTAACAAACCTTCCCAGGACCTCAGCGCAGTGCAGTAATGTAGCAATAGCCAGCTGGGAGCCTGCAGAGCTGGCCCTGAACTGGATGGAGCTCATAAGTGGTGGTGGGCCCCAGCGCAGAGCCACCTGGCAGGCAGCGCATCACGATCCCTGGAGAAGCCCGGAGCATGCACGTTTTATCCTGCTGTTATGCAGGTAAACAAACCTCCCTCCGCTTTCGGTAATTCATTCATGAAGCACATTTCCAGGGCAGTGGTGAGATTTGAAAACATTGTTTCTAGAAGCCCCTGGCTGGTAAAATACTCGGAAAATGGAAACTGCAGTATAAAGCCTCATTCTCTTTATCTACTTTTGTATTCTGTCCTGTTGGGAATGACAGGCTTCTGGTCTTCCAAGATAATAATACAGCCTGGGTTCAAAGGCAACATTTAGCTCAAGGAACAAATAAATATGGCAGTCTTTTAGCCCCAACCCTAGCTGTACAGCTCCTTACACACTGAGATGCTTCTTCAGCCTCTGGGGTTTTATGATGGTACCGAGAACTTACATTTTAACAATCCCCAACCCACAAAAATCAAGATTTCTAGAGCTTCCTCTCCACTTTTAGGTTTCCCCAGTTCTTTAAACAAGTGCCCGAGCTTTACAACATTTCAGTCATTCAGTAAGAGTCAGAATCTAATTTCCAGTCTTTCGTTTTGGACAAGGATATTGTATCTGAGAGAAGGATCTTACACTTTGTTCAGTGCATCCTCCTTGCTTTTCAGACAGTGGAGTGCTGCAGGGTTCCCACAGGTGTAGAAGAAGCCAGCAGCCAAGTTACAGGGTCTCAGTGTTAGAAAGTGGATTCAAGTAATGCCACAAACAGTACAACTGAAGCTGCCATATCCATTCACCCACCCAGTGGCTTTGTCCTCCCAGTGTGTGCTCTGGGGACTAAGTTAATTATGACAAGTCACAGGTCTCTGGGACTTCCCACTCTTGTAGGCACCACTTCATTTACAATCTCTTTCAAATCCTGCCTGTCCTGAGACACGACAGGATTTCTGAACCAGCCATTAAGCTGGGGTTGTCAAAGCCTCTGTTAGTATTTTAATGCAACATTTTGCTTTGGTACCCTGGATCTGCTATTTGAGGACAAAAGCAATAATAGAAAGCAAGGCATTCTTGAGAGGCAATGCAATTTGTACATGGCATCCTTATGTTACCCTTCTTGTGCAGCATGGAGCTCTTTAGGCACCCCTCTTTGATCCAAGTTGAACTTTAGCCCTTTGGAGTTCAGAGGTTATGTCAAAAACTTTCTTCCTGGCTTTTAACGTCAGCAGCTAGAGATTTAAGCCCTAATAGTGACAAACTCCCATTGTTTTCTGTGCAATAGGATTTAGATGGGATTAAATTCAAGGAGATGTGCAGTAGGTCTCTGCAGTTTGCTGCTGGTAATGGTGTTTCTTTTAAGGATCTATGGGATCTTTAGGCTTTCAGGAAGAAGCTTAGTGCCCAGTTCTATTCTGCATGTATATCCTGACTAAAACTGCCTTGTCCAAATACATTTTGATGAAAGAAATTAAGATGGATTCCTGTACAGCCCATCTGCTTCCATTTTTCTTTGTTTCTGTTGGCTGATGGAGTTTAGACGTGTAACAAAGCGCCAATGCCCAGAGAGCTTCCCATCACTTAGTTTCCCATGGATAGCCTTGCAGAAAGAGAAAGTGCGAACATTTTGCACATGGATATCATGACCAAATTCAACTTGTAATATTACCAGTCCAAGCCCAGATGAGTAGATGCTCTGTGTTTGCAGTGAGCCTCAGCCTGTAACAGGAACAATATCAGAAAATGAAGGCAGATGCTGCCAAAAAGTATCTCTTTCCCTGTAGGGAAGGGGGAGAAGAAAGAGATCAGCTGTCAGTGCAAAACATTTTGCCTAGAGAGATTTTGGAATGGTTCCCTAGCCACAGTGGGCAAACCCTTATGCATTTCTCATCTGGGCTCTGTACTTATAAGTGCACCTAACAAAATCCAGTCTTTTGTACAAAACCACAATATATCACTTGTCATCCTGTAGGTGTCAGCTTGATCTACCATGAAATGCAGCGGGAGCAGAGCTTTGCACAGTAGGTTCTGCTGTTTGCCTCTGATATGCTGCTCCATCACTGCCAGGGAGCAGATCCCACCTGGGCAGCATGGCACTCTTCAAAGGCCAGCATGGAGGACCTCCTTAGGGCAACTTGAAAGCACAGCGGAAAAGCCAGGGTCATGGTGGAGCGTAGATCACTCCCCAGGAGCAGCCACACAGCCTGCAAGACACTTGTCACTTCCTGGAAGCCAGGAGTTGCAAGGTTTCCTGCATTAACTAGCTGGCTGCTGGATTGCTGAGGTGGGTGCTATTCACCAGCAATGCGATTTTTGATGACTCCAGGTTGCAGGAGGGCACTTGCATGGCTGTGCAAAACCCATGTCAGGCTTGATTGCCTTTAAATGGGGCAAGAAGAATCTCGATCTCACTTTTGCTTATGCTACCCCAAAAGTACCAAGATGATTAACTCCTCTCCTGTCCAGACACAGCAAGATACCTTAGATCCTTGGGTTCAGAGGAGGGCTTACAAGAAAGTCAGAGCTGATGTTAAGTGTGTCCCGGTAAAAGCTTGACCACTGAGTTCTTTGATGGCTGTGAGTGCCTGTGAATGCAATGCTTCTCAGATAGTCAGGGTCCCTGAGGAGCTCAGCACTGACAATATAGGCAAATTAGGGACATCTGCACCATAAATATCCTGTGTAAGTCACAGTACCCCAGTGCCACACAGCTTTGCTCCAGGGTAGGCAGCGGTATCTCCATGTCTGCAGCAGCCTCTCTGCGGGCAGATGCAGAGGCAGTAGCCTGACTTATCAACGGGGACTTGTGAGCTTTCTATTCTCTGCTGTTTCAAAGAGCCTGCCAATGCCTCTGCTGTTTCACACTTTGCTCCCCCCAGAGATCTTGGAAAAACATCACCTCTCCACCCCAGGGAATTACCACCCTTGTTTCTCTTTTTTTCATGGCCGCTGCCACAGAGGTTTTGCTGTGCATCAGGGGTTTGTGAGGATGGCCTCACACCAGGGACTTCTTCTGTGCCTTAAATGGCAGCAGCTGGCTTAGGGCTGTGCCCAGACACAAGGACAGGGGCAGCTGTGATTTCTCAGGACTTGGCACTTTGAGGAAAGGAAATACTTTGAAATGGTCCTTTTGTTTCCCTGCTGGGGTAGCATGTTCCCCAGGGAGATGGTGCGAGAGCAGTGTCTGTGAGGGATGGGGATGGGTACCTTGCACAGGGAAAATGACTGCTGGGCAGAGCTGAGCCCAGAGGCAGGATCAGGCCATCTCTTGAGGGCAACATTTCTTGACTGTCACTGGGAGGTGACGGATGGTGCAGTGAGGTACTGCTATCACCCTGGGCCTGTGCAAAGGACAGATGAGTGTGGAAAGGCGGAAATCTCTGCTAAGATGCCCTGACAAGTCTTGGTTTCAGCTGGGATAGAGTTAATTTTCTTCCTAGAAGCAGGCGTAGTACTGTGGTTTGGATTTAGGATGAGACTAATGTTGATAACACACTGATATTTTGGCTGTTGTTAGGCAGTGTTTACACTAAGTCAAGGACTTTTCAGCCCCTCATGCTACCCTGCCAGCAAAGAAGCTGGCAGTGCACAAGAAGCTGGGATGGGACACAGCCAGGACAGCTGACCCAAACTGGCCACAGGGATATTCCATGCCATGTGTCGTCATGTTCAGTATATAACTGGGAGGTGGGTCAGGAGGCAGTTTGGCTCAAGAACTAGCTGAGTATCAGCCTGGGTTGGTGAGCAGTTGTGCTGTGCATCACTTGTTTTATGTATTCTTTTATTATTGCTATTATTATTATTATTATTACTATTACTATTATTAGTACTATTATTATCCTTTTCCATCCTATTAAACTGTCTTTATCTCAACTCACAAATTTTACTTCTTTTTCCAATTCTTTGCCCCCTCCCACTGGGGTGGGGAGCGAGCAAATGGCTGTGTGGTTGTTTTAGCTGCCAGTTGGGCTTAACCTTGACAATCCCATAACCACAGACAGATTTTGCTCTGATGGCATCAGGGCGATGAGATATGAGACCACAGGACACTAACTCACCTGTGCATGGTGCAGAGTTGACCCTGGGAGCCTCTGGCATGAGCATTGTGCCTGAAGTGCCAGGAACACATTTTTACCTTTGAGTTACGCTAGTTTGTTATTATGGTAAGGTCTCCCAGTAAGGCTCAGATGAAGGAGTGGTGGAGGTGTTTACTTTTCTCTTCCCACACCTTCCCTTTATGCTACTAAAGTTTCAATGAGGCAGCAACGTTTCATTTGTATAACCTATTAGTACACCCTTCCCTTGGGCTACATGGCTCTGTGCTCTGCTTCCCTTGTGTCTCCCGAGACAGTTTGGGTCAGGCCAGCCCTGCAGTCACTGGGCAGTCCCAGGTGCTCCAGGGAGCATTGCATAGGACACAGTAAATGACACCTTTCTTTTCAAATTGCTATCAAAAAATGAGCTGGATCCTGTGGTGTCCCAGGAGTCTGCAGTTGCCACTGGAGAGAAATGTCCTGCACCCATCACGGAGGTGACTTGCATTAGGGCTGGCCTGGAAATCTTACCAAGAAAATGGAGAGCTTGGTTATTTGGAGAATTTGTATAAAGCATCTGCCTTGGGCAAATTTTTTTCAGTTGGAAAACTAGGAAAAAAATGTGGCTACAAATGGAAATAGGTTTTCAGCTGAATATGGCAAGATTAATTGCTTTTTCTCTCAAGAAACGTAATTATTTTCAGCTGTACTTTGAGGGCTACTTGTTGAAAAAAAAATCTGTTCAATTCTGCTATGTTTCTGTGCAGGAAGAGCTTTTTGCCACAGTGATATAGAAGTGCTATCCTATAAAGGTTTAAAGTGTAGAATATTCTCTCTTAGCAATATTATAGCGCCCTTTGCAGATGCAGAAAGGTGTAAACCCTGTTGGTAGAGCCAAATCACAAGTTATTGCGCTTCCTCAAGTCTGCTATCCAAACTATTGCAATCCAAACCCATAAATCATATCTAAGCCATAGCTATCCTAACTATAGTTTTGGACAGATGTTCCTGACCTTGCTATCCTTCTTTGCAGCTTGGTGTTATGCATTCTTCAGTTTTGGGCAATATCAGTGAGTCTGGGAAGGAATCCATTCACATAACTTATCCAGTGTATCAATTTTCTGCTCTGAGAGTGAAATCACCCAGTAGTGGGAAACACATAAAGAGGACACACAAGGTTTAATGTAGCAAACACTTTAATGGCAAAGAGATTGCCAGATGTATCAGTCAGATCTCTAGACGAGTAATTTTCTGCTGTATTGCAATTTTTTTGCATTAATTCACTGATTTTTTCTGTACAAATGGAACACGTGGCTTTTTATTCAGTATCATTAACCAATGCATCACAGATTGTAGTGCTTTCTGAAACACTTTTCTCTCCATAGTCTCTCATTCTTTTACTTCCCCCCATCCCTACCGCCCTCTTTCCCCCTGTGAATGCTGTGACCTAGATTGACAGCATGGTCTGTATGTTTCTAATAGGTTTCCTGGGCATAAAGGGAAAGCGAGAATGCTTAGTACCTCTGCTGAAGAGCTTTCAAACATTGGGTTCTGCCAGCAAAGTTTCGCTGTCACTTTATTTTGGATGTCGCCTGGAATGTCTATGTGAGTGTGAGCTGCTCTCCAGAATGAGTGTGCTCAGGCAGACATGTGCCAGGTGATCCCTCAGGCCTGGGGCACAAGCACCATGCCCAGGGGACAGTGCAATACAGACACTCAAGGGTGTCACTGTGATGAGCAGGTCAGACCTTTTGTGTTCAGCACATCACCTCAAGGGTCTCCCCCACCTGAGGAGGGGCTGAAACGTGGTAGTGCCTGTGCTGTGCACAAGGTCTCTGATGCTGAGGAAGCACCTGAAACAGGGGGTTGTCAGTCTTGTCATTCTATGATTCTATGTTGGAGGGATCTGTGCAAGCCTCAGAAGAACAGGAGGACAAGAGAGTTCGAAAGACCCTGCTGGCAGAGGCAACGTGTCCAGAGTGCTGAAAGTCACAGGCGAAAGGCCTCTTTTGTCCCAGACAAAAACCTGGCCTCAATGCAAGCACTTCTATGTCAGTGTTGCACTGCAGTGGAAGCAACACAAGCACTTCTGTCCTCTCCTGTAATTAGAACAAGGGTGTCCCATGCAGCCCCGCTTCATCCATTGCTAGCCAGGGCTGGTCAGGAAGAAAGAGCAGGGTAACTCTCTCCTGGGCAGATGCTTCCTTTGTGCTCTGGAATACCAGGCATGCAGTCCTGGACCACCACCAGGTGCTCTGCTGAGCTGCAGGCTGTCCCAGAGTCAGTTTGTGATGTTCAGAAGTTGAAGAAAAAGAGATAAGGAGTAAACAAGGAGTAAAACTACCCTATAGCTGTGTACTCTTTCTGCACAGGCAGAGTGCTGTGCTACAGCGTGAGTTGCAGCACCGCAGAGTGACTAGCTGGGTGTTAGAAGGGCAGCTGGCACTGCGTTTTCAGGAGCTCACCCTATGCAGATAGCTTTTGCAAGTGGTACCAGCCACTATTTGGAAAAGGCATATCTGCTGTGGGGCAGTGTGGCCGTTGCTTCTCCTCCATGTGCCAGTGCGGCTGGTCAGCAGATCCGGGAGGCCACCAGCCTGCCAGTGCTGGGGCTGCAGGGCAGGAGCTGCAGCTTGTCCTGCAAATGCATAGGGCAAGCCTCTGGCTGTGGGGAGCATGAGGGGGACTGGCTGTGTGAGCCCTGTGCTCAATATTCAAGGCTTGATCAGCTTTAAGTTGTCACAAGTTTGGCACCCAGGTGCTGAGATGTCTTTGAACTTGCAATTCAGAAGAAAAATAAAAAGATGAGGTTTTCGGATTGGTTGCTTACTGCAGAGTTGCCAGCTCTCACATCTTGTAACACTGGGTATTTTAAATCTCAGCTGCCAGAATTAAGAGTACCACTGAGAACAGCAGTTTACATTTCTTAACTTAGTTTCCTAGGGAAGCCAGGCTTACAGGATCAGCATACCTAAGCATCTGCCTTATGTGCCTCCCTAATGACCTTCAAAGCTCCAAGCAGACTGGCGAGAAGGGCTGAAGTCTCAAAGGTATTAAGTTTGTAAGAGCATTGTGACATGGGGCAAGGAAAGGGAGAAGAGGAATCTTCTTAAAAGCCCTCCTGAGGGAAGAAAAAGCAGGACTGGGTTGTCAGCCATGCTTTTTGCTGGCAGCTGCCTGCCCAGCCTGTGCACACAGGCAGGTGTGTCGGTCCTCCCGTCGTGGTCCTGCCTAGGAGCTACAGCAGCTATGGGGAAACAGCCACTATCAGTCCTGCTGCCTGCAGAGCAGTTTTAGCTTACGTGCAGATCTTCATGGTTGCAAAAATAACCTGGAAAATAAGAAGCCTACCACTCCCTGGTTTCAGAAGGCCTCTGTGGGATATGCCCGGGATGATGACATTTTAGAAGCATGGGTCTTGGCTCAGCATGTAAGTAAGCATTTCAGTAGACCTAGGTGTTCCCGTACACGACACACCTGGCAGAAGCACGAAGTGCAAAGTCTGGTACTTTGTGGCTCAGCATCCCTGTACTCATATCTCAGCATCTTCGTTATACTTATCCTCACAAAACCTTTTATGAGCTTTTGCCCATAATTATTTTCCTAATAATGAACTATGAGATTAAGTGACTTGCTTATAATCACAAAGAGTCGGAGGCAGAGAAAGATTTAACTCTACCTCTGCCATGCTCCAGGCTCCCGTACAAAAACATGTGAGGCGTGCTGAGAACCACTGGCGAAATCAGCTGTGGATAAGCAAGGCCAATTGCATTCACTTACCAAGTAAACAATTATAGCACAAAAGCTCAATATATCAAATATTTTGTGATTTGTGTTGTAGGTTCCTGAGAATAAAAACTGTCTTTCACTTTGATTCTGCAGCACATTGAACAGTGCGGCCTCGATAAGTTTGGTATAACACCACCAATAGAAACAATTAATAAATGCATAGCAAATGATGGTACCTGTTCTCAAGAGGTTACTAGAATGTCTGTTATTTTTTTACTTAGTTCATGAATAACAGATTAGGAGCATGGTATTTCCTCTTGCTGTTTTTTTAAGGGTGTTATGAGATCATCTAAAGCTTAGTAAAATATCATTGGCAGTTACCTTCCTCTGATATTTCTTTAGCTGAAAAGAGAAAAAATTCCACCATTCCATCTCTTCTAATTGAGTTTTATTTATGGACCAATTAGAGAAAAATTTTGTGAGCTATTCCTTATTTAGCTGGAAAAAAAAATCCAAACACTTTCATTAACAGATAATTCTTTGGACCATTTAGTCAGCCCTTTTACTTTTAATAAAATACCTGTTTTTCTGTAAAAATATTTTATAAAGTGATTAAGAAGCCCATGCATTAAGGCTGTCTTTGCATTTCACGGCATGGAAGGTGATTGGTCATTTCCAAGCAGATTTTATCCCTCTCTGCATTAGCAAGGTCTCAGGTTTCACAATTACAAGGACACAGTCTTTTTATGAAAGCCCACATTGTGAACTGAGGGAGAGAAGGTGATCCACCAAATTCCCCTGTCGCAGAGCTCAGAAAAAAGGATGTTCTTTTTTGCACCCTTTGGTAGGTTCTTTTTAGTCAGAAGGAATGATCCGAACGAGACCAGACACAGCAGCCACATGCAGTGGTGGGCCAGCTGTTTTCAACTCCAGCTCCATGCCATACCTTCAGGCAAGGTGTGTTGTGCTCCTCTTCCCTTCATCCCCTATCTCACAATGAAAATGTGGTAAGGCAAGCTGGATTTATGGGAAAACTTGCTACATTGCCCTGTTGGGAAGGGTCAGTTTAACTAGGGAAGGCAGTGGTGGGAAGAACAGCGAAAGAATGGCAGTGAATAAGCAAAACCTAGCAGAGCCAGGTCTGGGCTCCTGCATGACCCTGGAGGGCTGTGGGTAACCTCCTGAGGTACCCTCCTTCCCTCCCCCTCCTCCTTCTGCTTAGTACAAGCACGGTATTTATCAGCTAGTAATGCAAGAGTCAATGAACTGGTCCCCAGGGGTTAATATAGCCACAGACTCACTAAAATGTCTAATTACCACGCTGAGGAATGCGAGATTGCAATAACTCATTCAGTTATGGCTCACTTTTTGTACCTAGGGTGAAAACCCCCCCTGTAGATATAAGTTATTAGTTTTTCATATTAGTACTTTCTAATACACCAGCAAGAGTGCCTGGGAGGCTGGGCTCCATGGTAGGATAAAGAAACTCTCTAGATTTGCAGAGTGGGAACACACATGCTTCACTGATTTCTGCCAGTGTCTCTGGACATGTTAAAGCCTGTAATCAGGAGCAAGAGTTCTTTAAAGACTGAGTATTGGTTTTCAGATGATGCCTTTAAAATGCTAATGGTATTGATCAGCCAGCACTGCAAAGCATCGTCCATTCCTATTGCTTCCCTGGGACAGGGAGTGAGGTAAACAGCATTTCCTGGGCAGGATGGGTACCCACAGCCTGGCGGGGTCTCTTCCAGGTGGGCAGCAGCCCAGCATGGTGCCAGTGAAGCGGTGGGATGATCTGGGAGAACAGCAGAGCTGTTTGGGCTCCCACGTATCCGGCCCCGTGGCCAGGTGGGCCAGCCCTGGCCTGTCGTGCTGGAGTGCCTGGCAGGGGAAGACACTTGGGGAAAAGGGCTTACCAGTCTGCAGCTGAGCCTAAGCTGTTTTTTCTTTCAGGTTGACTCAAAAATTCTGCCGTAGCGCCAAATGAAGCATTTTATTGCATTTTCAAAATTTGTTTTGAAAAGTTTTCAAAATAGTTGGGATTGTTGGAAAAAGACACTGTAGGGGAAAAACTCCCACTATCTCAAATTGAAAAGTGGAATTGGTTACTTCTGACTTGTTTGAATATTTATTTCCCTGCTTTTAGTTTTTTCTGAAACCTATTATCTGAATTAGAGCGAGGTCCCAAATCAGCTTCCATCCTTTCAACGCTGTCCCCAATTTTATTTTTTTTTCTGCTTTTATTGGTCATTAAAATATTTTGCTCTGTTCTATGACTGTTGGATCTGCAAGGTGTATGTCCACATGCATTCTCTGAGAGCAAGGGCCAGGCATTTCTGGCAAACTGAAAGCACCCCAGGGCTTACAGCTCCCATAGCCAGGGAGGCTTGGAGCCCTGTCACCCCCTGCCTCAGGGCACTCTGCACAGAGGGGCTGCCCTGGCACAAAGGACCTTAAAGCCAAAATCTGCCCACAGTGTAGCCGTTTCCAGACTTGTGACCCCAGATCCAGACGCAAGCCTCACTTCTGCCTGAACTTCCACCAGGCTCCCAGCCGCTAGTTTGGCAATTGCTGCTGTAGTTCATAGAAAGTTTGTCAAAACCCATACAATTCCACAAACCCCGGAGTTTCAACAAATCAGCATTTTTCTGCTGAAACCTGTTCTGCTGGAAATTTCCCAACCTAGTTCTACAGAGAGCCATTATTTCTGAAATGCTTTTGTAAACATTTATTGCAGGGTTTTTCTTAATGACAACAGCCACAGACTCTGGCTGAGCTTAATTTGGCAATTTGCAATTCTCACTCCTTTTTGTGCTTTGGCCAGTTGGAGGAAGGGAAAATTTTTTTGTGTCTTTCAACACCACCGCTGTGGTTTGGCTGCAAGATGTGCTACAAAATGTTTCCTGGAGATGTCCCTGCCTGACGCGGCAATACTGTGGTACGCAGGGCCTTGCTCATAGATAGTGTCAAAATACTGCACACTTGTGTAGCATCCTTCTCTTGCAAATCCGCAACATAAAGGAAGGTTTACTAGTGTGTACAGAATTTCAAGCAGATGGGAAGAATCTCAACTTGTGTTCCCTCCATGAATTTCCTTTGGTCTTTACTAGAGAAAGGATGAGTGCTCACACCTGGGAAAGAGGAAAGACCAGATCCTGGAGGCACTCAGCATCCGACAAGCTGCATCCAGATGGACAGCAGTTACCACTTCCCCACAGGCTCTTGCTTTCTACCAAAAAAACCCTGGAAGCCCTTCAGAGTCTGGCACCGAAACCTTATGCATGTTTTCTAAGACCCCATCAGAGAGGTATTGGTGGGAGGTGACAGACCGGGTATAGATGTGGGGGAAAATCCCCTTGTGGGATTTGCACCAGAACTGAAGGCTGTTTCTTCTATGACTGCCTGGGGGGCTGGCTCCAGGGGGCTGCCCTTTCTGCCTGGGAAGTGGGGCAGGGGACTCCTGAGCCCCCAGTTCATCCCCTTGCTGCCCAGGCAGGAGGTGTAGCCCATCCTTCGTGCCTAGTCATGTTCACCAGTGCAGTTTTGCTGATCAGTGTTTCTCTAGTGCTCCCAGCACTGCCACAGGCAGGTGGCCAGCAGGATACAGCCAGCCTGGATACGATTTCATTAGCACTGCTTTGTGGGCCAGTGTAAATCTGCTGGTTTTCACATCATCCCTGATCTACAGCTGTGGTACGGAGAGGAAAGCTCAGCCTGCAGCACTGCCTGGGGATAGTGCGATTCGCTGCTCCTGCTAGCCATCTGCCTTCCCTTGCCCCCGAGACCCCTTTCCCCACGGAGGCTTCCTCTGTTGGAATGTGGATTTGCTCTTTGTCATCATTATACGGAAACCTTCTCTCCCTCAGGTTTGGGTTTTCTGCTGGAGTACAAGTTTCAGGTACATGCACAAAACTCCCAGAGCCTTTCACAGATGGGCAAGGTACGGCTTGTCCTTGCACTGATGTACAGGAGTCAGGGCAGATGGAAAAAGGTCCCACCTCTGCGGGGGTGCCTGCGTGTGTGCAGTCTGTGGCTGCGTCACGCCATCCTGAGCACCGAGGCTGCTCTGCAGAACGAGGCAAAGGGCTCCAGTCCAGCCTCTGTACTTAAAGCTCGCTGCAGGCCTCCTTAACAAGTCCAGTTGCATCTAATACAAACACCCAAGTGAATTGAAGCAACATATTTGTGTGCTTGGGGCAGCAAATGGAGAAAGTAACAATGTTTTTCATCTGGTGCCTCTAATTTATCCATTTTTTTCCTGTTCCTTACAGTATCTGTAACATTGTTTGAATTACAGCCCAAAACACACTCTCTTCTAAAACTGCTTTAAAGGTAGTAGTAACCACACAAAGCAGAACTGCATAACCTCCTTTCCTCCTTAAATCATTTCGTATTTCACAGGTCCTACAGAATGCTTTGCAGTGCAGGAGAACAGTCGCTCTGGGACACCACACATCCCATTTTAAATAATAGCCTGGAGGAATATTAGTAACATTTGCCAATTTTAAAAGGTTTGTAAAGGAATTTCCCATTATACGTTTTCACAAAGCAGCCATTTCAGTATCATTTATGCCTTGTTATGTTTCAACATCTCTTTAAGTTTATATGCAATTTCTAAAATAAGAAAACACTTGCTCCAGTGGAGACCTTCCAATTCTTTCTCTAGAAAAGACTTTGCTCCAAGTGAGAATACTAGGGGGTTTCTGGTACCTTCATTTGGATCGAGCTCTTCGGTCCTACAGAATCATTAGCATCCTCCAAAGAGCATCAGGACAGCTGCCTGTCTGACTCCCAGCAGGCAGGCTGCAAGGTTAGCAGTGGGGAGGGCTTGTTAAGCAGCTGCTATGAGCTGCTCCAGCCTCCTGGAATTTATTCATGACTCACAAGGCAATGAGGCAGACTGCCTCCAACCAGCTGCAGGAAGAGCTGTGAGCCCAGTGGAGCTGCAGCTGGTGCTGGGCACTCATGGCTAAAGGACATGCACAATCACTCCAGGTGTGTGATAGACACTGGCTCTGGTACCTGCGTTGCAAATGGCTGTGTAAGGAGAAGTGTCATGAAGGAGAAGCTCATGGACCAACTCCAAACATTGCATGGCTTCAATGCAATCCACACAGAGACAGAGGAGGATGCTGTCAGGGCCAGGCCAGCCTTGCCCTGGTCCTTGCCCTTGGTTAGGCTATAGGCCTCTGGTTGCTTTGCCTTTCCTTTTCTTCCACTGTTCTGCTGCTCTTCTCTGCTTCCCAGCAGCCTGCTGCACTGCTTGTGCTCTCATCCCGCTGGTGGTGGTGCGCAGGACAGATGGGGAGTGAAGCAGAAATGCCCCAGCTGGTTTTGTTGATGCACAGCTGGATCTGCAGCTCTGGCAGGTGTAAACATCAGGGCTCATCTTATAACAGGAGTGGGTGTAAGACAGCAGAAGTCCAGACGACAGTGCTGATCTCCTCTGCATCTCACTACAGAGGCTGGCAAAATGTTTCAGGCTAGAGTCACTAACACTGAACACCTGCACAAACCATGGTTTTAAACTGCTTCTGGAGCAGGAGCTCAGCTCCTGCTTCTCTCTGCCTGCCTCCTCACATTGCCATGGCTTGGTGCATTGAGGCCACGCTGGGCTAGAGGGTGCTACAAGCTCGAGTCTTCCCAAACCAAGGAGGAATTCCAGTTCAGGTGTTTCAACTCTTGCTCTATTCAGTTCCCAGGTATATAAATGGAGGGGAGGAGGATGCTTCTTTTCTTCTCTAAAAGGAAAGTAAACATAACTTGATATTTGGAGTGCGAACTTCTTGGTAAGAAGTGTTCTCCAAGCCCGCCTTGCCTCTTCTGGGATTCAAGAGACCAGCCTCTAGTTTTAGGATCCCCCTCAGTGAGAAACAGGTGGCCAGTAGACCAAAGTTTGGGAATTCAGGCTTTGTTGAGAAGTGGAACCCTTGGCACTGAGGGACCATAAAGCCAAGGAGTTGAGGAGGTCTAACACATCCATTTTGCCTTTCCTGAAGAACACAGTCCTTGTATCAGAGTCAGCCAAATGCAATGTACTCACGCCTCAGCACTTTTGATTTCCAGACATAGTGTAAACCCACATCCTTGGGGACTTAAAGCAAGGCACCAGCCTAACCACTGGAGCAGCTGTGGCACAAGCACACTCTGTGCTGCTGTCTAGGGCCCGTAAACTTCAGTGCAGAGGCAGGGCAGAAAGCCATGGGCAGTAACATCTTGAGCTACTTCATTGAGATTTTTCACAGATCATTCATCAGAGCCTGGGGTCTTTAACAACTTTAACTTCTTTAACTTTAACTTACATAATCCTTTCTGAGCATAAGGCATCAGTGTTGTATGAAAACACTCAGGATATTTTGGAGTGTAACCACAACTGGCAGTACAGCGACCACAGCTGTTTTTCTGTACACAAAACTCAGTTAAATCTCAGTTGAACCCTGCGTGGGAGCTGTGAGAGCTTAGGGTGTCATCTCCTGCATGCTTTCAGCCTGAAAAAGGCATAAGCTACTGTGGTTGCATGACACTGTTAAAACTTGCAATCCTCAAAATCCTGGCAAAAAAAGCACCATGATTAGTATAACAGAGGTGGAGGAGAGGGAATGGGATGGACATCACTACAATTGCTCGGGAACACCACTTTATGAGTAACAAGCACCTAACTTAAAAGCCACTTGACAATACAAACACAACAGTCAACAGTGGAATGAGTTGAAATGGCAAACAGGATAAGTGACAGCAGGGGAGGAGTGTGTGCTTTAGCGACGGTGTTGACTTTGTGTGTGATCTTGGCAGAAGCTGTGCCTCGGTTCCTGTACCGTGAGATGGAGAATAGTATTTCCTTATCTCACAGTACTCTTGTAAGTCTTAATTAATTTATGTTCATAAATCACTGTGAGAGCTCAAATAGGAACATCCATTTACTGTGGAGTTGAAAATGATATAATAATTTTTTCTCTTTGATAAAGCACAGCACAAGGTAAATATTTTGCCAAATGAGAACCTCAACTATAATTTTGACAAGAAAATACCCTAAACAGTCTACTATTGAAACAAAGTGTTAGTTAACCACAGAAGAACTTTCCAAAGTTGGATCTGTGACTTGTAAACTTGCAGCCTAGAGGCATGATAGCTTTTCTATCAAAACTTCTACATGTTGGAATAAAATACCAGTGACTGTAATCCTAAGGAAGAATCCAAAGATTGTAATAGACCTAAAGGAGAAGGAAGTGGGCAGCAATGCTCTCCATGTCTAGGGAATGTTTACTTGACAAATATTTAGCAAGCTTGGAGGTATTTTTGAGGAAAAAAAAAAAAAGCATGAGTTCATGTTGATGAATGTTTTGCTACTGATTAAATCTGAGCCTATATAAACTGTGCGGTGACAAAGAAACCTGAGACTGTAATGAGGAAACAGTTGGGTAGGATGTGAGAGATTGAAACCACAGATATTGCCATCCCCAGGAGAAATACCTTATTCTAAGGACTGGAAATTAGTTTGGGACTATTGGATTCCATTCAAGGAATAAGTCCTATTATGTACAATATCTCCTAATCTTTACCCTAGAAATTGCCTTTAAAAGTCAAATCTTGTACTGCAATAATTAAAGGATAACATATGTGAAACAAGACACCTATTTCTTGTCTGGACTTTCATTACCCTGTCCAGTATAAAACATCACTGTGTCTTCAGTCAGTATAGATCAACTTCCCTATACACATCCCCACATGGAAAATGGCTTTAAGCATTTTATAGACACAGGATTTCTAAAGCAGTCAATTTTTGGTTGCGCAGCCTGGCCTCATCCTTCGATACTCATTTATACAGTTAACCTTCTTGGCGCAGCAGTCCCACTAACTACACTGAGACACTGTATTCAAGCAGGTCCCTAAGTTATTGTTGAACTATATTGCTTGGCATGTTCCTTTTCAACATAGGGGCCAAAATTTTTGAAAAGTGGTAACCTAAAAATGATTTTTCTAGCTCCTGACTTGGACCCTTATTAAAGCAACATTGGATGTGCAATGCTTTTGGTCATTATGCTGCTAATTTATTTGGTCCACCTAGTCATCAAAGATAACTTTGAAAATTTATGTCTAAGTATAATGTTACCCAACAAGTAACTTCTTGCAATACATTTATGTCTTTCTCAGGGTAAAAGTCTGCCATACCTTGAGTAATTTCCGTTTGACATTAATAAACCTTTTATTGCAACACATTTAAGCTGTGTTGTATATCCCCGCTCAGCAATATTGACACCCAGAGGTCAAGACTCCGTGAAATGGCGTAGATCCCATAAAAATACAACTCGATTTGTGGTCAACCAAAATTTGAGTTTTGTACACTCACAGACATAATTGGCCATTGGAGTTTTTCAAGTATTTCCTTGCTGAGGCTTTCTTTGCTGCTCTGATGGTGGTTGCAAAACTCTGTTCTTCATAACAAAAAAATGAGTTATACTAATGTCACAAACGCTCTGTATGTGACAGGAAAGACTATGATGGGTACAACTACAGCAGGGCAGGCTCTGCCTGGGCACAACCCTATTTGATAGTGAAGAGCATGGGGTAAGCTGCATCCCCTCAGTGGAGCCGGAGCAGGGGAGTCAGCTGCCAGGAAAACTCACCCTGTCCCTTTTGCCGGAGTTGGAAACCCCATAAGGGAAGAAACTGATGGTCAGAGACATTTCCAACGGTCCCCTAATGTCTTCCTGATGGGATTTCAAACCACAGAAAAGGACTGAATGATCTGGGTTGAAACAGAGGCATAGCTGGGAAAGTTATGAGTTGAGTGGGTAGCTTTTTGGACTCAGGCCCTTCCTGTTTATGCTCAGATATCTCTCTCCTCATCACATCTGACATTTTGAGCCTGCAAATGCAGATTACATTAGAGGGTGGGAATTGTGCTGCAGTTAATGCAGAGTTTAAACGCTCATTCTTTTCATAGTTATTTTTTCCAAAATGCTGTAAAATCTCCAGGTTTGTACAGGTAGTCTGGGTAATCGTTATACCTTACAGAGAGCAAGAATTTGATTTCGAAACTGGGATATTTTTGGCAAACATCGCTGAGATATGCACCTAACTCCTTCAAATTATGATGTGATATTGAAATATTTTGGTTCGTATTCCTTTTAGTTCGCCTCAGTTCCTTATCTGGGAAGGCTGTATTTCCAAAGTTACTCAGGATAAAGTCTGAGATTTAAAAATAGATCAGTTCCCAAAAGGGGATGAGAAGTGTTCAGCAGAGCCAGGCGCCCTCTGTAAGGTAGGGCTTTTGCAGGCACTTGGTGTTAGGAGGAAAGGGCTCCATCCAGATGCTGTGCCATGATTACCAACGCTGAACCATCCCTCAGTCCCTTGCTAAAAGTGTGTGCTCTGCATATTTATTGCTCTCCAACTGCTTTCCTTTGAGTGTCCTTGGAGCAGTTTGGCCCTGGAGCAAAGCTTTAATTGCTTGTGTTTCTAAGTGCTCTAAAATCCACCTGTGTATTTTAGAAACATTTTCAGAGAGGAAAAAAAAAAGGAGTTAAATGGTTTTAACACATTTAAAACCATTGTAGGAATAAAGGAATGGGCTGAGAGACTGGTAAATGTAGCTATGGATTAACGGAATCAGGCCCAGAGCTGTAAGAGTAACTACTTTTTTTTTTTTTTTTTGTAATTCACAGGCAAAACCAAAGTATTTTAAACATAGTATAAGAATAAGAAATTAATTTTTTTGTTTTGTTTTGTTTTTGTTTGTTTCATCATGTGTCATTTGAAATGTTCCCTGAAATCAAGTTTCATTTCATGGCTTTGTTTCACCCCATTTTCAAAGACATTTAAATGAAAGCAGAAACAAACTATAGCGGTCTTGAAAAAATTGGTATTTTTGTCAGGGAAATGATAAAATGTAACAGCAGTACCTTATAGAAGTTTTTTCTTTTTTTTTTTTTTCCTTGAATTTGACAGTTATTTCTATTCTATGAAAATGACAATATTGGTGGAGAGTTAACCAAAGAGGCACTAACTTTCCTCATAACACTGTTCCACCTTAGCTTCAATGACATCTTTAGTCCTGCTTCCCGGGGTTGTTTGCTCAGGAGATTCCTCAGGCCTCTCTTATAGCAAGAAGCTGATTTTAATGTTCAGACTTCTCTCAAGGCATGTGGCTGGGGAAATTGACTTCAAAGCTGGTAGAGCCTGAGGCAGACCTGGGAATGGAAACTGGGGATAATGTGATTAAGGGTTTGCAGGGATAGAGCAATCCCTCAAACAAACTAGGGCTACATGTTAAGAAAAAAAGACTAAAATTCTTTAGTGCATCAGAAGCAATTATGCTGAGAAATAAGGTAGAATAGGGCTTTCACTACACATTCACAGCCACTACAGGAACAGTTTTTCAAGGCAGAACCTCTCTTTCCTGGCCGGCCCAGAGACAGACAACTCAGATGGCTACTTATCTTCACTGAGCATCCAGATAGGGATGAGCATCTTTGTCCTCTCCCTGCCCTATGAGTTATCTTGGGAATACAATCCAACAGAAAATCTTCAACAGTCATTGCTCACACAACTAGAATCTTGCAGAGACTGAGGATGCCCAGGGAAAAAGTTGGTTCATCATCGCTGGAGGTATTTAAAAGACATGTAGATGTGGCACTTAGGGACATGGTTTAGTGGTGGACTTGGCAATGTTAGATTGCAGGTGGACTCAATGATCTTAAAGATATTTTCCAACCTAAATGGTTCTATGATTCTATGATTACAAAAGAGCTACGCTTTGCTCAATTGCTACCTTAGCTACATCCAGCCAACCTGGAGGGTGCTGAGCTCCCTGCACTCCCACAGGCTATTCTGAGCTTCCAGTACCTCCCAAGAAGAGGCGCGGAAATGGTGCTGCAGCCCTGAAACCTAACGCATTCTGCTTGTGTTCCCCTCTATTTAGTTAGGAAAGTGGTAAACATTGCAGAGATTAACCTTGTAACCTCAGCTAATTCACATGAAGTTAGTAAAATGGAGCAGAATCTAGAAACAATCAGCATTTGTGGCTTTCTAGGCTGTTTAAGCTCATTTCTCTGCAATGCAAACCTCCCTCTCCAATGATTTGTTCAGCTTTAAGTCCTCTGAATTCCAAGCTTTTATGTTATTACAAGCTTCCCTTTACTGACTGTGTCTGTGCCAGCAGGTGCATGAACTGGGAGGCCCATGGCAATGTGCATTTTATTACTTCCAAACAGACCTTTTCCTTTTTTTTTTTTTAATTCTTACAAGTTCTGGAGCCATTATTTGATATTTGGCTATTAAGATTACAAGAGCAGAGATGCCTCACTTCTGACCCTGTAACTACTGTGTAACTGGTATTTGAAATGTGTGTGCCAGCTGGGAAACCTGCACATGTGGAAAAATACCAGTGTAAAGAATAAAGAGCCATAATAAATTCTGCGAAGAACAAGCAAGATGTTTCAGCCAGGTTTTCTCTTTGCGTCAGTAGGAAACCATCCTACTGCGTTAACAAAGTAAAATGGCTGTGCTTCTACCAGATCCTACTTATGAGGGGTCCCCAGGCAGCTCCATTGCTGAGATGAGGAAGCTCCAGGCAGTGTCCCAGGGCTGTCCTTCAGCAAGGAGTGTGCTTCTCTCCATCAGCTCCAAAGGAGCATCCCCCCTTGCTTAGAGGTGTTTGCTCTCTGTGATGCTGCCTGCTGTTTCTGCCTGGTTTTGGTTACGTACTCTGATTTATCTCTGGCAGGAAATGTACATGAGGTGATGGCTATAACTAGTCAGGCAGGGCCTTTGAGAGAGGGAAGTCAAACTCTGGTAGCTTCATGAAAAAAAGATGACTCAGTTGGGTTGCCATTAAACTGTGTGTACACAGTCCTGCTCAGAACTATTTCTGGTTTCTATTTAAACATTCCAAGAGCAGTGGAAGTCCATTTACAGGAAATCAAATAGCAGACAATAGGGACCTGCCTCAGCAGGAAAAAGCACAGGCTTTTATTTACAAGGAACTAATTCTTCCAAGCAAGGGGCAGCGCCAGATGCAGCGACAGACTCCCTTTCCCTTCCCGCATGGCTGCTAAAAGGGACAGACATTGCACTCTGTCAAAGTGTTTACACATGGCCTCCCCAACAGCCAAACCTACTTTTGCTGAGAGCCAGAAGTGACCAATAAATAATACCACAGACTTTCACCTTGCTGCAAAAGCTTTCATCTCAGAGGACAGGAAACCCTTTCCAACACACTTCACACCTTGAAAAAATGTCTTTGCATTAGTAAGTGGGAACTGAAGTGACCTTCAAGAGAGGTGTTGATGCACAAGGGAACCTTGTCCAGAGACCATTTATTTGCATACTCGCTCTGTTAAAGGATGAGACTTGAGGAACATGTCCCTTTAGTATACTCTCAGTCAGCCTTCGCTTCTCCTTTTTGGAAGAGAAGGCTTTCAGGAAGAGGGTTGTGATTTATTTTGTGCCTGCTTTTAAGGGACTGTAGTGAGGAATATTAGATCTCAATTTTCATGCATTAGTCCTTGCAAGGTGTTAAGATCGGACAATTGTAGATGATGGTCTTGCTGACACTCCTGTGGATTTGTAGCCTGTCAGGGCTCTCAGCAGGCTGAGTAGCTACCGGTTATTTTCTGCAGACACTTGTCCTCCACCAAATCTTCAAATAAAAACATTCTTAGACCCACTTGTTCTTCCAAGTCCCTCTTCATCAGCAATCCTGGCTGCAGACTTTTATAGCCTGTGGTCTGTTTATGGGTTTAGCTTTATAGCCAGACTAATTGGCTGCTGTGATAAGGATAATCGGGTAATTAGGATAATTTGGATAGCACAGTATGAGGCTTTTCAAACCTCTCTTCTGGAGAGCTTTGTCTGCCACAGTGTAGTCAGTGACACTTACCTGATCTAATGGAAAGCAAAAAGCCCATACATCTCTGAACATGGTTGATGGCAGAGTTAACATCCAAGCCAAAGAGCTGAGGATAAGTAACCTTGAGACACACTCTGTGAGGAGGAAGCTGTCGCACTGAACTCACACAGTCACAGCTGAAAGACGTGACATGATATCTTCCTCCTATCTTGTGGGTTATAAAATCAGGACTCGGATCCCTCTGTTCCTACCTAACCTCCTGACTTTTGATAGAGACAATGAAGCACTAGAAAATATCAGCGAGAAAGCAGGGAATTTTCCCTCCCTTAGTATTTTCAAATCCAAACTGAATATTTTCTTGGAAGATACACTCCAGCCAAATACAAGTTATAAACCACAGAGCAGGAACAACTAGAAACTCTTATCGTTCCTCAGAGAGCACGAGACTGCAAGGTCTCGAACCTCTCTTGTCTGAATGCCTGTGAATCGATGGACTTTCTCTTGTAACCCCTTTCTCTCATTTCCTTTTCCCTGTAGTTCCTAATCTAGCTGTTGTGAGTATGCGAGTAGGCAATGGGATCATAATTGCGAAGAGAGGACCTTAAGTAGAAAAGTTTGGAAACATTTCCCTATTCCTAATTGCAATTGCTGACCAGTTTGCAGAAGGTAAATTTTCCAAATTGTTTCAAGAGGTGAAGTGTCATCTTAAGCTCAGCGAGGTCTGAAAGACAAGACGCAAACTGGGAATAAACTGGGGATTTGAAAAGAACAAAGTGGGAACAGTCACCATTAAAGACCCATTTGAATTTCCAGTATTCATTGGATGGGAATAATGAGCAACTGATGGAGCTTAGGCTAAGGAGGAAGAAGTTACAGGACCTGTTAAACATGCTGCATGTGCATGGAGAAAGAAATGTGAAGGCTGGTGACTGATGAAATTTCTAGGACATGAAAAGAGAAGATGATTCATCATGGAGAAGAGCAGCCAGGCAGAGCTCTGTTATACACTGTTCTGAGCTGCACCCAGGAACTTTCCCCTCTGTGTCCATGCTGGAAATATGCAAAAGCTGACCAAGGGAAGCTGAAGGGAAGCAACCTTCACAGCTGGAACATCACATGGGCACTCCTGGCGACAGGTACAGATGCAGGTGCAGAACACTCCCCTTCTCTGCCTTTCAATGTGCAGGCCACATCTGGAGACAGAGGGGTGTGGAAGGCATCACAGCTGGGAGGTGAGATAAGACTACGAAGCCCCTTGGGCACAGTCGGTTGGCCAGGGCTCAATCCTAACAGCTGAGCTACAGAAAAGGAGCTGAGCTGAAGCTGAAACGCCAGGAAGTCCCAGGAGAGCTTGCTATTCTTGTAATCCTGTGTCTGCCTGGGGGCATAGAGAGAAAAAAGCTTTCCTAACAAATTGGTTTACTGAGGTTTTAAAGTGGAGACAGGCAAGGATCCAATCTATATAGAGAAAACATGCAAGATTCATGCCAAATACAAGCTGAATTATATTAAAATATGGGCTGGAGCTCCTCTAACCTGCAGTATATTAGACCTGAGGGGTTCAGGCAGCACTGGTGTGATAGAAGTCTCCTGACCTCTGCATGAGGGCTGGTCTTACCCAAGTGTCATTCTTGGAGGAGAAAAAGTTGCATTCCCTCTCACCCCTGCAAAGCAGATGAATCCAGGATTTCCTGGTCAGGAAGGACCGGATGTTCTTCAAGACAAGCAGAAATCTCTGGGCAAGGCTAAAAGCCAAATCAGTTCTTAACTTCTTCCAGTAGTCTCCTGGGTTCTTCAGCATTACTATTCTGTATAAATATATGCGGTGATTAACTGGACTGATTACCCAAACATCTATTGGCTGACGCAGTGCCTGTACGCTGTCCTAAACAAAAGCCACGATTTGCTTCTGAATTGTAGTTCAGTGATTTGCACTATATTTATGTTCTCAGATGAATGCCTCTAGTCCATTCTTTCCATTAAATCACTCTTGGCTTTTACATGTAACTGAGTCTTGCAACAGACCTTACTCTTAACCAGCACGGGCTTTTTGCTGAAGTGATTTTTCCCTCACAAGATGTCAACTTGAGTAAACTTTTTTCCAAAATCATCTGTAATGACGATGACTTTTCTCACTAATATTATGACCCCTTTTTTACAGAAAAAAAGATACATATTGTGTATTTAGTCTTCTCTGGTTTTAGTTATTTGCTGACATTACTGTGTCATCCAGTCTTCCAACTGGCATGTCATAACCTATTGTAGAAGTGTAGTGGCAGTTATGTTTTGGGATGAAGAAGAAGGATGTGTGGAGGGAGATGAAGCAAATGGGAAAATGGAGACAAGCATACAGTGCGTTCACCAAATGAAATGATATATGACATAACAGACAGCCCAGGATGTGATAGTTATGTTACAATACCTGCTATAATAGCCATTATTTTTATCATTTATTATTTTATTGTTAAATAAATAAGGGCAGCTGCTACTCACCAATGATTGAAACATCCTGTCTTTTCTGGATTATGTCTCCTACCAGTGTTAGGATATCCTAACATTTGGAACAAAAAAGTACTCATAAATTGGATCAGCAGCGATTGTTTAAAATATTTTAACATGATTCCCAGTGAGGACTAGAATGGCTGTGTCTCAAGAAATGATGTAAAACTAATAAAAGTAACATAAGAATAAATATATACAAGAACATTTTTTTCCCCAAAAAGGACATTTTTTTCCGAATGCATAGATCACAGAAGAAAATATTCCGTGGTTTTTTTTCACTATGGCTAAGAATGAAAGGAGATTTTCCAATTTTGCACTGGTGAAAAATACTAGTAGTTGCACCCGTATATAGAACTGCCATGTTCATTTCCATGTGCAATGTTTTGTTGCTGCTTGATGACTGTCGTGCTGTTTATATATCCAAGGGAGTGTTGCAGCCTCTAAACTGAAGTAGACCCGTTATACTCGAGGTTTGTGTCCCCAGTAACAGCACCTATTTCTTTCTTTAGTAGTTAAGGTTCACCTTTAAACTGCTTTTTTTTTTTTAGGATTTAATGGTCCTTTCAAAATATATACCATTAATACCCATTCCGGATTTAAGTATTACTGTTATCTCCATAAACGTCCACTCTGTTTCTGAACTGTCTCCCTCAGTGATATTGTCTCACAAGAAATTACACTAAGCAAAAATAAAATAAAAATTAAAATTAAAACGTATGTCCTTTCACTGGCTTTGAATTTGTTTCAGTAAATAGTCATTTGTTTGGGTTTTTTTTACATAATGAGCCAAGAGGATCCAAAGTTCTCTGATATTTTTATTGCTCATTCAGTTTATCGTGTATCTTCTGCCTCTCTCCATCATGAAAAAATGACATTTAAAAATCTCTTCCCAGAGATTTCTTTTCTAGTTCCTTCATCATTTTCATTACCATTCCACAAGCAGTGTACCTGGAGCATGCTCTTTGAGACAAGTAATCAGGAATGCACATTAAAACTGGCTGGAATTGTGCTGGTTTTTCATCAGAGTGACGAAAATTATTTATGCTGGAACAACTTTTGGTGAAAGACACAACCTTTTTGTTAATTTGGAACAACTGAAAAATCAGTAGATCTACATTTTATCATTACAAAAAAAGCTCAAAAAGATGCTTATTTCATGTAGTAAATAAATTATGTTTCCAATCAAAATTAAACATTTCCAGATGATCAAAAAATAGTTTTTGAGAATCTAAGGGAAGATTTTTCTAGATAATCCTTTCAGGATAAAAGTTACACACTCAAATCGCTTGCATTTGAGGATGGGGAAAATGCTCAGTATGCAGTTAATTTCTTTCCCATCTGCCCATGTGACATTTTCCAGGTAAGGCAGTACCATTGATTTTATATAATAGCATTACAATAGCCTTTGTTATTTTCTTTTCCATCCCACCTACAGCTTCATGTATTGTTTGCCTCTTGTTCTTAGCTTCATACTCCTGCCTTTCCATCTATTCTAAGTATTTCTGAAGAGTGTATCAGTTCAGTAAGGAAAACAGTTACACATCCAGCACTTGAAGACAATTACTCCTCTGCTGGAGCACGCTTAGGATTCTTGGGGCAGCCTGACTTCAGTCTGTACGATTTTGTGTACGTGTGCCTCAGGAAATTTCATCCTCAGATCCCAGAAGCACTTGTTACTAGTCACAGGCCATGAGCTTTCCCTTAAAGGTGTCAAAGACATCTATGTGCAGTGTTGGTCCCCTGGCCTCAGAGAGGTTGCATCTCCTGTCCTCCTGTTTGCCAGAGAGGAGCCATGTCTCCCAGTCCAAACACCTCCCCAGGGAACTGTGGTGCAAGCAGAGTGTGGAAAAGAGCTCCAAGCAGACCTTAGTCTCAGGTGGTTGTGCTGGAGCAAATGTTGATCTCCAGCCTCTAAGGAACAGCTGGAGGAAAGCTCTCCTGTGCTGGGGACAGCCGGGAGTGGACACTACCTGGACAGCATGTACAACTCCCTTCTAAACCCAGGCAAAAAGTTCCTTTGCCAGTTTTTCGGCCATTACATTGACACTTTCATATCACATACCTCAGCAAGTCCAGCAAACACCTTGGTACTGAGACAGTTGACCTTGCAGTGATCAAATGTTAACTTATTAGGAAACAGTGAGAGATCTTGGTGTGGAAGACATTTCAGACAAAACAACGCATGTGTGGGCAGCTGTATCATGAATTACAGGAAGAAACCAAGGCCCTAAAGCTGTGAAGAGTCCAGTGTTCAAAGTTCCTACTAGTTTTGGAAGGAGGTAATTTTGTCCAGAGCACAACAACATTTGACCAAAATGGGCTATTTTAGGAGGTCAGACAGCCCTTGCGAAGTTGTTCTGCTTGAGCTGTCAGACAAGTGGAGTTCTCCAGGTGTTATTAATGCTGAAAGCTTTTTGCTTGGACTAGCATGGAGAGATAGGGATGTCTCCCGGGAAGTTAAAAGGCTGCTTTGCACATAATAAAAGATGCTTTAATACCGTCCCATGGAGATTCATCTTGTTTCTAATCTATTAAAACTAATTTGTGCCTCAGGGGCCTTTGGACCATTGCCCAACTTGCCTTGCCCATTTCTCATTAAAAAAACCTGAAAGTTTGGCAGCAGCATCATTTCATGAATGAAGCAGATTGATGTAAACAATGCTGTAAGTTTAACGGGGTCTATACTTACAGGCATTAGTCCCACTCTGACCCCATACTCTAGACTCCTGCTGACCTGGGGGTTAGGCTCATCTGAAGATAACATGAGTTTCTACACCAGTGCCCGGATTTATTCAAGCTTGTGTTGACTTTCAGCCTGTCTGCCTAAAATATACACGGGGAAGGACAGATTGCTTTCTGCACCAAGTGCTGTCTAAAGGAAGTGTCTGCTGAGTTTTTGGTTCTGGGCCAAGTTTCCTGCTGTCTAACATTAGGGCTTTGGCAACGCAGTCTGGGCCCTGTCACAAGGAGAATCTATAAAAATGGTTTTTCCTTGTCATCACACATAATTAAGGACAACATTTTAATCAGGCTGCTCCCACTTAATTGCAGTGCTTTGCGTTAGCTACCCTGGACCTGCTGTTTTAAGTATATCCAGTGCATTTGTCAGACTGGGTCAGGCTGGGAAGATGAAACCTCATCGGAGATATGGAGAAGTCAATTATTTTATAAGGAAGGAATGTGCTCATGTCATGGTGTGTTACAAAATAACCATGGTTAAATGTAGGAGGGATTGATTGCTGTGGTACTGGAAGCAGTCAGCTTTAAACTCTGGGAGCTTGCTGTGGTTTAAGAGACCACATGGAGAGCTGAAGCTTTCAGAATCAAATCTTGGGACTGGACAGGCAATTTTGATTGACTGATGGTTTTATTTGATTTAAATAATAAACATAACAATGAAAATAATTTTTAGGTGCCTTGCACATGAAAAATATTCCTAAAAACTCAAGACCTGTTTTTATTTAAAAGGTAAACCAAAGGAGAACTCAAGCAGGAAGCTGTGAATCATTCACAGCCACAACTGCTCCAGAAACCATTTGCCAAAGGTGCTGGTTTTGCACCATGTCTTGGAAGTCACCATTTTTAGACCACACCAGCTCAAGGTATAGGAGGGAAGAACATTTTCCAGCATCATGGAGGCCTTAAAACCTGTTTCATTTATAGATACCAGAAAGATCCCACAGAAGCACTCAAGCAAAGGAAACTCACGAAAGGAGAATCCCGTCGCTGGGCCATGGTGATCTCCACAGCTTGCTCTAAGTGCTGCAGAGAAGCCCGTGAGCAGACCTGGTATCCTGAGCTCCCTGTGCAATGATCCACTCAGTCCATGATGCGTTTTGCTTCACTTTCAGCTTGTGAAGTGCAGCCCATTACAGGGCTGTCATGGAAAAACAGGAATAAACAGGACAACAGTAAGAAGTGCATTGGCCTTCTAGGGCTACTCACCATACCCAATGTTTTGGAAACTTTCAGGAATGAGCCATAGAGGCATGTGGATGTAGGTGCATCATCGGTATGGGATAACGACCTTAACAAGGTGCCATTGCAAGCTTGATGAATCAGATGCTATTCTCTGTAGCCTGATGTATGTAAAGCTGATCACTCAAAGATCATACTTTGAAAGATGCAGCCCTCTGTCAGAGATGTTGCTAGCAGTTCCTGAATGAGAGCTGCAATGTTTTCCAAATCCTTTTAATAACACCAGCCAGTTGTTTATTATGTTTAAGCTAATTCAGGCTTCCCATCAAGAAACACAGGAAACTGTTGGTATCCAGACATAAAGTGGACTTAAGGCCAAAGTTGCCTTCTCTGTACAAGCAAACTGACATTTTATAGACTATTAACAGCATTTGATGACTGCTACTGTTCGTACCTTTGTCTGAGAAAGGTAGGTATGGGGAAATACCACTCCAAGCTGCTGGGAGTACACGAACTGTAGATTTCAATGAGCAGATTTTAAATATACCTGTAGCCACAGTTCCAGTTTTGCCCACAGCATAGCCAAGGAATCTGATATACAGATGACTGTGGACACTCCTAAAGTTGCAGCACAGACATATTAAGAATCTGGACCACCAACTTTATTTCCTGATGATAATCAACTACACTTTCCACTGCCTGAATGAGTGGCTGCCCAAATAAACTCAGCAGGTCCCATGCAGGACCATCAGACCTGTGGACGATGACAAGTCTGTGTGAATGTCTACAGCAAAAGAAGCCTCTCTCCAGCAGTGACTGGTACCACATTTTGCAGTGAGGTGGAGATAAGGCATCTGGTTGATGAGCAGAGGTGGTTTGGCAGTGTGACACATCCAACACTTGATTGTCCAGGATGTCATCTTGTGCATGCAATTAGCAGCTGTGGCATCTATTCTTGTGTACATAATTTACAGTACAAAGGTAGTGGCATGAAGGCAGCTTGAGGCTCTTGTTCTGCTTCTTCATTAGCTGTCTCCTCCCAGCTCTCTGATATCGTCAAATCACTCCTGGCTGCTGCACAGAACAGGGATTTCTGGGTTCCCAAAGCCGGAGAGAAACAGTGGTGCTGCAAACCAGCCAGGAGGGAGAATATGCATACATGAATGTTATATCTTGTTCATTCCTTCATGGAAGGAAGAAAGAACATACCCCATGTCCCTTCCTTCCACTGTGGGATCATTCAGCCCAATAAGATGGGGAAATCTCTACATCACATAGTCCAGTGCAGGTACAGGACCATACACCAGGGCCTGCAATCCTCCTGTCTTCACACCCAGCCTTCCATTTAGCTGCAAATTCTGGACCAATCTCAACACATGGGTAAATCAATTAAAAAATCAGCATCAGTAAACAGGTGATGAGATATGTCTTCTCCTATAGCTCATCGTTGAACACTCACTGTTTTCTCTCTTCTCATGGGATGGGCTGTGCTGCAGCACACATACAGGTCTCCATGAAATGGAAAGGACTGGCCCTAGCTGTGATCTTCCCTGTGGTACCTATTCAGGCCTCAGCAGTTTTTCAAAGGTGGAAGAACTGGTGGGGAAGAGATGTTAACCTGGCCTGCGTGCTGCCTGGCTTGGCTGAAAGTCCCCAGTGTGATTCCAGGCCATGGACCTGTTTCACATGAGCTTGCTCAGGAGAGGTAGATCACGTCTGATGTGATGGGGCCCATAGGTGTTTCAGAAAGGCACTGCCCTGGGTTCTTGGTATTCCTCTTGGCAGTCAGTTCAAGCTATTAGAAGTCAGGCCTGCCAGAGATGTTGGTGTCTTGTCAATGATTTTGTCCATCACTCACTGGAAATCTCCTTCCAAATTCCTATCCCAACCACAGATATTCACAGGAGAGGAATAAATAGTTGGATTGACCAGAAATAGGAGATTGGAAAGGCAGCAGTGGAAATCCCCTTTTGGCAACTGCTCCATCTGTGGATAAATGCTGAAAGAGAACTGTGCAAAGGGAACATTGCTGCTGCCAGCACTGGCCTTCACTGGACACCATATTTCAAGGACATCTCCTCTTTCAAGCATGTCAGGTGCCTGACAAGACTAGAGAGGATTTATGTTAGGCAACAAGGGAAGGATCAATACAGGAGATGGTCCTCTTCTCATTCCAGGATAGCAGTCAGGCTTCCCAGAAGGTGACCAATCTCACAGCCTAAGCATTCACAATCCCACATTCTCCTAATGTGTTACAGCTCAAAGTTACCTGGTACATGCATTTATCTTTGCAATGAAACACAATGGAAACACTCGCAAGAGCTGTGATGGTATCTCATCAGCTGTTAAAATAACTCCTCATAGTATTTCCTCAGTGGAAGGAATGGACAGGCAGGCCAGTAACTTCATACACCGTGCCAGCTGTATCCTCAAAAGGACCTGACCTGACTTAGCTAAAAGTTTTGGATCTCAGTGGAGGAGACTTGATGCACACCGGAAATCCCAGGCACAAAATTCACATTTGATTACCTGACTGTTAAGGATCACTGGACATTTCTTACTGCCATGGAGCTCTTGAACTCAGCTCACAATAAGCTGTTCTGAAAGTAAACATTTGACTGCAATGAGGGTACAGCAGCAACAAAAGCAAAGACCAGTGAGCTTTCAGTGTTAGCAACCTGTTTGTCTCAATTAGTCTCCAAGACATGGGATGGGACTGCCACGGTCTGGATCCTCTTTCTACCTGTATGTGCTCTATGATCTGTGACAAGTAACTTCATTTATCCATTTCTCAGTTTCCCTTTGTCTTCCCTAAGATGGTAAGCTTTTCTAGGCAAGGACCTGGATCTCAATCAGGGCCTTTAGGTGCTACTGAAATATAAAAATACATATACGTAAAATACAGCAATACAGAAACTCCTTGAAGACCTTGTTCCTGCTCCATTTGCAGGCAGTCACACCTCATCAGAGCAATGTGGATAAGGCTTGGGTAATGTGACATATCTTACATACTTTCTTTTGAGCAGGGTGTTTAAGAGCCCCAGAATATGTATTTAATGAGATGCTAATACACTGTATACATACTTTATGGCTCTTGACAAGGGTGCCTGCACTGACAGGAGATATATTAGGTATAAATCACAGCAGGCAGGATTGAGACCTGGGTGCCCACTTTGCCAGCAGAAGTCTCTGGAAAGCTCAGAAGATACCTTTTGCATTTCCTAACTTCTTCCTGAACAAGGAAAGCTTCCTCAGGGCTGCCTCAGCTCCAACCCCTGGAAGGAGATGGGCATAGACAGTGGTAAGCCCAGTCATGTTCTGGTGAGGCACAGCTGCTCCAGCAGATCACCCCTCTTGTGCACATTCCCTGCATTGTGGTCAGAATTACCTTTTGACAACCAGTAGACTGCAGGGGAAAATTACATCCCTGGAGAGAAGCACATAGCTGACACCACTGAATTGTGCACCTGTTTTGTATAAAATATATACACTACAAGGCACAGGCTTATCTACCAACACTGCCACCACGGTCTCCTGGCACTATCAGAAGGCTTGGCTGTGTGTCATTTGCCCTATACTGTCAGTGGCTCCTGAGAGTTCCTCTTTTGTTTGATAAAACCCTCTGCTTTTAAGGCAAGATCAGTTTTATATCTGTTAGTTCCAAGAAGGCTTTAATGGCTGTCATGGAGAGGAAAATCACAACATGAATATGCTGCTGAGCCGCAGAGTGCTAAGACAATTAACATGGCTCAGCATGTTTAGCACTGCCATCTAACTCTTCAAGCCAGCAGCTGATTTCTTGGCTCTGAAAAGCTCTAAGGTTATTCAATATATAACTATCTCTTCAGATTTGTTTTTCTAATGGCAAGTCAAAATATGGTTTCAATTTCATCAGAAAAAGTCCTATTTATACAAGTGTTTGCAGTGGAGTTTTATGGTCTTTTCCCAGTTGGATCAGAATATAACATTGCATTCTGCTGAAGTTTGTGCCACGAGTGCTGCAGCCAACGCTGATGGGCAGGGAATGCACCTTACGTTCAGCACATAGCTCTTCCTTTTTCTTCTTCATTACTACTAAGGGAAATAATTGGGGAAAAGCCAGGAAGACTCCTTAAGGCATGTTTCCAAGTCAGGACCTGGGATGTGGCCAGGTAGCTTTCAATAATGTGACAGAGAGCCAGTTTCCCACAAACCATTTCAAGAACGCACCCTCCATCTTCACAGTCCAGTTTCATCACATATACTGAGGATCCACGTGCACACACACCCACACAGAGAACAAAGCTGAAGAACACATGGCAAAGCAATCAAATATAAAATATGGGAGCTCTTGAATTTCATTTTTCCTATGTTTTGGACTCTTCCCTTTAGAGAATTCATTTGATGCAATGCGTGCAGTTGTTGTGTGACTTGCTATCATGGACAGATTCAGTCTGTGATCAACACATAGGTCTCTGCCTCTTGTTCCCTTTTCTTTTTCTTTTTTTTTTCCTTTTTTTTTTCTCTTTTTCTCTTTTTCTTTTTTTTTTTTTCTTTTTCTGCTAGTCGCGATGATGGGTTTTTATTTACCCACCAGCCTGTGAGATGGGAATTTGCACCACAGCTCATCAATTTCTTCTGTCACTTCTCACTTATCAGCAAACAAAAAAAAATCAGAGGAGTTATGCACAGAGACAGTGCCACTGAATGTACAAACTATTTTTGCTTGGGGACTTGTGTACAAGACAAAAACAGTGATGTTTCTTTAAGTGGGAAACCTTTTCCTTCCACTAAAGCAGTCCTCGTATCAGTAGCATTACTCTAGTGCTCAGGCAACTAGCTGCTTACTGCAAATTCTCAGTCCCAAGTAAATCAAAGAACATCTTTCAAATTGAGATTGACAAATTTATTATCAGTCATTTATTTTGTTAGAAAATAGCATCCAAAAATAGACCAAAATCCCCTTCATAGTATAGTAGCAAGCAGTAACTTGCTCACCTCTCCTTCTCAGAGGAATACCAACACGAAGCTGCTCAGCAGAGTGTAAAACTGCTTTGAAAGTCAGCAGGTTAGGTCCTTGGCATGCACTCCCAAGCAAACTGTGCTTTAAATCCTATCAGCATCTCGCTTGTGAAAATAAGAATATAAGTTTCTCAGTTGACCAGCCAAACAGGAACAATGTTTCCAAATCACATTGAAGTGCTTATGATTAGTTTTAGTTTTCCCACTGAAAGGTATAAAAAAAATCCTTGCAGAACAATGTCTTTTCTTTCACTTTGTTCTCCTGAATTTGTCTTTTATAATAATTTAATTAACTTTAGGGATCAGTAACAATTTTTAAAAGTAAAAAACCTGTGTTTTAGACTACATTAGTACAAATTGTTACTCTTTCTCAAGATTTTCTTTCAGAAAATTTAATTAATATATAAATTTATATAGTTTTTTTGTCATCATAAATACGTGTTTTTCAGTGGAAAGTTTTTTGCCTGAGGTGATACGCTTTGCTCAGCATCCATGATAATGGAGTAAGCAGAGAGGGTGTTTTAAGCAGTTGAATATTTTGATATTCAAAAACCTCTTTAGTATACAGCTTTTCTAACACTTTTTTCCAGTTCCTCAAATGAATATGAGG
Source organism: Psophia crepitans (assembly GCA_013399095.1). Lineage (NCBI taxonomy): Eukaryota > Metazoa > Chordata > Aves > Gruiformes > Psophiidae > Psophia > Psophia crepitans. The sequence goes on along the minus strand of VWZZ01004451.1, from coordinate 1,329,773 downwards.
AATCAGTTCAGTGAAGCCATCAAAGATTAATTTAACCATGACTTAAGCATGACTCAACTCAGAAATCCAACCCATCGCTGTGTCTAAATAAACACAAAGCTCAGCAGCACAGCTTTGGTATTCACGTTTCTCAGAGCCGTAGCTCTCACTAAAATATATTACTCCCTATATAAACGACAACAGCTAGAATTTTTTTTACCTCAGCTAAAATGCAAAAACAAAGCAGGAATCCCTTTTCCAGTCCTTACCCTGCTAGATTTATGATCAAAAATACGATGTGTCTCTCAACAGGGGGAGGTCACAGAATGGTCTGAGCTAATATCGGAGCCTGTGAAAAAATGCATTGTTGTTTGGTTAACCAGTGTCACACAATTAGGCAATGCTCAAAAATCAATTAGTCATACACTATAGCCAAAATGGCATGTTTTTCTAACTGTGGTATATTTTATTGCCTCTTGAAGCCCTGATACTAGTCTTAACCATGATGATTTTAAGTCCTATATGACTTCAAAACGATGCTTTCTTAGAAAAAAAAAAAAAAATCTTTCAAATCTGGAAATGATAGAGTTCCTAAAACATCCAGAACAGCTTTAGAACAATTACTTTTTTCTGCCCTGGTCTATATTTTCAAAAGCTCTTAGGTCAGTTTGTCTTTCTTTTTTTTTCTTCCTCTTCTTTTTTTTTAAATTTAACTAAGATGCAGCTGTGAAAACTGGATTCTTCTTTTGAACTCCTGTATTTACATTTGCTTCTGGCAGTCCTGAGGAAATGTGATTGTTTTAAAGCTTGCTGCACAGTTTAAAAGGTTTTAATATTGGAGGCCAAAGTAACATCTTACACAGCTCAGTGGATTTAGAGGTCCATAACTGCCTTAATCTCTGTCTGTGGTGATCAGGTGAAGGTGGGGTGTAATTGCAGCACAGATACGTTGGTGGTTTCTAGTGATTAAGCAGCTAATAAAAAGATTAATGAGTGAAAGGGTTCTGAGCTGGACCAGACTTTCCCCAAGGTCAAGACCATTTGTGCACAGGGCAATATTTGTGATCTGTCTCAAAGAAGAGCATACAAGGTTTTGGTAGATATAGCATATATATAGTTAACTTGCATTTTAAGATACATGGAAGCCAATGCTGTTTCAGTCAAGATGCACGAACTAACACGCTGATCAGTATAATGCACAAAATGTGTCTCCTGATGCAGGTAATCCTTATTGCAAGGTTGGTATTGCCACAAGGCAAACTGGTCACTCCTGTGGCATGAAAGTCATCAGCCACTGGTCCCAGATAAGTGTGTCCCTGGGCAGAAGAAGCAAGTGCCAGTCTGTAAGTTATTCATTAAATACTCTGGGTTTTGTGGTCCTAGTTACAAGTGGTCCCGAAAGAATGGGAATTCATGGTTAGAAGCTCTGTCCTATTTAATTCCAACACTACCTTCTCAGATTCAACTCCATGAGCTAGAGAGAAAATTATATTAGCCATGTCACCAACCAAGGCAAGGTAGCTGACACTTAAAAAGTTGATGTAAATCAACTAGATCCAGTAAGGACTCCCCAGCCTTTACAACAGTGCAACTTCATTAGCTGTGTGAGTTGTACAGAGAAGTGTTACTCTGGGTGAAATATCTAAACAATAGGTTTATTTTTTTTTACACTTCAAAGTGCTTCTCTCTTTACATTTTGGTGCTGGGAGAGAGTAAAGAGCTTGACTGTGTCAAGATCCATTTTAAGTCTTCTCAGTACAGTATGTGCCTGGCTCAGCTGGCCTGAGTGTCACCGAAGAGGAATGTGTGTGGGCCATGGATTGCTTTCATCAGCAATATTTGCTGATCACTGCGGTGCTTACAGTGGCAGGAGATCACAGCGCTGCTTTTGGGGATATGTCAAGGAGCATTTGGGAGGTAACTGTCCAGAACGGCATGCTCCGGCGTGTGAAAGGGCAGGGAGGGAAACTGAGTTACTACCAGCCCACTTCAGTAAAAGAAAAAGCAGATTTTGATGAAGAAAGTAGCTGCTGTCCCATGGAGGGAGGTGAGAGAAGACATGTTCTGCTTTTTCCTACTATCCTGAGCTCTCTACACCAAACAGTATCACGCTGGCACAGCATGGTCTTGGTCTGTCAGGACTCAGGCTACATCATTTCTGAGGTTAAAATACAATTGCTATCTCCAGTGCTGGTAAAGGGCTGAGCAAAATCTCTATAACAAACAACAGAAAATCAAAACAGCAATAGCGTGCATTAAGTGTGGTAGAACTAAATCTACAGTAAGCCTTAATACTTGAGAAGTTGAGAATATGAAATAAAAATATCTGCTTTATTTTCAAAAAAGTTGCTCTTAAAAGACCTTTTAGTTTTAAATCTCTGTCCTGATTTTGACTGGGCTAGAGTTAATTTTCTTCCTAGAAGCAGGCATAGTGCTGTGTTTTGAATTTCGGGTGAGAATAATGTTGATAACACACTGATATTTTGGCTGTTGCTAGGCAGTGTTTACACCACGTCAGGAATTTTTGAGCTTCTCATACTGCCCTGCGTATGCCAGCGAGTAGCTGGGGGTGCACAAGGGACTGGGAAGCAACACAGCCAGGACAGCTGACCCAAACTGGCCAAAAGGATATTCCATACCATATGATGTCATGTTCAGTGTATAACTTGGGGGAAGCTGGCCAGGGGTTCATACCACAGCTCAGGAACCAGCTGGACACTGGTGGTCTGCAGGTGGTGAGCAATTGTGCTGTGCACCACTTGGTTTGAATATTCTATTGTTATTATTACGTTATCATTATCATCATCTTTTTCTGTACTATTAAACTGTCTTTATCTCAACCCACAAGTTTTACTTCTTTTTTTTTTTCCTGATTCTTTCCCCCACCCTATGGAGGTGGGTGGGGAGTGAGAGAATGGTTGTGTGGTTGCTTTAGCTGCTGGCTGGGTGAAACCACAACAGTCTCCTAAATCTAAAAGGAAATAAGGACCACTTGAAAAGATGAGTTGACACCCCCAAAGCATAACTTCCCTGTGTACCTCACTCTTTCATGAGGAGAGCTGCTTACAGAGCGCAGCAATGAGGTGCATCACAGCCTGTGACTGGGAAGCAAAATTCTGGCTCAGACAGCCTCCTTGAATTATGCATTTTCCTCGTAAATGGTGGTTGTGCAGAGGTCATGGGTATCCCAATCCTCCTCCAAGAGCAGAGTGACTAAACCTTTGCTTTCTGGGCAGAATGCAAGAGGCCTGTTTGATCTCTTGTTTGTACATGATTTCCACTCATCTCCTTCCAGAGGAACTTGCTGTCCTGTTGAAGAGAGCCTGGGACACAGCACAGACCCTTGGTGGGTGTTCCTTTGCACACATGTTTCTATATAGCAAGTTTGCCAAAGAGAAGTGCATACTCCCTCCCCACTACTACTATGTGTTATATTGGGGGTTTCGACAGCTGCACTGCAAGTTCCTGTCATTGGCAAAGAAGGAGGGATCGACAGAGCACAGAAGTTCCTATCTTGGACATATCACTCCACTTTCCTTTAAAATATGCAAAACAGTCACCTTAAATTAGACATGAGCCAGAGCTGGATGCTTAAGAGTCACATTTTGGCTGTTCTCTGGAATCTGGACCTTTGGTTCAGGCTTGTTTGATAGCAATGCTTGACCTGGAGTCAGGACACCCAAGGAGTATACATCCCAGACCTGGCCAAGCTTTGCTGTCTGTCTCTGTGTCAGTGGCTGGGAAATGACTTGTGGGTCTCTTCCAAATCACTTACAGTTTTTCAGCACCTCCCTACTGGTGCTTGACATTCTCTTCCCTTCCTGCAGTGACAAATCTTTTGAGTCCTCAACAAGACCCTCAGAAGACCCTGGGACATTATATATTGCCGATTTCTTCTTATTTCTCCTAATTTTTCTTTATCTCCTCATTAACCTTTAATGTTTTACCCAACACTTATCCTCAGTCTTGAAGATTTATTTTTCCAGATGATCTGGAAGATAATAGAGAAATTGGACTTTTTTGATCTTCTGCCTTAACTATCAGTTACTTAATTTCTTCTAAGGATTCTAACTGGACATCCTGAGAGAGCTCCAAATAATTTCTTTTTCTCCTGCAGTGTCTCCCCTCCAGACACTCCAAGATGCCTGTTTTACCACTCTGCAGAGCTTCCTTTCTCCCTTGTGTTTTGACCAAATCAGAACACGCAATTCTTTTGATATAACCCCACATAAATCAGTCTCTCTAGCCACTCCATCATTTTGCTGTACTTCTCTGAATTCCTTCCAATTTGTTCTCACTACTCTTACTGAGCTGTCCAGAACTGAATGCAATATTAATATTCCACACACTGTATATAGTGCCTGTCAGGCAAAGATTAGGAGCTTTATGAAGATTGATTATTTGAACCTCCCAATACCACCAGCGATCACGGAGTCAGTGACTATTATTACCCCAAATTTGAAAAATTCCACTCATCTACTTATCAAGGTCAATTCATGTTTTTGATGGTTGAGTGAAATGTTAGCTTTCCTTATCCTTGCTATAGTGAAGGGTAAGTCAGTAGACTTTGGCATCCAGCCACAAAAAGTCCCATATCATAATAGCATTATGGTATTTGTAGGCGCCTAATGGAGCTGCCAGCCCTGAGTTCAGCGCTGAACATGCCTGTTCACTGCACGGGAGGGCTGGGTGCTTCAGGAGTCAACCGCAAGCCAGCATGCTGGGAGAGGAGTGGCTAAGTGAGCAGACAAGAAATTATGGGAAAGACGGGTCTCAAATCCCTGTTCATCTCTGGGACTGGAATCTATGTCCTCCCTTTGCTTCCCAAAACGGAAATGGGACTTGGGGGAATGGTGGAATGGGACATTTCACACAACCTCTCTGAGGTCAGCGATCATTTTTTTGTCTGCATCAAACAGCTTAAGACAGGTCCTCTGTCTTTCCAGGTTGGTGCTCAGGTCTGAGAAGCATACTACTTCAGCCTCCAGGTTTTCAGTTTACATTGACTAGAGTACTTTGTAAGGGATGGCTACAACCAAAACATTTCAAAACTGGCCATTAGAACAACTAGCTTTATTGTAGCAGGATCAGTTATTTTACAGCAGGACACACTAGATTATACAGATGAACAGAAGCACGATGTGAGTTTATCTGTATAAACTCACAGTAGAGCCGCTGATTAATGTGGTAGGAGGCTGTAAATTAGGATGGTGGCTCATGAGTGTCTGCTCTGAGGTTCTGGTGGTGCTGGAGGATTTTTCCTACACTGAGGAAACAGAACTGGTCTGAATCAAGTCCAAGTTCAAAATCAAGTCTCTGTTCTGAAGGAAGTAATAAGCGATAAGGGTGAGATATGAGATATGAGAAATTATGGGCTGTAAACAACCCTTAAAGGCTTCTAGATTTAGTTCCTGAAGTTATCATGGGACAGATGTTCATGCCAACAAGTTTTCTGAGAAAAATATATCTGTTCTACACACACGGATGAGGGAGGACTGCAGAATTACCATGGAAAACCAATCCATATTGAGTGTTTTCCAATAGTTTTTAAAGATAATGGAAAGAGTCCAGTGGTTTAGTTGTGCATAGTCCATCATTGCTCTCTGAAAGGTTGCCTGGCTCTGCTAAGCTTGTGAAAAGGACTAAACCAAGTGCTCCCAAACTTGCAACTCTCAATATGTAGGAAGAAATTCCCAGTTAACCTCTGGTCTGTTTCCAGATGTCATTAATCAGTATTCTATCACTAATTTGCTGATTTAATTATTTCTTCAGAACATCTTCTAGCAAGTTGCTATCCATATTGGAAGGTAACATTGGCTTTGTGCAGCCTGTGTAGTTTTTTTTGAGACATGAACAGCAGTGCCCGCTTACTTCAGATTCACAAAGTGCAGAAAGAGAAATTGCTGACAGAACTTCATTCTCATTAGGTTTCAAAAGAGATACCAACCCTAACTTGTTTTTTCCTGCACACACCTCATGCTATGAGGGCTAAGAAACATCTTCCCAAAGGAAAAGATTTTGAAGAATACCCAAGGGAAGATTTTGGGCTTTATTTTTAACCAAATGGTCCCACAGTTACGCCAGTGGCAAAAACCGTATTCTTTTGTGTGATGGCGGCATTTTTCAGAGGATTCAATCTGTACAGTATCTGTACCAGCTAAGGGTTTTGGCATTTTCACACAGTTTCTTTCTGCCTGCACAGAACATTTTGCAGGCAAAACAGCATTTACATGTGTTGGCCTTTAAGTATAAACTGGGATATAAAAGAGCGATAACAGTTAGAAAATGTCTCAACAACAGTGTGAAGAGATCTGCCTTCAGGATATTATTTCTGTACATAGAGCATTAGTGTTTGGAATATTGTGCAATCCATGACTGAGGAACTCTCACCTCACTGGTTAGTTTTTGATATCTCAATGAGGCATGAAGACAGCAAATCCCTTGGTGGTTGGCGGGAGACATTGATTCATTTCATGGGTCTCAAGAGGGCAAAGACCAAACTTAATAACCTGAGAAGTGAACGTTTTGAGAAGTCTGATGTGGAGCCGGGCTTTCTATTTGAGCTCCTGACGCTTACTCAGCTGAAAGTTGTTCACTTTGTGGAAATTTCTGAGAAGGCCAAAAATAACAGCATTCTGCTCCTCTTTGTAAATCCCTACTCCCTACCCTCTTGCTTTCCATTCAGGAGTTCAGGATGCTAAATCAAGGGCCCTACCTAACCTCTGCTCCCTCCCTTTCCACCCTTGACTCCATGCAAGTATGTCAGTGTAGGTGAATGACAAGCATAGCGCTGAGGTAGTCTACTGTGTTTCATTGTGGAAAAGGGTGATTCCATGAACAATGTTCCCATGTGTCCCACTCCTTTTTTAGCTTCTGTTTCTGGCAGGGGCCACTGTTTCTCACCTTCCTATGGTCAGTGATACACAAGTTCTGGGGCATTGAGAACTACTGCTTCTATCAGCTCATCCCCTTGTTTCCTGGAAAAGCAGTAGACAGAAACTAGTAGTAGAGTTTTTATGGCTATCTTCAACAAAGTAACTTGAAGTTTCAGTGGGAAATAGCAATTACTTAGCAAAAAAGGACAACTGCAATTTTTTACAAGCAAGAATTGGGTGCTTCAGGTTTCTGGCCTACCAAGAGCAATCAGAAACAAACAAAACCGCCAAGGAAGGAAGGGATTCTACAGAAATCTTTAATTAATGAAAGCTTTCTTCCCAAATATCACCTGAACTTCTCAGCCTGGGGGTTTCTGTGTAAAAAAAAACAGTTTAGAGGTCCCAGAGAATGCTGGTAGGAAAAACACTAAAACCCTAGGAATCAGATAGAATATGGGCCATGTGGGCTGTAACAGCTTAAGATAAGACTGTGAAATTGAACAGATTTTCTTCTTGCAAGCTCTGAAAAGTAGGTGTGAAAATCAGGAACTCATCATTATTTGATGTCTCATCTTTCTCTTACTTCCCAAGCTTCTTTTTTGTAGTGACTTCAGTTTGCATTTGTCCAACTGGACCACCTTATTTTGATTTTGTACGCACTGCTGTGGTGCAGGTAGGAATTCGGCAGATGCATAGAAAATGTAAGCAAGCTATAAAAGAAAGGAAGATTATTATGAATAGAGGCTTTGAAAGGTGTTTAAGGTTATGCTTATGGTGTTTCAACAAAATTTAAGGCAGTGGAGCGATAGACATGAAAGGGTACAGAAAAATATAGTGTCCTTCCCATGGGAAAAATGTAATTTCAGCGCTAAGGACAAACAAACAGTTGGGACAAGCAGTTGAAATAAAACTTAACAGAGTTTATTTTCTGAAGAAAATCATGGGTTTAGAAATGCTGAAAAGCTGCCTTCAGTTTTAGGTTTGACCTTATTCTTGGCATGTCCTTTTCCCACAAAGGTCTGTGGTGCCCTGTGTCCCATGGGGTCTCATGGCTGCCCCTTGCCACCCCTCATCCTGGAGCACTGGCCGGGCCAGGAGAGAGGCTGCCAGGCAGGGTTGCAATGTTGTGTTCCTGCAAGGCTCCCTCCCATGGTGCAGTGCAGACATCAGGCATCATGACAACTCCAAACTAAATGTTGTGGGCCTTCTGCACTTTGTTTTATGTCTTCTGTGGAAAATTCCACTGGAAATTACCATTTCAATGGAAAATGTTTATAATATTGAAACAGACCCATTTTTGATAAGAGAAAATGTGGGGGTGGAGGGATGGTCTGCTCAAAATATTTCGACTAACTCTACTTTACAGAAGAACTACTTATTTAACTCTTACTCGAAAAACAATGGATTTACTATATTTGTTGTTAAATAGAGTTCCAGGGAACTAAACCCACTAATGAATCAGGAATAAAACTCAGTTTGCTTTTATTTTTCATCCAAAACTAACAAGGAACTATAACTTTGAAAACAATGAGCTATACTGTTGGACAGCCTTAATTTTTCATTGTTTTGTTTCAAAACTGTGCATTGCCAGCTAATAAAATGACCTGCTTTGGAAGGACTCAGCATAGCTTTTTAAATGCTTCAAGGTGATCAAAATGTTTCAGGTTGATCCATGTTAATTCTTTCAGTATGTCTTGCTTTTCTGAAAAAAACAGAAATGTTTTTGGGCCAAGCTGTGCTAATGCAGCTCTAATGATTACAATTTAATGCAATTTGTAATGTACTTAAGAAAACAGAGCTTATCAACTTTAATGACATTTCACATTCTCTGGACCAAAAGATCTTAAGTCACACCTGGAAACAAGGTTCCTAAATCTCTTGGATAATTCAGAAAATCTTCCTTTTCTGCACATATTTCCTTCAAGGCAGGCTGATGATTGTGCACACCCTATCAGAAATGAGTAGCTGATCAGAGCAGGCACAGCTGCAGCAATGGCATATTAACTCCTCCCGAAAGACCAGAATACCAGATCTACTATTCCTGATCACATTAGGCCACAGTACAGGGGTCATTTATACTCGCCTGGTGACTGACTGAGCAAATGATGTGAAATGATCCATTCCTGCAGCTCTGACCTCATGTTGCTGCAAGGGCCCAGGAGGAGACAGAGTTCACTGAGACATCTCTTCCAAGTTTATTTCAGATTTGGTGGAGCATGAGGTCTTCTGTTTAGGATTTTATTATCTAATCTGTTCTTTAACATACTGCATTAAAAACAAACACTCGTCATCTGTTTCCAGACCTAGAAATAGCCCTATATTCCATCCACCTTTGTGCAATGCATTCCAGCCACAAATGTTTTTTTCACTATGCCTGATGTCCTGTTAAGAATGAAGAATGACTCTCTGTTTGGCCTGGGCATCGTTATTTACAAGTGTTTGTAAAATGTCTAGGACCAAGAATGAGAGGGGACAAAAAAGGCCAAAGGGACTGAAGGTGGGGAAGGACCATTAGCAATCGTTTGTTTTATTTAAAGTAAAAGTTCATTCTGGTGCTGTTCTAAAAAAATAAGCCCATTTATTTTATTGCATGCGCTTTGGGCCAGCACAAGCTGTTTTGGCCAGAGGGCTGCAGTGAAAAGTGGATTTTTTTTTCCACTGATAACATGCAGGGTCTAATTGGTGTATTTGTGGACCAATGCTTGTGAGACCCAGCAAGACTGAGCCTTCCAGGGACTGGTATTAACTTTTCATGTTTCGTTTGTGTTTCTCTTAGTGAAATCTGTAAGTGATGGAGCTCATGCATGCGACAGCCTCAGCCAGCACTGTGCCAGAGGCTTTGTTCTGGAAGGCGAGTCACAGGCATCAGCAGATTACCAAAGCTCACTCAGATGCTGTTACCGAGGGGTGTCTGACACCTTCCCCTAGTTGGAAACCTCTCGCAGAGCTGCCCAGCTCACACTGGTTCTCATACTTCCCCTTGGGTCTGCAGGGAGAGGGAGCATGCTGGCAGGGTGTCTACCCCGAGCCTCTGTGCCAGGGCTATCCCCCAGCCTCACTGCCCGAATGAGAGGACCACAGCCAGGCTGAAAGCCTGTGTCTTTCCTCCCTCATTGCCGCACCATTAACTTCCTCAGCAAAAAAATCCCCTCTTGAAATACTTCATCCTTCAAACTTTCTTGGCTTTCCTGCAGAAATGTGCACTTGCTTTTCACTTTAGAAGATGGTCTGAAAATAAATATACCTTCTAGGTCTGATTAATCAAGACCACAGAATTTATTTATTTACCCAATTTTGGGACCAGACTAGTCATGAAACTCTCTCTTTTCTGTGGTTTTAGGGGCCTTCCAGCCCTTCTGGAACACTTCTGTTTGCTTAGGTTTTTCTGTTCCCTGTCTAGTAATGCTCTTTCTTCAGACACCTCTCCATCTTCTCAGTCTCCCTTTCTAGGAAACAGTAGTTGTATTTACACAGCCCAGGTTTTTCCCATCTTCACCTCTTTCCACTCTTTAAGCTCTTCGAGTGGAAAAGAGGAAGGGAAGAGAGTGAAAGTGAGGTGTGGGGAAGGAGGAAAAGTGAAACCCTGCCTGCTCCAAACCTTAGCTCCAGATAAAGCTCAAGTTCCAAATGTGGGGCCAGAATGGTGTATGTCTCAGTCAAAAATTATCACTAAACTGGTTTTCCAACATAAAGATTCTCCTTTCAGTTTCCATTTGAAAAATTTAAGTTTCCTAACATTTGATATCTTCAGAAAGCTTCTGGTTTTGATAAGGTTGTATTTTCTGTCAGGAGAATTTTTTAGTTACATACATTTGATCAGATCCAGCATTGCACATACCATACTCTGCCAGTGTGCCTTGGACATCTTACATAAAAACACTCAACACATCCAAGGGTCCTTTCTAGTTTTCAGCTCATTGTAAGGTAGAATTTTATTATTTTTTTAATGACTTAAGGAGGATACCAGAGCACAGTGACACTTGCCTTGTTTCTGTTAGTTTTTTTCCTGGGTGCTGATATCACCTAAACAGTACAGAAAATATTTCTGTTCATAGTACGGTCCTGCACACTCACTCACAGTCTTGTCATCTTGCTGCCCCATCCCACTGTTGCCTAGAGATGTGTGTGTGTGTGAGTATTTCTGTTTTGTCATTCCTATTATTCCTCTGAGGCAGGGGGTTTGTCATCAAAGTCAGCAAACAGGCTTTAATAAACTGATATTGCCATAGAAAGCTGAGGCAATTCTTTAAGAAGGACAAGCTGTGGAGTTTAGTGAGCCATACCTGTTATAAACCTGCTGCAGTCTGACCAAGGCGACTGCTGGTATAGGCTTCCAGGTGTTTACATTGGCCAAATATGCTTAATTTGCAAGACAAAACAAAAAAGTCAAGAGTTTTGTGTGTGTGGTCTGCTTGAGGAGTGCTGTTTTCTGAGTTATTTAATTTGGAGAGAGGAAAAACATATTGTGGGCCAGTTTATTTTATAATTTACTACTCAGTAAAGAAAAGAAATGCCTTTGGGGCCCCAATTAGCATGTAGCAGTATCACTTGGAGACTTCAGTGTGTAGGGCACAGAAGTAAAATGTTTCCACACTAGTAATGAGGAGAGGTTCCCATCAGGGAGGAACACCTGAGCTGGTGCCGGTGCTGGCCACCCCAGGAGGTGTGCATGGGCTTGGTTTTCATTTTTCACTATGTGCTGTTCAGAGAGTCTCAGTTTAGGCTCGTTACACTGCATAGCTTAGCGAGCTTACCAGTTTCGGCAGACACACAGGGGAAAACGGGTCGCAGGAATGATGAACGTATTGAGTCCAACAATGATAACATTTCTCTTGGCTGGAGCTGATGCGCAGAGGACATTAGTCCTGGTTCTGTTGCTACTTGGCAACGAACTGGGTTTTCAGTGAATCAACATTTTGCTTCTGGTGCTAAGACCCCGAATTCCTTAATGGATACTTCGTTTCCAAAATTGTTCTTGGAGGTTTTGTGGTAACGCTTCCCTGTTGCACCATAGCCCCAGTGTGAATGCACTGTGGGAACAGAAAGAACTGGGAATAAAGGATGAGGGAGGCAAAGGAAATATCAGTTGAGTTCTTGCAGCTCCTGGAGGATTACAGCATCCTCAGGAGAGCTGGAAGCAGTGCAGCCCCTCTCTGTCAGGCAGCCACAGCCAGTCCCATCCCTTGGTCTGCCACCGGCATCTGCAGCCAAAGCCATCAAGCCACAGCTGGCAGTAAGGCTGGTGTGGGGATTCTGTGTTTATAAGCAAGCAGGGTTGCTGCCAGGGCTGAATAACTATGCCTGTTTGACTCAGAAACAAGAGGAAATGTAAACATTTATAGACGTTCTGTACAAGCACTTATAGATGCTCTTATAGCACACGGCATCCCAGTGTTGGCTCCGATACCACTCAAGAGAAGAGTTCATCCAACATGTGCATAAAATTACTCTTGCCTTTGCAGCAGGATGGTTTAACCAATCCTAACATACGATGAACTTGTTGGGCTCACAGCGGGGACCTCAGTCCTTCTGGTGACTGACTTTCCCAACAGACATAGCATACTGGGAGGGGGACAGAGGCTTAGCACACTGATGGCCCACCAGGGAGTAGGCAATGGACCTGTCTGAGACAGCCCTGCATGCAAAACTCCACCGTTCCTGTTTTACTGTTTCACATGGTACTGCAGCTCTGGCCAACAAGTGCATGCTGTTTTCCTTCCATGCTTCCAGGGGTGAAAAACACCTTAGGAAAGATGGAGTTGGCATTGAAGAGCTTGCTGTCCACAGGGGGCTTCTTCACCTGAAATGCCTCATTTGTAACAGGCACTTGGGCTCACTGGACTTGGGCTGCTGCAAAGGGAACAGGACTGTAAGTGAGCCTTGCAATGGGCTGCAGTAACTACCTGTGCTCAGGCAAAAGCCTGGCTCTGCAGGGCCCGTAGGGTCCTGGGTGCTGCTGGTGCCCAGGCTGCAGCCTCAGGAGCGCAGCTGGAGAGGAGTGGTGCTGCCAAGTGCAGGAGAGTGGAGGAGCAGGGAGGGTGAAGCGTCACAAGCTGGAATCTGGCCACGGTGCTACACCAAGCATTTCTGCACTTGCAGAAGTTGCCGTGGTATTTTAATAACTGTGGGTGATCTAATGGCCCATCTGGAAGGCAGCGGCACTGGTACAGCTGGGTTCATGCCACACACATCATTGCCTACAATTTTCTAGTGAGGCAGCTTTCTTTTAGAAACCAAAGTGGAACCTATTTTGTGCCTCCTTTTATACCAGCATGTTCACTTCTCTTGGAAGGGCTGTCCTGTGTTCTCTGGTTACAAAGGTACTGTGTCTCCACTTTGCAATGTTCTTCATTTATAGCAGGGGACCAGGGCAGATGTAGAGAAAAAGCAAATTGTGTACACCTTCAGGACACTGTCAAGTCCTTCTCTACCCTTCTCCTGTATCTGTCGCTTGGCTCAGATGGAGCTAGGAGCATCAACTTCCATGCAGCATCTGTTCAACTCACTGTGCATAGTGGTACAAAAAAAAAGTGGCCGTTCCCACTCTTCAGTGGCCTTTGCAACTACATATACGAAGTCTTCAAAAAGTTCTGTCCCGATGCCCAAAGCCCAATTGATGCCTCTTGATGAATGTGGTTTCTCCAATTTATTTCAAAACTTCTCTACTTAAGGCTGGTACAGACTGTGCTGAAGAAGCCAGTTTCAAAATGTTGCCCTTGCAAATGTTATACAGTTGTTTTCTAGTCCTTTCCTCTAATTCTTCTTGCCTTTTGATAGGGACTATCAAGAGACTCAGGAAACAATAATTAGAAATGTTGTTTAAGTTTATCTTAGGAGAATATGGGATGCTGGCTCAAGGAACTTTGCTGATTATCTTGGCTAGCCTTGGACATTTCCTCTGGCATATCTATAATTGCTTTAAGAAACATGTTCACAGTGAGCCAACTTCTAATACTGTAGATTCAACTACTTGATTTGAGATACATGGCCGTGTTCTGCCCCCTGCTTTAGTGGGATTGCCCCAGCATAACAAGAGTGTAATTTGTCCCACAGCTCTCAGGTATTTGATTTCTTAATTATAACTTACTTATTGCTTTCAGGATACTTGAATGCAATTTTAAACTTCTGGGAGAGGTAGTTAATAGAAGGGAGAGGGAGCAAGGGAAACTACACAATATATCTAATAAGTATGTGACATCTAATTTAAAAATCTGTTATTTTCTTTCAACAAAAGGGGAAGAAAGCAATGCAGCCGTGTTCCCTCTTTCCCCAGGATATTGGCACAAGTCCTGGATCCACTGAAATTTATAGGGAGATGTAATTAATTAACTTCAAATACCAGATTAGCTCATGGATTCAATATATCTCCATTCTGATGTGGATATAAAAAAACCATTTGATTAATGATCACAACCTTGCCCACATATCTGAGGGCTTTTACTTACTAACAACAGCTTTTTCTGGGATTCTATATCATCAGCACACAAAGTGACTTCAAAGTCAGTGTCTGGTATTCATTACAGGTACTGCAGACGCAGCCTATAGGCTGCAACCTTGGCCCTGTTAAGTCACTTGCAGTTTAATCACCAACTTTAGCAGCACCCAGATTTCATTTTGGTGTTTCTTTTGATAAAATTCTTTAATAAGCAAACCAGAAAAAAAAATCTACATGACCAAAGGCTGCTGCCTGCTCTGAAGATTTCATGGAGTTAGGAGGTAGACTTGTCTTAAACATCAATCCGAAGCTGGAGGAATGGAACAGGTGAGGTGGGTCCCAGAGGGAGAGCAGAAGCTATCACTACCACTGTCCAGACTTTCAGGCTGTATGCCACAGCAGTTTGCTCTTTCAAATAAAGCTTATCTCGATTCTCCTACAGTTTCAAATCTACTCATGGATCCTACTCTCTCAGACATTGCAGCAGGACAGGTTTTGAGTTCATTTATACTTCTCTGAATCCAGCACTTCTCCAGCTAAATTTATAGCTGACTCCAGCTGCCATTCAATTCTTCCAAATCACATCTCTGAGATGAGGGACGTGATCTAACCCTAAGAACAGAAACACAACTACTGCCACATATTAACAGGTAAAGCACAACAGTCCTGTCCAGCCTAGTCACTCGTAACGTCTGAGCTAGGCTTACCCATGGAGGCCCTGACTTTGCTTTCTGCACAGGGTGACTCCAGCCAATTGATCATGAGCCATTTTAACAGTGATAAGCTGGTATCATGCAAATAAATCACACTGTGTCACCCAGTGAAAAGTTCCCCTGAAGGTGCAGACCAGGGAACATCCAGTAGCAGATTGGAGTTTCTTCTGAGGCCAGCTGCGGAGTCTTCCTTGCTTTGCATTCTTCAGGAGTACGGTGCTAAAATTTTCTCTAGTGGCAAAACAGATCTGAAAAGCACCTGGGTCTGGCAGTTCTGCTTCACTCCCCTGCAATTGCATGTGGGCTGCTCTTGGTGGAAACTCTCTGTAGCCTAGATAATGGTTGATTTGGTTTGGCAGCCTGGGTCGTTTCACTGAATAACCTATGAGGTGGCCCTACCTGAGTGCCCTTGAGAAATTCCAGACACAGGCAAGACTCATAACCTCTTACATCAGTTTTGCTATTGAAGATGGAGCCACCTCCTTAGGTTTTGCAATCATGTCATCAGGAAGGTAGACCTCATGTGCAGCAGATGTGGTTCAGTAAAATGATGCAGCTTTGGCAGACAGTAGCTCAGACATGTAGAAAAATGTTAGGCTGGTTTCCCTGTTGAGCTGAGTTTCATTCACAGAATAAAATCAGTGGGTCATGTTCCTGGCTTGTTTTGGGCACAGTGATGGTTTTCATAGAATTTCCACTGATTAAACTGTATGAATTTCCATTGCCACCAGCAGAGTCCAGACATCCTCTTCCAGGCTGGTGGGAATGTGTCAGGGAGCTGTGCACAGAGTGTCTTACATGCTGATCTTGGTGAAGATCCATTTCAAATGAGCTCTGTGGTCCTGATTCCCTACCCACTTCAAATAATATAAATTGGGAGAGATCCTATGGAAACCATAGAGTATTTCTGTAGAACAGAGAAGGGAGATCCCTGCTTAAACTTCCCTTTAAATATTGCATCAGGATTCCAGTGCAACATGGTACAGAGAATGGACACTTCATTAGGAAGCCCTTTATTTAGCTAATTACACCTCCGAAATAATAAATTCCTTATGTGAAAAACCATAGTCTGATCCACTGTCAAGCATGTGGAACAGGTCCCCCTTTTGGGTCCAAATCAAATAGCTTAATAGGCTGTTACAGACAGACCACTGAAAGTAGATAGATTTTTCATTTCAAACTGCGGTACCGAGAGGGCAGTGACTCAGTCCCAGTAGTGCTTTGTGAAACGAGGACGATTGCATAACTCCGTGCCTGAGTTTACTTGCACTGACACTGGTTTTGTTCTGCAATTGCACCATTCACTTCCACTGAGCTTTTAAGCCAACCAACTTTTAGGCCTGAACGTTGCTGTTAGGTCTGCTAGTTGCCATGTAATTGCTTGCCGGGTGTAAATCAGCATAGTGTTGTGAGAGCAGCCTCATCAGCAAAACCTGAAGTCCATTTATGCCACCACGTTCTGGCCTGCTGTGATCAATTCCCCCACTTCAAAGCTTGACAGCAGCAAAGAGTTTCAGAAAGCTGCTGGCAAAGTTCAGGCACTCCAGCAAGCCTTCAAAGTGAAAGCCTGATTCTGTAAACATGCTTCAGGGAACATTTGTGGAAACATTTATTCTGAATTTTGGAGCAAGCTGGTGCTCAAACCCACTCATAAACCCTTTCCATCTTCCAGTCCCTTTGGAGGCCTCCACCAATCACTTAGATCTATTTCATTTTTAAGGATGATTAAATTTTAAAAATAAAACCTAGCATGTGAGCAACTTCCAGCATGTGTCAGGAAGAGATAAGTCACCCAAAGCTATGATGACCCACTAGGGTACCTTACGTGGAGCCAGTCTACGCAGTCCTTATTAGGATCTTTCTCTCCCTCTCCCTCTCTCTTTCATTTCCTTTTGGCATTTGCTCTGTAAACTGAACAGCACCTGAGCCGGCATCTCGAACCTCCAGTCTTTGTGGAGTTCAAATTGAGTTCAAATGTTCTAATTAAAATGTGCCCTTCCTCTCTATCGTTAGATAGCTGCAAACAGATGACTGGAGCTTCCTGGCTGGGGAAGGTTGGTCAATGGCCTTATATCTAAGGGGTGAAACATCTCTGCTGGGAAACAAATCTTGACTCAAGTGGTCTGTGTAAGGACATCTATTAAGTCAGAGCAGTAGCAGCTGCGTTAAAACTTTAACTCTTCTCACCACAGTCTTGTGGGAAAGGATTTTGTCCTCCAAAGTTGGTAGATGAGTCTCTAACTCCCTGTTCAGACCTGATGTGTGTGACTGGCTCTTTACCTCCAAGCACCCAGGATGGTGATCATGTTAACTGTTTCCTGTCTTGGAGTAAGATTTGCGCTTCCTGTTGGAATAGTGCTGTGAACTGAAGGCAAAGGAGGAAGAGAAGCTTTGTGAACAACTGACTTTCTGCTACAGCTGATAAAAAAAAAAAGAGCTGGGGTCATCCCAAAATTAAAGATATGCATTCTTTTCAGAAATGTGCTGACCCCTGGTCATAATGCACTTTCTCTGCCCAGAAGCAATGATTCATTAAATTTTTGGCAATTTTCTTTCATTTAAGAAATGAAACACCAGTCTCTGTGGTCCTAAGTTTGCTTTAGAATAGGGAATGAAAACCTATTCCCTTGAAAAACAGAAGACAAATATTTTGAACCCCCTCCGAGTTCATTTTTTTTAAGCCAAAACTCAGTACAGCTCTGCCACCAGCAGCACTTGCCCTAGCACAACATTTTTCAGGAAACGGTGGTTGCAACTGCTTCAATCTGAATCTTTGAGCCATTCAGAGTCCACTTCACCTTGGGTTTGTGCTGTTCGTATTTCCTCATTGCTTCATTTTTTCAGAGAAGAAATTGATACAGACCTGTGCTATAGATGGGCAAATTCTAGCCCAAGTATTTCTCAAACTTTAAATTGTTTAGAGGAGGAAGAGGTCTGATGTCAGCAGAAAGCACAAAGGAACTGTTTCCCATCAAACTCTAGAAGTGTTTGAAAGTTCTAATCTCAGGCCTGAAATTCCTGTTTGCCCCTTAACCTATGGAATACAATCCCCACCATGGCTAATATACCAAGATTGATCAGAGGTCTCTTGAGCTCCAGGCTTGTGATGCCACAAGATTGTAGGAAGAAATGTGCCTTCATCAGCTGTAGCTGTAATGGTTCCATTGCCACTTCTGAAAGAGGGGAAGGGCAATCATGCAGGATGCTCAGCAATAAACCACTGATGATCTCCCCTTCTTGAGGGACAACTGTACCCTGATTCATCCCTCCCCCGACAGCTCACATGCTAAGATATTTGCTTAGGCTCTGGCTCCATGAACAGCCTGCGTTGGCAGAAGCTGGCACTACTGCTGAAAGGAACAACCCGGCTCCTCTTGGCCTCTCAGCTCCCTTTTCCTTTCTTATGCCAACACAAAAAGTGCAACAACAAAAAATAAAATCGTCAAAATGCTGTTGTTTTCCTAACCCAGTGCGTGGCAGACTGGCTGTGTTTCCTTTGGGAATAAGGCTGCCTGAAATGGCTAAGAACCGTCCCCTGTGCAGGTTTCTCTTCCAGTTGCTGATGCAACCCGTCACTAAAGAACCTGAGGCTCATTTGCCTGCAAATAGTTTTATTGCAGTAGTAACATTGTTGGAGCTGTGATGAAAGGATATAGGCCAGTCAAGGTTTGTAGGGAGAGATAACATCTTTTATTAGAGTAGCTAATATTGTTGGAAAAACCAGACACACTTTTGGAAGCAATATTATCCTTTATTATCTCACTGTTCCCCCTCCCCTATGACCCCCTACCATCCTTCATCTGAAACAATAAATACTTACAAAGTGGAAGGAAACCTGACCCTGTGGGGCAGGTAAGAGACAAAGGCTTGTGTCTGACTCCTGATCCCCGTACCTCTCCCACTGGTATCAGCAAGAAATCTCCGAATGCTCAAGGGCATTGCATGGCCCCCGCCTGCCCTGCTGCTCTGTGCCAGAAACAACAACAATGAGAAAACCCTCTCGCAGTGGCGTCAGTAATGAGCATTTCTGATTAGGGTCCCTAGTCTGGCCTCTTTGTGCGCCCTCCGTCAGCACCTCGCGGGTCAGTGAGAGCCCATTGCCAGTTGCAAGTTATAGGCTCATAATGTGCTTAGCACACAGTGAAGGGATGATGGGTTAGGTATCAGGAATATCTTTTTGGGGCATGGTTACTGATGCACCAGAAAAGATTTGTCTGGGTCATTGCAGGATGTCCTTAAGAGCCTCAAGAGGTTAGAGGAACATTTGTCAAATGTCAAACTTACTTAAAAATACCTTATGCTGTCTGGGGGCAGGGAGATGGACCAAGACAAAGTGATGCCGTCTCCTTTCATGGGAGCCCATTTTCATTTCAAGGCCATTCATTTCCCTGCCACTTCTTCGCAGGCCGATCTCAGCTCTGCAGTCTTGCTCTGCCTACGTGGCACAGGGTCCAAGGAGCTGATTTCAGTGCTCTGTGAATTTGAGACTGCGTGCTTTCTACTTAAGTGTCATGTAGGGAAAGAATTACTGAGCAGAGCAGCCACATGTAATCTAACAAGTCTTTTGCTGGCCTTTCTATGACTGTCACCCAAGTAAGGCATCTCTAGCTCAGGGGGATGTAGCCACCAAGCCTCCTCTCAGATGAATAGAAAAGGAGAAGTTTTCTCCACAGATCATGGTCCTCTCTTGATGAATTGCCAGCAGCTTTTCAGGAGTAGGTCACAGAACAGCACCTTGTCAGAGGTGGCAGTAGAGGAGGGAGGGAGGAAGGGATCATAATGTGGGTTTTGATAACACTTTTCAACACCACCAGAAGAGTATTATAGAGACCAGAACTTGACTAATTTGCTTAGACTAGGAATAACAGCTATAGGGGATGGTGCAGAGTCTGGGATGACAATTGGGTGTCAGCGGGAACGCACATGGTTTAAATTAAATCAGTGCAAGGATTTTGAGAGTGGGGAAGACCTTTGTCTCATTCTGATGGGGACAGAGGGGCTGCGAAACCTATTCAGGGCAGACTTTCAGCTGCCTGAATAACCATATGCCGTGTTATCCCCATGTTATTTCATACCACAGTAATCACTTCCATGCTTTGATTGTTGCCCAGGGCAGAAATGATACCAGAACTCTGCCCAAACCAGGGAATATTGCCCCATTTCAGGAGCCAGGGACAGTAGATGTACATGAGGACAGGCTACCCAGCTTTTGTTTGTAAATGAAGCCTGCCATCCCTAGAAGGCTTTCCTTCTCCAGAGAATATCTTGAGCTGGCTGGAAATCTCTTAGCAGTCAACTTTCTGGTTGGTTCAAAGAAAAGAGGGAGGGAAGGAAGAAGGGAAGGAGTGATGGAGAGGTTGTGAAAACATGTCAGTTTAAAAAGAAACTTGTTTTCAGTAGTGTCAGAGTTTCCTTTTTTAGGTCTTGTGATTCATATCAGTTTTTTGATTATATTACAAATCTAGATTAATTTCATATTCGTGTTTTAGGTTATGTTGGTGTTATTTAAGCTGTACAATGTTTAAAAAACCCAAACAGCTACCTGCCCTCACTTGGGATGTTATTGTTACCTTGAGTTCTTTCAGTTACTGGTTTTAATTAATTTCATGTTAACTAAAATGTCCAGCTTTCCAGGGAAATGGGTTCAGAACAGCATGTTTCCTTGCCAGCTGACACTCTTCACACTGTAAAACTCAGGTCCTATCTGGTCCTTCACTTGTGAAGTTTCATAGTGCACTTCGTGAAGAAGACGGAATTCACTAGGGCCTGTCATGTTGTCCTGCAGGTCCCTGGGCCTGACCAGATGTTGTTTGTGTAAAGCTTTTGAAAGGCTTTTGAACAAGGGGCTAATCCACAAGATAAAAATAGAGAAATCAAAATGGGACAAATTCAACCTGGATCAGAGTAAACACTTTTCTAGCCAATGTGTGAGCAAGCTACAAAACTAATTTCCCATAATATTATTAGACAAAAAAAAATTGGCAAGATCTTAAAAGTTATGGATTTCTCTCTATATAACAAGCATATCCAAAGTCATAAATAATGAGTGGCAAATTTGTTTTAAAGGGTTATTAAAACCTCTGGCTTCAGGGTTGAGAGTAATCTTTAACAGGACATGTAAGGAGACCTTCTTGAGAGCAGATCATGTTATTATCATCTATGTTGGAGGGTACCTTTCCCAAAAGAACCAGTGCCTGTTAGCTATTGTCAGAAAACAAGAACTCACACTACATCAATTTTCTTCTACAGCGCTGTCGTGTCTATATTCATACTCCTTCTAAAACTAAGTGGACCTTCAGATAAAATATTTGGCAGTATTTAAAAAGGAGCAGATAAATCTGTAGATAAAAAAAATATCCTGAACCGCATTGAAGGGGAAGTCAAAGCATCTATTTTCAGAGCTGTGATTCTGTACTAGATAAATCAGAAACTTCATATATATATACATATATATACATTTTTGTAGAGCGAAAGACTCCCTAAGAGGCTCAAAGATGGTCTGTATATTTGCAGAGCCCTTGGGCAGTCTGTCTTTCCAGTACATAGGCAGAACAATTGCAGCAGGACCAACTTAAGATTAGGATATGCCTGGCTGAAGGAGGATTTCATTTTTTGCATGACATACCCCAAACATCAGAGAATCTAACGGAAATACTAATTTCTTTCCATGGGCTTTGGCCCAAAAAAATCTTGTGGTCAAAATGACCTGCAGGATGTTCTAGCTTATTCTCCCTGCCAATACTGCATGTCCCTTCTTACAGAACTGATACGCTGATAGGCCTGATATTATTTTACATTATCTCTGATGTCATCTGCTGGTCTAATTGGAGCTGACTGGGTCTCTGATCTATTGAGACTACATATCTCTGTTTTCACACCTCTCTTGGCCACAGGAACTGCTAAAAAGAACCCTAGGGACAACTGACGCTCTTGACTGCCAGCCCAAACATGTCAGCTGGAAGGAAGACTATTTCCCAGATGAAATCCCCTCCCCCACGGAGCTTTAGGCAGTCACCCCTCTGCCATCTCCAGTCAAGAACATCTGGCCATCAGATCAGACAGAGAGAGAGAGCTCTCCGTGACTCCTGATCCTGGCTGCTCTGTCCCTACCCCTAAAAGGAGTACTGCCATTGTCTACCAAAGTGGCTGGTGGCCTCAGGGTGGTTCCTATGACTGTCCTTCCACCTGGTGCTGGCTGGCCTCAGGCTGGCAGTCCTGGCTGCAAGGTCAGGTGCTGAGAGGGGCACAGAGCCACCCATGAGGCAACATCCCCCGCAGGACACTCTGGGGTCCCCTTCCTGCATGTTGGCGGGAGACACAACCAACCTCCCGTGCTGCAGGCTGCCCTGTGCTGCAGCCAGGCAGTCCCTGGGGCTCTTGTCCTGGCCGAAGCATCAGCAGCCACTTAACACGTTATGTGGAAAGGTGACACTGGGTCAAACTGCTGTTGGTGGTGTTGGCAAAAAGCCAGAGCAACTGAACTCAAGGCACACGAGTCCATTCCTCTGTGACCGGGAAATAGGGTTTGTATGCCTGGACTTGTGTCCTTATCACAGAGCAATTTCTGGCTTTGTATTCCCACCCAGAAATACAAGAGACAAAGGAATTAATTTCACTTTCCAGGTGGCTAACAGAAAGCAAAAACCCCTAGTATAGCTTAGCTTCCAGCCAACATGCATTTAAGCAATTATGCATCAGCAAGAAAAGTCTGCCTAGAGTCCTTAGCCACAAAGTTTCCTCCAGAGCCCTTTCCATCGTGTACTAGGGGATCCACACCTCCCCCTTCTCTTTGTCTTCTTTAAAATTGGAGTCCATCTGCTCTGTCCAGCCTGCTGCAGCTTGGGGAATCTCACATCACTCCCATCTCAGCTAGAGATGAGCCTGAGCTGCACATTTTTGGATGGAGACACCTGTGTTTGTTTCCCAGTGGTAGATTTATGGAAGGAGGGGGAAGAAGTCTTCTCAACTTTGCCCCAATTCCTTAAAAACAAAAAGTCAGTAAGGGAAGATGGCTGTGGCTGTGGATTGGTCCCATCCCTGGTCTCCATAGCAGTGGGCTGCTCTGCCATTGCCGGGTAGCTGTGACGTCACTGGGTAAATGCAATGGGTAAACGGGGAGTGAGGGTTTCCCCACAAAACGATAGCTCAAAGTGAAGGCATTAGCTCTTCTCCACTGCAGGGCAGCCTCTCTGCTGCCTCTCCTGCTTGCACTGCCCAGGGCATGAAGAGACCAGGAGACAGGCAGGCACCCCTGGCAAACAGCCAGAAAAGCCAAGGTGAGAGTGGATGGGTGGGTGGATGGATGGATGGATGGATGGATGGATGGATGGATGGATGGATGGATGGATGGATGGATGACGAGGTCCTAGCACAAGGGCTGGAGATAGGTCAAGGTAGAAGTGTCCTAGTTCCACTTCCTGTGTGCTCGGAGGACAGTGGCCCCTGGGAGCCCACCTTCTGCCCACTCTGTTAGCCCCTGCCCTTCAGAAGGGCATAAAACAGAGGGGGAAAGAGATCTGATGAGGGAATGAGTCCAAGAAATTGCTGTGGAGCAGATGTCTGGGAATCATTATGAGAACACTCTCAATCTTCCCAGAGCAGCTGAAAGTTTTACTGCCAACAGCACTTGGCGGCCAGTCTCCCATTGCTGTATAAATGATGATAATGGTCTTCGCTACTTCTTCTCCACACGTTCTCCTCCTCTCCGTGGGGGTGGGCTCTCTTTGGCAACAACAAAGCTCTTGTTATACGTAAGGAGTTGTTGGCAGGGAGGACTGGGATTGAGCAGAGGAGAGAGAGGGGGGTAAGGTCCCTCCTCAAGCTAATAACCACCAGTGATTGGCCCCTGCTGTGGCATTTTGTGCTCATTACATAGCTACTCTGGGTGCCTTTAATAGGCAGCACTTGCCTATTAACAGGCACTGAGCTTTGATAGGGAGCAAAGGGTCAGAAGCATCCAGTGCTTATAGGATGAAAGCAATGAACCTCTTTCCTTGTGGTAGTACTGACCAGAGTTCATCGACTCAGTCCCTGGCGGAAAAGTCTAACAGGCAGGTGTCCTCTGCCATGGTCTGTCACTTATCTTTGTAAGCAGTACATTCCTACAGTCCACTAGTTATTCAAGGCCTGTCTCAACTTTGTGCAAAGGGTCCCTGCTCCTGGACTTAAACCCAGCACTTTCGCCACTTCGTATTTCTTTTGGTGGTATTTAGTTGAGGCTCAGGGATTTACTCTGTGGCAGCTCTAAAGAGACTTTTCTACATGGTACCCTGCTGATGAAGGGCTGTCTCCTCAGTACTCTAAGATATTCCCAACAGCACACTGAGCAATAGTAACATAAATCCACCGAGTAAAGCCTTTGTGGCCACGGAAATATTGCCTACTGCAAACAATAAAGCAGAGGTCCTTGTCCTGCAGTGCCTCTTTCTCTGAGTGCCTGTGGAGTTAAAGACCCACCAAGTGTCCTAGATGTGAATTTCTCCCTACAGCAGTAATCTTCCTGCACTTGTCTCATGTATGAGAACAGTTTTTTCACCTATAGGGTTTCACGCTGTAGTGCTTATATCTCAGACATGAAGTTTGACAAATAATAGCAACAAACAATCAAATACACAGTGATTTGTGGACATGTTTAGATTGTGTCCCAGGTCATGTTCCTGGCAGACCTTGCCCAGTCCAGAGGAACCCAGAGATCACAGATGACACCTCTAAAGATGAGTTTTTCTGTCCAGAGAAGGTACAGAGATACAAGTGCCTTCCTTTGCAGAGAATAGGGAGCTATTCTGACTCCCAGATACAAACTCGAAATATGGATGTTCCAAGTTTGCCTTTTTCTTGGATTAAGAAACCCCAGCCTTCTCCAGAAACTTTCAATGCTCATACACAAGTCTGTTAAGCACATGTGTAGCTCTAACATCAGCCCCACTGAACAAATAGAAAATTAGTGTCAGAGCTACTGAGCAGAATCCTTAGTTGATCCAGTCATCTCACTGGCAAATAGGAAGATAAGAGTAAACCAGCAAGCCCTGAAATCTCTTTCTGCAGTAGCCCTCTCCCTGGTTCACTGGTGGGGTGTTCTGCGTGGATTTTCCTCTATCAGCCACCCAGGCTTGAACGCTTGGCCCCTGGCTCCCTGTGGGACGCAGGATTGTTGGATTTCAGTAGGCTCTGGCATGAGTAAAAGGCAAGTGATCCCTCCTTTGACTTTGAAATGAGAAGCAGGCACAAGCAGGCTTGCACCCGCCAGGAAACATTTCTCTGTAAATCTCCCTGTGCCTTTTTGGAGGGATTAGTAACAGCATAAAAATGTTTTGCAACACAAATGCTCGCGTATTCATTTTGGCTGCTTTCAAGCAGTGGAAACATGCAAGCGGCTTCATTACCCAAAGAGAAAAGCAGAGTCAGTGCAATTACTGGACTTCTTTCAGATCAAAATGGTGCAGTGCAGCAAACAGATAAACCCTGTGCCAATGCATTTCCTAAAGAAAGCTTTATTACAGCAAGGCCCTGTTCTCAGAGGATTTTCATATTCTTTGTATTACAAAGTCATGGACGGACTTATCCAAAATGGCTTGCACTCTAGAACTGCACTGCTTCTCCTTTGTTGTTTTGTTATAAAACCTCAATTTTCCTAAATCTCCTTAATAAAAGTTTTCAAGGGGTTGACTGGAGAAGATGGGAGAAGTCAGCCAAGTGCAGCGTTCCAGGACCAGCTCTCCCTTCACACAGGGAAAGACTTAGAAACTGAGGTTAAAGGTCTGGCTTAAGCCAACTGAGTCTGCCAGATACAAAGTTGTACAGCCAAAGATCTACCACACCTTGTGCTCCTTGCTCCTCACACTCCCTGCTCTCCCCCTGCCAAGCCTGCCCTTTTTGGGTGCTGACTAGGCTCTGAGCAGAGCCCCTTTGCTGTAAAGGCTAAAAAAAATGCAGTTTTTACTGAAGCCATGGGAGTCACTCAGTAGTTCACCTTACACTCATGTTTGCAGTTAAGGAAGAAGCTAATCTTATTGGTGGAAGTGCTGACTGTAGCACTAGGGTTTTTTTCATAGAAAAAACCCATTAAAAAAAAAAAAAAAGTAGTCAATCAGTAAACATTCCACAGAAAAGTTTTCATAAAAAACCCATTAGTGAATTGGCGAATTGGTGAATTCTTCTGGCCAGAAGTCAGACCACTGCTGATCTGAAAAGCTGTCATGAAGCCTCATGGGACCTGCAGCTGGAGTGCTTCATGATACTCCTCCTCTTCATGGGTTGACACAGCCTTCAGGATGCAAGGTAACGTGGGTTTTCAGCCTCACCAGGGAAATCGCATACCCGAACATGAGCAGTGGTGCTTGGATTCATTTCTGATGACTGAAGGGTCATCAAAATGCAGTGGTGTCAAAGGAAAGGCACGTGGGTCACAAGCAGTGATGATGCTCCATCTATCATTTTGCCTTCACATGAAAATCCTCAGCCTTTGCTGGAACATGGAGTGGCACAGCACAACCCAGGACTAGGAAATAATCTGTTTTTAGATATCTGTGTTTTCCTATTGTTTGTCAAAACTCATTTCCCTTCTCTGGCTGCCCGGACCTAAATAAAGCACGCTTAAAAATACAGACAATGCGTATTGCACATGTTGAAGCTGTATTAGATCATCCCATGTGGCTCTAGTGCAGACGAAGTGAGGTTGCCTGTATCCTCGGGGGTCACCCCCAGTTCTCGCTCTTCCCGCTCCAATGCCTTTCATTTCTCCTGCAGTGATGTGCATTACTGCACAGCCACGTGGGCGCCAGGGAAAGGCAGATAAATGCACACAAAGAGCAGGAAAGGAGAAAGAAAGCCAGGGGAATACACTGGTGTGTTGAGCTGCCTGACAATCCTTCTGGGGGCTTTAAGTCTATTGTTTCAAGCAGGGGCTTTCTTTGAATGACAATGTCTAAGTAGGTTATCTAATATACAGGTGTAAAACCCTCAGCAAGAACATATAAGGTATGAAAGGCAACTCCTGCGTCCCCCAGGACTGCAACAACAGCTGCTTTTGCAGGGCTTTTTGTGACCATCTAAGTCATAAGGCTTTTCTCTTAAGAAATACTAAAGCAAGCTCTGTTTAGTTCAATGAAGGGAGTGCTAGGGAGGTGGTTTTCTCATGTATCTGACATGCTTTCAGGCCCCAAGGTGGTATTCACTGACTTGTCTCCCCCAACATGTGAAAAATCCATCGTAAGAAATGCAATCCTGGGTTGAAAGGTGGCAACCAGCAAAATAGCAGAGATGGCCTGGGGAGAAATTTTGCCTCTAGGCATTGGGACAGTTCCTCGTGTTGCAGGGTAGCACTGCTTTTCAGCTCTTGTGGGAGTACCAGTGATGCGGGAGGGTGTTGTGTGTTGCTGCTTTTTCATTTGAGGTTTTAGAGGCGCGCATGCTTTATATTTCCTGGTGGTGGTGAATAGTCAGGTTTGGCCTGATCTTTAATGAAATGGTGTCAATTTTTTTGTCAAACTGAGGAAAAAATTAAAACCTGTTTAAAAGCATACTTTCAATTATTTTTTAAATGAAATTAGGCTTTTCCAAGATGAAAAACCCTTTCAAAATACTGCTTGTTTTGAAAATGCCAAAAATTATTGCTTTTGTCGTGAATGATTTTTAGAAGTGACCAATTCTGTGAAAATTTTCCTGAAGTATATGTGTTTTGACTCATGAAGAAGCAAGACAAAAATTTTTCCAGTACAGGGCTAATCTGTGAGTATTGCCTAAGCAGTTCATTCACTTGCGGTTACTACTGAGAAAGCTGAGCAGCCTCCACTAAGACTTAAATGGATATTGCAGAAGAAATAAAGCATTTCAAAATTGACACTTCTCCCATCAGAACAGCCACTACAGTCCTCAAAGTACTGTCTCCACATGCAGGGAGCGTGTAATGACGGCACCTCACTGTATCACGAGAGTTGCAGAAAACAACTGTGCTCGTTATCAACACATTGCCTGTAGTTTTTTCTAACCAGAACATCACTTGTTGCACTCAAGCTATGAGCATTTTGATTTATTGCTTCATATTTATATCTCATTTAACCCTGATTTTCCCACCTGGCTCCCAGGCTCAGGTGCTGCAGTAGAAGTGCAAGCGAAAAGTCACTGCCAGAGGAAGTTGTCAACAAGTCTTGTGTTCTTTGTGTCCTCAGAAAGCAGCATGCTGGTCCCTGCACCTGGGTTCTACAAGCCATTATCACTGTTTCAGCCCTCCTATTTGGTATCTGCATTTACCTTCACCCCCTACACTTCCAATCTCATCCCAAAATTATTACTACAAACCAACCGGTCTGTCAAACACATTCAAAAGTGCTGAGAATCTCTAAAGCGTTCCTGGACCAAAAAGCCCTGCCTCCTCTCTCATTTAAGTTATCGATGTTCTGTTGATATGAGTTTTCATCTGGGGGTCTTTTGACCCTCTTTTTGGTTTTATCCTTTGTGCAATTTTCGGTTTCCAGTGAGATTTCAAACTCTTCTTGGCAATAATACCTATAAATATTTCACAGCTACCCACCCACCCCAGCACACTTGTGACCCAGATGCTGATTGGACAAGTAATGGCTTTTATTTTGTATTTCAGCACTCCATTTTTATAGCGGGGAGAACAGTAATTCTCTGGCTAATGGATAATAATCTAAAAAGCATGTTAAGTCTATACAGCCCTAGGTCTGCTTTCTGGTACACCCACTCTGTCCTCCCCAATTTACATGTGGTCTCATTAACAAACTTTGCTCGAAATAACATTGTGTGATATTTTCTAGATTCTGGCATGACTCATGCTGAAATCAGTGTGTTAAGTCCAGCCCATATTTTTTTTCACTTGCCTTGCTTCTCTACTGCAGGTTTTGCAGATCAGGCTTTTATTCAGAAGCAATCCTCACGCCTGGCTTAGTAAAGCATCATTAGTACAGAGGGTCTTGCTACCTAATGACAGATCTCGTGCTGGAGCACTTGGCACAAGAAGGATTGTCTGGGGCGGGGTGTACCACACTGGGACTAGGAAAACCTGCATTCAATTCCTTGCGGAGCAGTCACAGACTTCCTTCCTTCAGCTAAATCACTTCATCTGGTGCATGCTTCAATTCCCCATCCGTGCAGGGTGGATAATGTTTCCCCTGTCTCCAACGAATACAGTCATCTAATTCTTTGTGGATCCAGGATTTTGATATCACAAGTATGAGGACAAGGACCAGGGGGCTACAGACCCATAGAACTACAAGGTGCTTTCCGTGAAATACCTGAGTAACCTGTAAAATATAGAATTGGTAAATACCACAAAAGCAAGATACACCCAATAACTAGGTGTATCTGATCACTGCCCACAAGGATGACATTTCCTAAGTCTGAGAAATTACTAAATACTACAAAGGAAAACCTCCCTCAGACAGCAAGGACTTTACTACATTTCATACCTTCATTTTCCTGGTGAGACATTTAGCTTAAACAGATGTAGAAGTTCAGTTCTTCCTAGGTCTGAGCTGTGTGAAGGCAGGGAAAAAACACATTATTAGTTAGGACTTAATTTTCACATTAACACTTCCCCCTCTTCTAGAGACACCCATCCTTTCTGGTTTGTATACATCATTAGTGCACATCATTAACTCCCACATGCTGATTTCTGGTGCTGTGTGAAATGTGGAGTTTCTGAATAGTGAGAGGACCTGATGCGGGTCCCATTGGGATCAGGATGCAAATGTTAAATCTCTGACTTATTCTTAGAGCTAGTTTTTTGTAACTCCGCATTAATAAATATCTCTCAATTTCAGCCCCTTCTCCATAAAGTATAACAAATATTTCACAGCTTCAGCCTCTTGGCCATGAAGGATAATCCTTCCCGGTGACCTTGTTTTTCCTCATACTGATATTTCTCATTTTATTGTGCCTGTCATGGCTTTGCCTGCACTGCCCATCAATTAACAGTGGTGCTTACAAAGAAGGGGGTTTATACATGGAGTTAAAACAGAGCCATCAGGCTCGGGGGTTTTGGTCTCTCCTTGCATTTCTGCACAAGTAGCATGAGGTGAAAGTGGCAGGAAAGGGGGGGTTCTCGAGAGGGATAGGGGGTGAGCAGCCAAGATAAAAGTCTTCATTTAACACCATTAAAATGTAAATTGTAGTGAAACATGTTAGTGACAGAGGGGAGGTTATGACTGATCAGATATGAGGCTTTGAATCGTTTGCCAAACAAAACTTCTGCTAGGTATTCTGCTTCTCTCTTTTTTGCATTCTTCTCCTCTCACCACTTTTGATCAGTGACTTATACAGTGATGGCTGCTATCAGGGAGTCAACAAACGAAGTTGCCCAGAGCAGGAGCAGGAATATGGGATACAGAGAAAAACTTCGGCATATCAAAGATACTCAAGCACAGGGAGAACTTCAAGGGTTTCCTTCCAGAGATAATGAACAAACTAATGCAAAGTGAAAAAGAAGATTAAGGAAGTAAGTGAGAAAGAGATCTGAGACTAGTTCTGCAGGGGAGGAAAAGATTTTTGTCAAGTGAAAAAGGGATCAAATAACAAAACTCTTTCACAGGGGAAAGACCAAACACAAGCTATAGTGGCATTTCTCTTCTATTCACTGCAGATGCAGACCTTGAGCTTGGACGAGATCTTGAGCTAAATTCTGACAGAAAAACATCTAGGGGGTACATGCAGTGGAGAAGTTCTGTTCCACAAAGTGGACTGAAGTGCTGATGATGGCATGAAGAGTAAAATCATCAGATTTGGAATTAAAGAATCTGAGAAAGTGGGGCTGTAAATGTCAAGTTTTGAACAAAATATGGCTTGTTTTTGCTTTGCTGTGTCATCATATGTCATTTTGACATTAGAAGAAGTATTTTGTTATTAATTTCCTCTGGGGAAATCCAGAACAAACCCTTGTTTAAATTAGAGGATTTTTCACAATGAAAATTTTTAAGAGCTCTGCCTGTAATGAGTGAGGTCACCTTGCTAATTTGCACAACTCACACTATAGCTGTCCTGCTGTGGAGAACAAGTTCTGAACTAAGCTAAAATTATCTGTGGGTTATTAATACTTTTCAAGACATTCCCACAAGAGAGAGATTTGAAGAAAAAGCCTTAGCTTAGGAGGTCCGTATAGATACAAGGCTAAAGGATAGACTTAGGTGTCTATGAATGTAGACATGACTTTCCAAAGTTTTGATTTGTTTATTTTCACCAGATCTCATAAGATAGCAGGCATGATGGAAAATAGAGATCAAGGACTTCCACATCACCCAGTCTATAAAAGCAAAGATAAGGAAAACCTAAATGGCAGCTCTAATTCTGTGTTCTAGTGAATGATGCGAAAGGTTGTCCAAATCATTTTGTTACCAGAGAATTAAATTGTCTCTTACAAAATGAGTAATTGTGTAGGCACAATAGATCAGAAAGTGATGTCTTCCAAGATCCATCTGTCCTGCTGAGCCACCTAGGGCTCAAGAGGCACCTCATGCTCTCTCTCTGTGTTTTCAAAGCCAAGATGCAGGGGTCTGATTCAGGTCCTTGAATCACTCTGTGGAGAACCTGATTTATTTCACAGATGATATAAGGATTTGGGATCCAAAAGTCCTGAATAATAACCACTCACTTGCTGTTTCCTTGAACTTAGATACCTCAGTGGCTCCCACGCCTTTTGCAGAAACTGCCACGCATTCTCTGAATATGACCTTACGTTCATCTGTTCTGCCTGTCCCAAGAAGGACCTAATCTGTGTCAGGATGCTGACCTCTGAGTGCTGATGTTATGCACAGATTGATCTTGAAGTGCTTTGTTTTTTATATATTCAGTAAATATTAAACTCCAGGGACAAAATCCACAAGTCATCATGCAGGTGTGAATCAGGAGTCAATAAAATTCATGGAATTTTTCCACATTTGTGTGTATGTACATAAGATCAGGTCTTGCATCTTCAGTACTATTGGTTAGACCCTTATAGTTACAGTGACATTTATCTGCTACAATTTCAATTCTGTTGCTCAGCTGCCACTTGAAGTGTCAGGTTCCTAAATTCCACAATCACCTATTTTTCTGGTGGTTTGAGTTTACAAAGCCATCAAAGTCCTGTTCCTGGACTATGTCTAGTGCATTACATGTAGCTCAAGCTTGTACCAAAGGACGGGGATGCCCAGGTGTGATATTTAAAACAGATAAAGGAAACAGTTTCAGCAGTAGTAACAGGTATCTACCATGGACTTTCTACTTGTGGAGACCATTATCACAGACATTAAAATAGAGGGGTCAGTCATGGAATTTCTAAAGATCTCATATGCTCCATGTCCCTACATGCCTGAAAGACTTGCACAAAGTTAAAATCTGATCCTGCAGAAGCCTCCCTGTGCAAGAAAATAGATTTCCTAGAGATTTAAAGAGCATCATTTTTCTAAGGAATTCATATTCATGTGACTTCAAATCACAGCTCTAAATCATTAAAAAATTCTAATGCTGATCACACTTATGTTTATGGCATATTCAGTTAAATGGGACTGTCCTTGAAGAAAACTATGTGATTCACAATTACACATATTGTTTCTGCATTGGGAAAATTTTCACATTTCCAGCGTTCAATTGTGACAAAATGCAGTATAAGGTAATGTTCTGCAGTCAAAACATGGAAGCTGGCACAGAACAAAGTAAACCCTACCTACCCCATGCAATAATGATAAATACAAATTTTGACCCAGAAACACAAATGTAGCAAGATAAAAAATAACTTGTTCTTGGAGAAAGGCCCAGTACTGATTTATATCTTGCAGCCCAAATAAATATAAAAAGGCCTGCCAGAGCTGACCATGTAAATCTTAACCACCTCATATGGTTTCGTTCCGTGAAGTGAAAAATATGAGGAAGAAGGTGATTTTGCACTGTGAATGAGCTATTCAGGAAAAGTGTTATTTATTGAACTCTATGAGAAGAAAGTTAATTTCAGAAGTTATAAACACGATGAATTATAGCTAATATCTTGGAGAAATTAAATGGAATAGCAAGAAAAAAGAATAACAATTGGTGTTGAGCAATGTTAAATATAGACTTACACCTGCCAGCAACTGGCTGACTAGTAATCTTTGAAACCACCACTGATTAAAAAAGTGGGGACCAGCTCACAAATCAGTGGTTTGTGACCTATTTGCTTTCACTTTTTTGCTACCCCTACAGTGTGGATGATTGCCTAAGAAATCTGGCAATGTCCCTGCTCCCAGAACGAAAACTGTCAAGCTAGACACTGAAGGGAGGTGAGGGAAGAAAAGCCCCACGGTTACTGCCAGGCTCAGTGCAGCACAGCTTGGTGCCCTGAATTTGTTAATACAGGTCCCAAGGCTGTCAGATTGGGTCACCTATGGCAAATCACTTTCAGCCCCATTTCTGAAGTTCCTTCTCAGCTTGGACACTTGTTTTGAGAGACTTTGAATCTGTTTTTCAAGGGGACTAAGTACTTGTAAGTGCCCACACACACCTGAGGTCTCATATACTGAGAAGGGCAAAAGGAGAGGTTGCACGTCTGAACACAGAAAGATGTTACATTGGAAAGGTGGACATAGAGACATGAGATTGATAAGAAGTGCTGGAAGAGGAAGGTAGAGATGAGCTGTGGGGCTGGACAAGGCACAGGACATGAGGATATTGAGGTAGAATGGTGCTGTCAGTAGGTGACATAAGTGAGAAAGGCACAGCAGCAGGAGACTAGAAAGGTAGGGGGAACATACTGTTGAAGACAGTCACTAAAAGCACTCCTAATCACGGGATTTGTGAGCTGCTGGTACTGTATTTAGGCTGGAGAGTGTTAGTGTCTCCAAGCTACACTGTCTTGTCCATTCACATCACCTTTTCCACGTCCACCACTGGGCACACACACAGGCACCTCCCTATTCAGACACCCCCCCCCACATCACACATGTTTACATCATCAGGCACCAGCGTGCACAGATCCTCAGACTTGCTAACGCATAGATCCCATTGCTCACAGTACCGAGACCTGCAGGTGTTTGCTGTAACTGTATTGCCTTTAACATCAACTTTCTGTGGCTCCCAACACACGACGACTTCTCAGCCTCACATAACCTTGATGTCGTGAGCCTATGCTAATAAATCTGAATAAGTAATGGACAGATACAAATCTGGGTAATAGAGTTAAATATCCCTTCTTAACTCAAACACAAACCAGATGTTTTCCATCTACCACCAGGCCTCCACAATTATCCACACTGCCCATGCTGTCCCCCCCCCAGCTCCCTGCTGGCCCCTTTCTCCTGGGTGATGAATATGATGCATCACCGTAGCTAGCTCAGGGATCAGGTTGCATTAATTCAACAGTACTTTTGTCAGGCATGTTTGTTGTGCATCTTTATTCAGCTGCTTTAAAGCACCTCCTGTTTTGCTTTGTTTTGTTTTGTTTTGCTCCCCAGAATCACAGCCTCTGCTTGGAGTCAGGACTTTGCTAGGGAACTCAGCCCAGCCACCCGGAGGCTGGAATAATGTTTGGCATTTTTTTCACAGTGCAGTAAGTGATCTTTGCGGGCAGCATACGAGCAGTAATTAATACTTCACACATACTGTGAGGGAGGGCTCTGCTGGCAGGAGTTGAGACAAGGTGTAGCTGTTACACAGCCCTTCAGGGGCAGAGGTGGGATTCAGACGCATGCTCCCTTGTACAGCCTCTTGGTGTAGTGCAAGCACACTGGCCGTTCCTGTCACTTGAACAGCTCAGAAGAGCTGCCAAGCAGGTGAAAATTGGCAGACAGAGGCCTTTATGTACAGCACAATCAAAAGCCCCATATTTTTTACTGTATAAATATGTTATAATCAACAGTGAGTTCTCATAATGCTCTTATGAGCTACTGTGCTGAAAACTGTCACTGCAAGCATCACCATACAGCACTCAGAGAGCTTTGGTAGTCCCTGCAACAGCCTCTCAGGCAGCACTTGCTGGAGGCTTTCCGGCCAACTCATGGCTGCGGCCAAGGGGCCATCTTTACTTGCTAAAGTGGAGGAAATCTGTTCATCTCTGTATCCAGGATCACCACGATGCAGATGAAAAGATAATGCTGAGCTAAACAATAATCTGGCAAGAAGCTCTTGAAAGTGGGCTTGCTTATTTATTTCTAATTAAAAAAACACTTTTTCTCCTTCTCTCTCTCTCTATCTGGAACAAATTGAGAACAGTCCAATCTTGTAATTGTATTTCCACCACGGTGTGCCAAGGCAATCAGAGCTGTCAGGATAAAGCTGTCTTCTTTAAGAGTTAAATTTTATTAGTCAGCTGCATGAACTGCAATTTATCCCTTGGATCCACACAGCAAAGCCTCAGCATGAACCTTTTGGTTGCTCTACGTAGAGAACCCTCCCAGCAGGATGATTAGGATAATGTGTGCAAAGATAGGACCAAAATTCAATTAAGAAATGCTTTTTGTTGAAAACATACTAGGGAGAGCAGCTCACATCTCAAAAGCCGGCTTGCATCACTGGGCCAGAAAGCACTGTTTTACAGGAAAGGCCTGTTACGGGGATTGCGTGACTTGGGACATTTGGCTCTGAAAGATATGGGGTCTAAAACCTAGTATATACAAAACATTTGCTACCAAATTCATTTTTGGCTTTCAAACACTGTCATTGTCTTCTTCCCCATTCCCCACTCTCAAATTCTTTGGAACTTAAGGAGTAATCTTAATTGACCTTTAATGATGAAGTCTTGGCTGGTGGTGCAGCCAATGCCTTCAGAAGGTCAAAACTGGTTGGATGCAAATCAGATCCTAGAGCTCTGACCTCGCCATACTTAGCAATCTCTAAAGACAGTCCAAGGAAAAGTGAAGAGTGAACATGCTCTTCTCCAAACAGAAATTCTCTCCAGGGCAGGATATAGGACAGAAAACTTTCCATTGCTGCAGCCTGAGTTGGACCTGTCCAGTAAATATTCAGAACTTCAGGGTGGCTTTCTGACTTCAGTTGGACTAAAGTGCTGATCAGTGCTCCTATCCCGTGGATTTCAGAGAATTCTTTCCTAGCACCAAGTCCAAATAAATGAATAACATTCACAGTTTAAAAGAAAAAAAAAACAACAATAAAAGAATATGAACATCTGGAAGTCAGTCCTCACAAATGGCTGTGTATAATCAGGATTAAGCCATTACTGTGTCTTGCTTCTTAAATGATGGAAAATTGAATTGTTCTGAATTACAGTTCTCTCTGCTAAGAACCTGCTACAGACAGAGAAGAAAAGAAAACATTGCTTAAGCAGCAGCAACAGAAGAATTTCAGCTTTTGAAAAACTCAGGTTTCCCCTGCGTAAACCATTCAAACACTGGAATGTAAAGTAGTGATGAAAAATGAAAGCCACGTCAGCCCAGAAAGTAATATATTAAAGCAAAGTGTTTGGGAGTCAAAGGCCCTTAAATAAATCTAAAATACATACTTTATTTTAAGCCCTAAATCTGCTGCTGCTAATCCTTATATTTAAAACCAGAAATCTATTTTCCTGGAAAGCAGCTGAAGCGGGATGGAATTTGACATAGCTAGTCCAGCACTAAGTTATTGTCTTTGATATTTATTGTGTCCATCACTACTAGCATTATATCTCTGATCTACTTCAAAATTACTCTCATGCTTTACTGTACTCTAATGAGTAGAATATAACCCCGGAACCAAAAGCCCTGCTCCCTGTCCCCTGTTGCAGTAAGTACAGCAGTTGTAGGTGGTGTCCTAACCTGCTAACCTGCCCCATTTCCTTTGCTGACAGCAGTCAGCATTCACACATTGTCTTTTCATCAGACTTTGCACACATTTAATCCCGTGCTAATTGTGGGGCTGGCAAGTCTCTTTGTCACCCTTTTCCAGTGGAAGGAACTGGAAAAGGGTTGTTCAGGGAACTGTCCAGGGGCACCGAGGGACATGATGCTATAATAAAAGTTAGGAACTGGAGATGACTTGGTCCCATGACTATGGCACATGCCAGCGGGAGCCAGGAAATCTGCATTTGGCACTCATAGCAGCAGAGAGGCGATGGGACTTGATGTGATTGCTGCTTTCCTCTGAACACCAGTTTCATTTCATGCTGGCACCTGCCTCAGCCAGGAGTCCCCGGACAGGAGGGCTCAACAGAAGAGGACATAGCACAGACAAACTTTCCCCCAAGCGCATCTGGGTCCTTCTGTGTCATGGATGCAGAACTGAGAATAGGTGCAGTAAGAATAGCCACTTTGAGTTGTTACTCAGAGATTTATAAATTATCTTCCTTACTATGTCAGCAGCATGTAGGAAATAGGCCATGTTGCTATGAGGCTCTGGTACATGCATTTTTTGGGCTCTTCTGTGCCTGGCAATAAGAGCTTTAGCCTTGGGCAGAGCTGCACAGGGCCCTTCAGACCCTGTGGCGGCAGGAACCCCTCTAGTTGTTCAATACTAAATGAAAAACTGTCTGCAATGTGAACCTCTAAATACTGCATCCAGCTCACTCACAGCATAGAGGAATTTTCTAAATTTCTACAGGCAGAAGCCTTGTGGGGAAGAAAAGTCCGGTCCTTCTGGAGGATGGAAAGGAGTCACAGACTGCAGGCACTCATTTCACTGGAGCTAATGCCTCTAGCTTCAGTCCACACACTTGTCTCACCGGATTTTTCAATCCCTGATTCTCTCTTTTTTTAATAGAAAATCCCAATCTTTTTTAGGTTAAAATCAGAAGATCCCAAGAGATTCAGTGGGATGGGACTAATTAGCCAAGATGGACATAATCTGGTCTATACAAGCAGCACCTAACTCCTAACAGACTCCTAATGAGCAGACCTGACCAATAAATGAAACAAGGCAAAGTTCTCTCCTGCCAAGTAATACATTTTTCTGCCAAAAAAGATTTGAAACAAAGTAATCCAAATAATTCTGTTTACTTTCAATCCCAGGTTTTGATTTTCACTTTGTTTTTAAACTCTGATCTTTGTGGAAGGAAGGCAAAAGCTCAAGTTCCTCTCGCTTTGCCCACAGATAAAGAAAATGGAGAGGAGAGAAATGGGGGGAAAATGACAGTTTTCAGGTCTCCCTACATATCCTCTCATCTGTTTTATGTCTCTCCCTTCCCTGAGCAGGGATTACAGTAGAAGGAAAAAGAGGAGGGAACGTGTGAAATGAGGAAGGAGCAAAGGTTTCTTCCTTTTACTTCCTCCTGTTCAATTTCTTTGCTGTCCTGTTTTTTTACAAGGCAAGTGGTTGGATGAAGTGATACTAAAACCTCACAAAATCAAATACTGAAAAGCCAAATTCAGTCAAATAATTGTCAGGCAAAACTTAATTAAAATGCCTCTATTTTGAATTTTCATTTACTGAAAATGTTTCATGGAAGTGAATATTTAGAAAAAATTAGTTCAAAAGATATGCATGCTCCACTGGTAGGAGAATGTAATTGTCAATGGAAGGACACAAAAAGAGAATAACCATGAAGCCTAAATGCAGAAACAAACTATTTCAAAGCCTGATTCTGGAATGTGTAACATTTTCCATCATGTAGGAAATTTCCATCAGGAATTTAGAAATATTTGTCAGTCTAAACCTTCAAGGCACTGAGTTTTCTCAGCACCTTGCCATTTCCACTGGAGTGAAGATCTTCAGCACCTCACAATATCTGCCCCCCACTCGCATACACCTGGTATGAAATTTCCCCAGGCTCCCTCCACATGGGACTGCAATGCTTTGGTCATGGAAAAGCTGCTCCCTGTCTCCAGCCTTGCTGTGTCCCTTGCTGTAAACATGACTGATGAATGAGTGTTATCACTGTATGAATACCTTAGCCATCCCCAGTCAAGATGTGAAAATTACAAACCTTGGAATAAAATAAACCAACATGTAATCCTTGCCACAGCTGTTTTTACTATAGACAAGGGAGTCTTCAAAATATGTTTCCTAGTGCATGTTTCCCGACATCTCATCTCCAGAGCTCTGTTCTACAGGCCTTTGCTACAAATCACAGCCCTTCATCCAGGAGGTTCTATACCGAACCTTCACCACCGTATGTCTGAGACTCTCTGTAGCACACACCACGCAAGCAATGCTTTTTGTAGTTAGAGGAGCCTGAGGTATTCTTTGGTGTAACCTTGGTATAACTGAAATTATTCTTTTGTGCTTGAACCAGACACGCTGGTATTCTCCGTGCTGGGGAGATAAATGCCAGTTCAGGATGGTATTTCTTTTTTGAAAGGAAATAGAGGGGACTACCATCTGAAGTTATTCAGCTATTTCTTAAAATATGATGAAAGGGGATGAAATGGATGGGTTAGACATTCTTACTAGAACACTATTTTGTCAGCTAGCATCTCTTTCTTTGGAAGCAAGGTTTTTAAACTGGACTGTCCTCTCACCACAGATACTGGGAAGCATCTTTTGTTGTTCTCAAGAAGTTTTTGCCTGTATTTGGCAAGCTATGAGATGCTGAAGCATTTCAGTTCCCTTCTACTGAGCAGGGACTTCCCTAACATCACATTCTTGTCCCAGAGGCTTTGCTTGCACTGAGCACCTGTGTGTCACCCTGGCAAGAGGAGAGGAGCCAGACTTTCTCCATAATTGCTCCCTGGCTTCCCAGTCTCTGTCTCACATCAGGCCAAGCACATTGGCTTTCTGGCCTCCTTCCCAAGGAGTTTCTCTCTGGTGGGTTGGACTGAGATGTTTCTTTTTGGGAGGTCTTTGTAATCAAGCACCACTGGAGGAGTTGAAACAAAACAGGGAGTTTTCATGGTCTCTTTTCAAGTACTCAGGATTTGTGTGCCAGGAATCACCAGCATCTCTGAGGAGCCTGAATTGCGGGGACTTGGGGCAGCTGAGCCTGGGGTGGTAGTCTGGGGAAGTGATCCAAGTTTTGTGGACTCACTGTAAGTATGTGTGCTGCATGGAAAGTGCCACTGAGCAAAGGATGTGCCTTCTTGTGTGCTGAGGCCAGCAGAAGATGCTGTGTAATGTGTGTGCAGCTTCTTTAGCTCAGGATTGCATTTCTTGCAGCCTGACCCATCAGACTGTCAAGACAGAGCCACCTTCCAGATGCTCTCCATTTCTGCTGATGTGCCGTTTTGGTTGCTCCAGAGGGTGTCAGGGCTCTGTAGTGCAGACAAATTGTGAAAAAGTATCTCCCAGTGACCTCTGCACTGAAGAAACACACTGCTTTCCTCACCCTCGGGCTGTACACAGCTCTGACAGCTTTGGTGCCAGCTTCTGTGGAGCAGAAATCACTCTGTTGTTCTTTGCTTATACAGCTGCGTCAGGCACCAAGGTGATGCAAGAACTAACAACTAAGCCACAGCAATGCCCTTTCCCATTCAGATTAACTTCTCTAAAACCCAGTTTCCAGAAGAAACTGCTGTCTTCTCCACCCACTTTCATAGCAGCCCATTTCAGATATGCGCAGACCTGTGCTGGCTTCTCCTTTGCAAGCTGCCTCATTCCATCAGGAGCATCTGGGACAAGCCTGTACAGCAATACTGGTCCCATTCAGTCTACAAGGGACAACAGGAGAGAGAGGCCTCCTTGGATTATTTTTTTCAGCAGTAGAAAGGGGAAAAAACCCTCCTCTTGGTGAATACAATGGGAAAAATGAGATGAAGACATATTACCTCACCCCCTTTCCTGCTCCCATGCATTCCGGGTCTGAGCCAGGGGAATGAGAGCACTAGAATATAACCTAAAGCCTCCGCTTTATTTCACTGTTGCTTTCTTTTAGATATTTTTGGAGGGAGATGTTGCAGGTGGCCTTCTCAAACATGTTGACTGCATGTGACAGAGTGCGGGGCGGGGGAGGGAAGTGGGCAAAGGCATGATTAGGCTTTCAGAAAAGAATCATAGTGCTCTGGAGGGCTGGTGTACTTCAGCTGTAAACATTTCAGCCCCCCGATCAAGACGGAAACAGCAGTATGTGACTCAGACACCATTGTCCTGAATAGTCAAAGAAGACTTTATGAGTTAGTGCAGTGGAGCCCCATGAGAAATGTGTAGCATGCGGGCAGAAAGCAGGATCAGCTCACAAACGGCCAGAAAAGGGTCAGAGAAGAAATGATCACATTTACAGCAGTTGCCAAGCCTCAGACTCCGTGCTGTCACTTCCATCTACCCATGTATTGTGGAAATGCACCTGATGATACCGAACCTAATGAGTCTATGCTCCCACTGAACATTTTGACCAGTCATACGCAGCACAATGCACGTGCTACAGGCGTGTAACACTGCAGAACTGCTTAGTATTGGCAAAGAGAGGGAACATCATGTCTTTTCCAGCTGTAGCTCTTGCAAATCCATGGGAAACTTCTCGTCTCAAACATCTACATTAGTTTGGTATATTCTTTCTTGCTGGCTGGCTTGTGTTCCTGTTTGCAGATAGTTCCAATACAGTTGCTTTAGCTACCTTTCATTTTGGTATCAAGCCACATATTTTCAGCCCTCTAATATTTGTAATTAATATAAACAGAGGTTGCACATGTATTTTTATGTATTAAATGCCAAATTGGCACATGTTCCCTTGTCTAAGCCAGGGCCTGGAGACTTCCCCGCATGGTGTCCCTCCAGGCTGCAGGGATCACTTCCATTTCAAATAACAGCTTTTCCTTGAAAGCCTCCATGGCACCTGTGCTCCATCAACAAGGGACCCTCAGGACTGTGCCAACACACAGGCAGTGGCTGCGTAGCGGAGAGCGAGCACTGGCTTTCATCCACCTGCCTTGCAAACGTGTCTGTGCTGCAAGAGGGAGCCACTCGTGCAGCCCGTTGGTGAAGGCTCCCAGCGCCACAGGCTCTGGTCCACCGCACTCTGGCTCCCAAGCCCCCATCGCCTCCCATTTACAAGGTGTTCTTACTGCCAAGGCCAGAATAGCTCTGCCTGTGCTGTAATGCTGCTTGAGCACCCAGAATAGACACAAACTAGCCTTATCTCTTTCTATCTCTGCCTCTTTCTTTCTCAGTCCTGCTCTGGCTTCCCCCACCGAAGTCTCTGAGCACCTCCCAAACTGAACAGCTGCCTGACAAACCACCTCCCCAGGGCTGCTAGGCTTGGATGCTTTTGGATCCACTTTCTCATTCTGTATTGCTCCTCACACATCATCTCGTAGCAGCAGACTCTCTGAATCCAGCACTCAAGCAGTAAGTGACAAAGGAGTTGATTGCAAACAGATCTTTTCGGTATGCATACATGTAAACGCATGCTTATGTTCAAGACTGGAAATCTTAAAATTATTTTCTTACTTCCTTGTATTTTTCCTACTCATTTCATGTTCCATTTTTAGCTGTGCTTGCAACTTATTTGGAACCTTCCCTCCTAAGTCACACAGATGAATTATCACTTCGCTTTTTCTGGGAAAATAATACTGTAGAACGGTCATACACACGTACTGCTGGCAAGGAATATGTAGGTAGTTTAGATTTATATGGCTATAACTGAAAGCAGAACTTGGCTATATTCTGCCTGACTGTAATGAAAAGAGATAGTCACAATGGGCTTTTGTATGAACCTGGCTTCTAGAAATTATGGCAATAAAAATAGCAATGCCATCATTTGTTAATTCAAATTATTTCAAAAGATAGACTTGCAAGCCTGTTCTTAAAGAGATGTGCTGAACCGAAATGCATACAAATAAAATAGTAGGTCTTTTACCAGCAGAACAGAGGCAACATTGAGTCCCCCAGAAATTTATATCATGGTCATCAACACATGGTTTGAATACTACAGGTTTTCCTAGACAGAAACAATAAATGTTTCTCTGCCAAGGTCCTTGGCATAAGCCTTTTTTCATGCTTGTAGAGTTTCCGAAGTAGGCTCTTTACATAAGCGTAAAATGGCATTATGGTGGCCTTGGTCACCCTCACAAAGAAACGCCGCCAGCTGTGCTGTGAACTTCATAGCTGATCAAGACGATCAGTAGATCACAGCCAACAGGAATCAGCAGTAAGAAAGCAGTTATAATTTTTTTTTCTTATTTATTACAGTTTTCCTGGAGAGCCTTGGGACTTTTCTCACAGATTTGATCAGTATGCAAACCTTACCAATCTCCTGTTCCTGTCTTACAGATGGTAGTGGCACCAACTGACCCTTTTGTGTCTGTCAAACTCCAATTAATAGTATTTCAGATCTAAGCAATTCCAAGCAGGTCGTGCTGCACAGTCTGTTCATTAACAGCACTGAAAGGGAACAAAATATGTCACTCAGATGCCACGTGCAAGTTTTCTATCTTGTTCATTTCTTGAGTGTATGCTTACATTCACGTTAATTTAGGGCTGATGACAAGCACCATACTGACAAGCCCAAAGTTCAACACAAATTCCCCATGTCTTCATCATGAAGGAACCTGAACATCTTCCAGACCATGAATCCATGTGGCTCATCTGTCCCATGTGAGGTTTATTCCCTCACATCCTCTCCCTGGGGAAGGTTGTGCACACAAAGCCAATGTGTTTTGGTAGAATTTTTCCGAAGACATGAATTTTTGGAGCCAGTCATGCTTCACAGTTGTCATGCTGCATATGCTGCATATGCTTCCTCAGTTTCTTCTCCCCTACAATTTCTGAATCCACTGGCCACTTACAGTTACATTTGAGAAAGTGAGAGAGAGATAAAAGATAAGTTCCTCTATAGCAAGGAAAATCAGGGCCTGAATAGAGGAAGAAGACCCCAGTTAGTGTCCTGAGTGAGGGAAGGACTGCTAGGTGAGACTAGTAATTATCTCTTCTGTTTGATTGCCAGCTGACAAGGAACAAACCTGTCCCAGAGAGCCAGTCAGCACCACATGGTTCAAAATGAGCCCTGGCACGTGCTGCTTTTGGCTCCCTAGGAGTCAGGAGACTACTGGAGATGAGATGAAGGTCTGTGAGGCATTTCAGGCAATGCATGGAAATATGAGATCATGGGAAATTGCTACGTTGGTTGTCATTATACGGATGAAAT
The DNA here is from genome assembly GCA_013399095.1 of Psophia crepitans. NCBI lineage: Eukaryota > Metazoa > Chordata > Aves > Gruiformes > Psophiidae > Psophia > Psophia crepitans. Next base: position 1,285,868 of record VWZZ01004451.1, on the reverse strand, counting down.
ACAGAAATCCCGTAGAAAAAACAGGCTGCATCAATTCTCTTTGTCAGGAAATAACTTTTTAATATTTGCCTGCTCATTGTTCAGTACAGAGAAAGTGGGCTATGCTGAATGCCTGGCAAATGGAGACAGAAAACTCTGAGCTGCGGGATGTCCCTGGGGGCTGGTGGAGAACAGCTTATCCTCCTTACAGATGGGTTTCCCTGTGCAGCGCTGTCATGGACCTCAGACTCCCCAGCAGATACAAAGCAACCGAAATACTTTAGCTCCAAAGACAGATGACTAAACTCACTCAAATCACCTTCTGTTTGTGGTGGGCAGAGTACATGTCCACAGACTGCTGCCACAGCCAGAGTTCTGTTAAAGAGGCGGTCAGTGAGTTACTCTAACTTCATTATGATGCTGGAAAATACAGATCAGGTTAACTAGGATGGTATTTTAGCAAGAACACCACACCTGCTGGACCATTAATCTGGACCTTTGCAGCTTCTAATTTGTTTTTGTACAAAATGATCAAATCTCAGTAAACATACATTTTTCTTCTGATGTGCTTAGCTTGCTTTTCCTCTTATGTTTCCCCATTCAAAGAGTAGCAATTGCAATGAAATGAGTGGAGAATCAAGAGAGGAGGATGGATGAGGTTACATATACATATATATATATATATATATAGTGACAGTATTGTTTTCTCAAATGAAAAGAAACGTTCCCCTAAAGCAATCTTGCTATGTTCAGGAACACATGTTGCCTGATCACAGAGTCCTTCTGACTGATCATTAGCCAAAATCAGAGGTCTTTCCTTCCCTGCCCCGGTTTCTACATGGAGAAGACACACTGGTGATGAAGATGACTGGCTGCATTGGATTTGCACGTGACCTTTCTCTAAAAGCAATTCTTTTTCATCAGTTTCACATAAAATCCATCAAAATCCTCCTGTACAGCTAATTTCTGTGAGGCATCCTTATGTCTCCCAGCTGGACGGCTAAAGCATTGGCCTATTCCCTGACCTTAGCATCCATTTTATTATTAAACTTGCAAAAGCAAGCAATTATTCAGACTGGCAGGCCAGGCAAGAAATCCAGCCTTTAAGAAACCACACACTATGCACGTGTTTTGCTTCTGCTAAGATCACTGGTCTTGGCCAGCTGCTGACTCCTGGATTAATGACCAATACCTCCTCCCCTCAGGTGTTCCACTTAGCTTTTGCCTGGAAAAAATGGGCAGCTATCAGACCTGCTGGGAACTGAATCCTAAACTACTTTGGGCATTGACCTTTCCAACACTGCATGAATTTTTAAAAACAGTTACTGAAAGTTCAACTACGGATTTATTTATTTTTTTTTAATTAGTCAGCCCTTAGGAAGAAAGAGCGATAGACTCTGACAGCTCCTTGGTCCCAGAGCTGCTTATCAGCATGTGCAGTAAACAGGGGAAAAATCATAAATATTACATTCTCCCTCAAGATAAGGGATTTCAGAGTGAAGGATTGCTTCCCAATAGCAAACTTCAGAGCAATGTCATGGAAATGGGTCACAGATTCCCGGAATGCAAAGTCCATAGTGGGTCTTCCCTGGAGCAAGGGATTCTCTCCTGCTTCCACACAGCTCTGGCTCCCAGGCAGCTCCACTTCAACATGGAAAGTCAAAGCTGCAGCCTGAAGGTGTCTGCATCAGCACCTGCATCAGCGACCTTTAGGCAAGGAGTGGAACCCCATTTTGTTTTGCATTTCAGAGAAACATAAAGTTTTCTAGAAAAACAACTGGTGTTCAAGTCCTCTGCCTCTGTAGAGATGAGGGTTTTTGCCTGCTTTGGGACTGAAGGTATGTTGTGGGTTGAAGGACCCTCATTCTGTATGTCCCATGAAGTCCCTGACATTGCCAGGGGCAATTTCCAGCACCAGCCACTTTTCAGTGGGAACTCAACAAGGCCCAGACCAACCCCAGCAAACTCAGCCAAGCAGGAGAGAGGAAAAGCCAAAGCTCATCCCTGCAGAGCCCTCTGGGCAGGTGTCCTACAGCTGCTGGCAGGAGGTGGGCGATGGACCACCTCTGGGATAGAAAGGATGCTTCCCCAATACTGCGGGAAGCTGCTCTGGTTCCTGGCTGTCTTTAGCATTCACAGTGATGACTTGGCATGTTCATGCTCTCTACATAAATTCTGATAAACTCCTAACCTCAAAAACATCCTGTAACTAGGGGATCCCGTGTCTAGTTGCCAAATTGTGTGAAAAAGTGCTTCCCCTTATCACTATTACATTTGCTCCTGCTGCTGAGTTTCACTGAATCTCTTTGCGCTCTTGTTTTAAAGACAATATGAATATTAATTAATTCCCTTCTCTCTTGTGTATCCCACACACTCTCCTCATACATTTATCATGTCCACTCTTACTAATCTCCCCTTGAATGTAAATGCTTCCAACATTTTTCGGTCTCTGCTTGTGGAAGTTTTACTTGTCCACATCAGTAACAGTGTCAGTCACTCGCTACCTGCCTCGAATAGGGACCAGCAGCCAAAAGATCAAGGTGGCTGTGCAACCCATTATTAAAAAATTAGATCAAGCACCATTTCTTTTATAATTGCTACAGAAATAACTTAAAGGAAAGTCTTATGACAGCATCTCCTGTCTCTGTTTGTAGCATAATTTTACTATTATTATATTCTGTACAGAAGGGCATATGTTTTATTAATTGTCAAAAGCATAAGTAGCTTTTTTATCTTCTGTTTAAAGAGCTCTTGGCAAACTGCATAAGGACGAAAAGAACACAAATTTTTGCATGCTTTTAATCCCTTCCCTAAACAAATCCTCTGACTTGAATTTTTTACATTTTGAAGGCACTTGGGTTTATGGTTTGCTGTGTGATGCTCACTGTTAATGACACCCATCACATTTTTGTGGTATCAGCATTGTCTGTTTTCTATAAACGTGCCATCATAATTCAAAACAGCAGCTTTTGAATATGTTTTGCCTCTGCTCAAGAGAGATCACATCGCTTTTTTTTATACTCTCAGCGGAACTGCAATAACCAAAGTATAATTCGTATGGCCCTTCCAGTCTTTAATGTTTAATCAAAGTGCACTGGTACTGTTTAAATACTTATTAATCCTGCTAATTTTTAGCCTGACTCTTAAGTAACTGCAGCTGCTTTACAAATAGACTGCATTTCAGCCTCTTAATGGAAAAAGATAGATACCTGGACCACAGCTTCAGTTTGCAGAGCCACCTTGTCTGTTCTGCTATAACACTTCCCTAGAGTCCCCCTTTAGAGAGGGAGAGAGGAATTTGAAGAAATTCTCTTTATGTTACTGTGCTTCTCACTTCATTATGAAAACAAGAGTCTTCCCTTCTTCCTCTATCCCTTCCAGTTCCTTCCCAGCGCAAACTTTACTTTCACTACAGAGACATGACAGGGGCAGAACAGAAGAGCCCCAACTTATGGGTCAGCTTCAATCGCAGTGGTTCGGTGTAGTTTAATGATGAAAAGGAAAATTAAATATTTACAGGTTTTTTGTAGAATGTACAATGTTAGTTCTGCAGTGAGGAAGACCCCCTGAATATTTTAGCTATCCTCTGAAAACTATCCTTCTCGCTAAAATAATGGTCCCTCTGAATTCCTGCTAGGAGTGTTTGCATTCCCAGAAGTCACACCAGGACTAAAGCTATTAATCAAAAAGCTCCTAGGCAAAGTCGTCACCTTGAAATTCGTGTTTGTATCAGAGTCAGTGCTGAGACTAAAAGCAGTCCCCTGACCTGATTGTGTTGATCCACATTCTGCAGCCCAAGGGAGTTTATTTTTATTGCTTTTTTTAAAATAAAAAGGGAACAATTAAAAATAATAATATATGAAAACACAAGCAAAGAGGAAATGAATAAGCACTAAGCTCAGAACAATGGGATGGGTCACAAACGACGCGCCAGGCCAAACAAGAATTGCGGTCTCGGTTCCAGCACTTCAAGGACTTCTGCAGGTGCTTAACTCTATTTCCCCTGGCCTGATCCTGCACTGATTAAGTCATTAGGGATGCCAGTTCAGTAAAAGCAAGAACAAGCCCTAATGAAACCATCTTGTATGTTACAGGTATGTGACATGTGAGCAAGCCCTAATGAAACCAAGTTACAGGCAAGTCTGTAACTTGAGGAGCATAAGTGTACCTCTGAAGTCATGCTGGTGTCCTGCCAAGGAAGGATTTAGTTTCTTCATGGGCTTCGTGACAACTTGGGGGGTAACCTTCCAGAAAGGGGCTGGTTAAGGTGAAGGAGTCATGGCTTCACTCTGAGATCAAAAAGAGCTAATGTCCCAGCAGAGCATCGAGAGACAGTATATAATGATGGGTATCAAATCTTCACCTATCACCGTGTCTCTGGTATTTTTCTTTAAGGTGAGACTGCTACATGCTGTGGTGGGTATCCCTTTGGTTCTGCCAACAGCCACGTTACGTCCTGCTCTAGGAGTCTGTGCATCTTGTCACAGTTTCAAGAAGGCATTAGGCCAAACTGTGATCAACTCATTCAGGTTGAACTGCACGTTGATCCAGAACAGCCCCACAGAGGTATGGAGGAATGTCTGTGGGTGAGATTATACCGAACCGGGGTTAAGTTATCCTAAACTATAAAAATCTGACAGTAGCCTCTTAAGCAGACTCAGAGAAGTTGGGTTGGAAAAGCCTTCAGCTAACTGAAAAATGTACTGTCCTTAGCTGCAGCATGAGAATCGGAAACATGAGTTATAAAGTAGACAAAAATGTAAATACAGGAGTGATGTGTTGATCACTGCAGGCAAACACAGGGAGCCAGGGGAGCAGAAAGAACTGTAAGTCTTTGTTCGGATGCTGTGACACAGCCGACCCTGGGGCAGCTTAGGACAGAGATCTGCTATGGGGGCCATCCAATCACTAGTAGGAAGTAGAAGAAGCTTTTATGAGCATTTGTACAAGATATCCAAACAATGAGACATCATGGTAGTAGGAGATTTTAGTTATGCAAAAATGTGTAAAAAAAACAATAGGGCAATTAAAATCTCCCAAGTAGATAACCAAGATTTTCAGCAGGAGTAGAAGAATGAGCAGATCCTAAAAGACAGCTATGTTAACAACATTAGAGCAAGCTACCCTATGCAGAAGAACACCATGCACTTAGAGGTACGATTCCAGCTGCATCAGTAGCTTTCCGAGGACTTTAAAAAGTGGGTACTACAGAAAGGAGTAACGCAAGCATATAGCTAAGGATAAGTGTAAGGGAATAAGACAAACAAATGGGTACAGAAACAGAGCTGCTACAGCACAGAAGGCTTTTCAACAAGGAAAGGACATAAACGGGAACTGGGAAAAGTTCTATAAATACATTTTAATTAGAGGAAGAAAAAGGAAAGTCTTGATCCATTACTAAACAGGAAAAGAGAGCAAATAACAAATGATGCAGAGACCTGGCATGTCTCTTGATCCAGCCATTATTTTAAAAAAAGCTGTTTGTGACCAGCTAATTAGTTAAATTATTTTAAAATTAGTTAGGACAGCAGGCCAAAACAGGAAAGACCAAGTTAGAGAACACTTGGATGAGCCAACTGCATACAAGTCCTCATAAAGTTCACTGAACTTATTGAAGGAATAAGATGAAGTAATCTGTGAATGGCTAACAATTACTGTAAAGTAATTATTGTAAAGGAGTCACATACATTAGGATGGGCCCTAGAGCACAGGAGAAGGGTGAATAGAGTGCTGATCTTTTTAAAAGGAATAATGAGACCCCAGGAAGCTATAAACCACTCACCCTGATTTCCAAAAAATCTGGAATGAGTTATTAAACAATCCTTCTCTAACTACCTAGAAGATGGTATGGTGATAAAAACCAGTCCACTTGAGTTTGTCAAGAACAGATCATGTCAAGCCAGTCTAATTTCCCTTTTCAACAGAGTAGCTGGCTTAGTGAATAAAGAAGAGCAAGTGGATGTGATTTATCTTAACCTCCCGACATCGTGGCATTAGGTATGAGCTAAAATGTAATCACAACAGGATGGGTGCACAACTGGGTGAAGTTCACTCTAAAAACACAGTTATCAATTGTTCCTATCAAATAGGAAGTTGTTAAAGTGGAATTCCTCCAGGATCTTTGCTGGGCCTGTTTCTATTCTTTTCACTAATTATGCAGATGATTAAATCTGTGTTACCATTAAACTTGGAGAGGCTATAAGAGAATCACAGTCAGAGGATCAAAGTGCAGAAATGATCTGGAAAGATGCTCAACCGCCAATCTAATTAAATAACTGCTAAGATATAGTGCTACTTTGACGAAGGAGAAATCAAATTCCCAGCGATCAAGTTGGAAGAAATTTGTAAGCAGTGGGATGGCAGAATAAGGTCTGAGGGATGTAGCAAATGACAGGCTGGATTTGTGTTGATTACACAGTGCCCTGGCAAAAGTGTGAATACCGGAGTTGTATATATGGAAGCATCACATGTAAGTCAAAGAAGGCAACTATTCTGCTCTGCACTTTGATGTGGAGGTCTTGTTGAATGATTTTGGGCACTGTACTTTAACAAGGATATAGATATACTGGAGACAATTCTGGAGGAGATCAACAAGTATGATCAGAGATTTGAAAAATACAGCCAGTGAGGTAGAAAGAATTGCATTTGTTTAGTCTAGAGAAGATTGCTTAATCTGGGGAAGATGAAGGCAAGACAAGACTGGTTCCCAAATGCACGCAAAACTCTAATAAAGATGACGATGAGCAATTGTTCTGGTTTAAAATAAGGACAAGAAGAGATCAATTAAAATTGCAGCAAACGGATGCTTATGCTGGAGCCTGGGGAAAGCTTTCCATCCGTCGGAGCAGCAGAGCAGAAGATAATCCAATGTCCTTTACTGGGGAGGCTTAGGTACAGGTTAGACAAATGCCTTCTGGGAAGGGAGAAAATACAGTAGTTTGGGCCCCGAGACACCTCTCTCTGGAGACCCTTCTTTGCCTTAGGTTCCTGCAGCTTTGAGGCTTAGTATCTGAGGATGCAGGTGTGTAATCTCTGATACTATAATGCAGTAACCCTGTCAGTGCTTTAATAGCAATGATTTTATATATACATTAATGATCACCCTAAGCAGCCCTGCTCCCTCCTGCCAAATATTCCTGGCTATCAGATCTCTTCTGCTGCTGGGGAGGTAAGATAGATACGATGAAAGAAATTAATGCCTACTAATTTTCTTACTTTAGTATGAGGAGGTCTTGGAAGCAAAAAAATCAGTGTTGGTTACTGCGTAAGCAGTGAATGTATGTCCATTTTTACGGCCCCGGGTACATAGCCCAGGAGTGTGCCAAACCCTTATTAGGGCAAAGCACAGGTACACTTCAGCCTCTGTTTTTCCCAAATGCAATGAGAGGGATTGTGTTGCACCCCGGAAGGGATTCACAGCATGCTTTGCCAGGCCACCAATCTGCACCACCAGGACCACAGATGGACTTGCGTGAAGCACTGGAAGGTCATCACAGGTGGACCAAGGCAGCCAAGCAATTCTTATCCTCAAGGGCTTGTCTGCACAAGAGCAAGGACGGAAACAGCCCGTGGAAAGAAACGGTGTGGCCATGGTCACAGCTTGGTCCAGGGCAGACCCTTGCTCTGTTGCAGCTTCTCACGTTGCCCTTGCTCCTTTGATCCTCTGACATGAACTGAGAGAGACCCCCTGGGAACCTAACCCTCCTGGCAGCTGCGTTGCTCAGATCCCACCACTTGGAAATGGCTCAGTGTTCCCTAGCCATCCTCTATACTTTACAGGATGGCATCTTTCATGCTGAATTGCACACAGGAGGGTCCAGAAATGAATACCGTCTTCCAGGCATGGTAAAAAGGGGAGGTGGTATGAGGGGGTGAGGAAAGCCCTACCAGAATCATCCACCTTCAAGAATCCATAACTTTCACATGCAGTCAGGCGTATCTTACCTCCAGCACTTGTTATTCCCCATGTCAGAAGAGCATTCAGAAAACATAGGGTAAAAGAAATCAGTTCATTGCAGCTGCCTTTCTCCTCTCTTTTTTAACATGTTTCTCTGTATTTCTTTAAAATTTATAACCTAAAATTTTGGGGTTTCTTTATTTTAAAATTTCAGAGCTGGAATTTTGCTACTAATTTATTTCAGTGCCACCTTTTGTTTTCTTAACTGCTCGGGTCTAGCACATCTGTTGAACAAGCAACATTTTGTGGGGGCCCAGCTATTTCCTGTGAGGCTATGATGTGTTTTGTCCTGTCACTGCACCGCTCTGCAAGTGACACTGAGTTAAGATACTTGGGCTGCTTTCCTGTCTTGAATGCTGTAATTCAGTGCCAAAAACTGAGGGCGTCAGGAAACTAATGAAGAGAAGTGGCAGCAGTCATTAGAACAGATGCCGCCAGGTGATGGCCAAAGATAGTATTAGGGAAACGATGGCAATCTCTGCAAGGGAATCAATGGGAGAGTATCATCAGCGGATAATTGAATTTTATAGTTAAATTAGAACTGTTCTAACACAGACATGATTTGGGATTTCACAGTTAAAGCACAGTTCCGTTTTGCACTGAAAACAGGAATTCAGCTTCTTTGTTATGTTTGAAAAATACGGTCTCCTCCTCAAATTGGCAGCACTTATCCCTCTGGGTACAAGATGAATGGTCTGGTAATTTGTTAGTTTGTGATTTGCAATTAATTAGAAACTTGGTCCTTTAAGAAATCTCTTCCAATTGTTCCTTTGTTTGAAACATCTCAACAATGAAATAATGCAGACCACAAAAATGTTCCATCTAGTCAAAATTCATTGAAACTTTGCACACAGACAATGGCTGAATAAGTTAGTTTGCAAATAAAAGTTTTGTAACTAATTGCAGACAGGGAATACTGTGACTTCAACAAAAACTCATCCAATCATCTGGTTTCCTCTAGAGTGAATTTGCACATGCTAATCCCATTGGCTGTAAGGATTTACATTCATTAATTCCATTGACTTGGAGAGGGCTGAATGTATCAAGATGACACTATTTGGCCATTTCTTTTAAGTTTTTTGCGTTTTGATTTGGTGCATAAAAACAGCACTGCTGATCCAGTGTGTATTTAAGAGGCATTGCTGAAGAACCTGAGGCAACAGAGCTCTTAACAATACTGGACTAGTGAGACCTCGTGCCCCCTTCACTCAAATGTCACCCTCGGTTCCATCACTAACGCAGCACACTAAACCACTGGTTTCAGCCTGTGGCCTAGAAATCCCTAAGAGGCTTAAGAAACACAATTTCAAAGGGGTCCACAAAAAATAACTAAGAATTAACCTATTGCAGGAGGCTTAAATTTGCTACACAGGAGTATATACTTTCTTTAGAAATTTTGCAGTGTTCTGCAAACTGAAAAGCAAAATTAAGTAAACCAGTAGCAGGTTTGATTCATGTGTCCTCATTAACTTTGGTGTAGCTCTGGTCATCCACATCAGCTGTAAATTCCTGGCACAGAGCTAGACAAAAGAGGCAAGAGTAAAAAAAGAGATATATTTTAAAAATAGAGATGTAAGAGACATATCAGCAGAAAAGGAAAAAATCCAAACAAACCAACAACAAAAATCCCATTGGATTAGCCCAGGAGAAGAAATTTAATGAGTTCCTTTCCCAGGAACTGTGGCTGACAACAGCTTCAGTGGAGGACAGAGGTGTCCTTGGAAGAACCCTTCCAGATCAATGCAGCCATGAAGGCTGCTGCTCTGCTGCATGTAGAACGGCTCTTCACACCACACCAATCTGCAAATCCAAGGGCTTGCTTGGGTTCTGGTAAGGAACTGGGGAAAAAAAAAAAAAAGAAATCACAAAGACTGACTTAAACCAAGAATGGCCTATTTGTGCAGTTTTGTGCAAGCTTTTGAAAAATCCTTTTACAACTGATGCCAATTTATAAATGAAAATGTAGTTCAGAAACAAAATAATGCTTCTGTTTAGAAAAAGTTGAAACTAAATATTGTTTAACATTTAAACAGACTCATTTTGTGTCCTTAAAGAAAACTATTTTTTTTGTGTTTATCCCAAATTCATAAACTTCTCTGGTTCTCCCTTATTTGTACAGTGGGATGAGTTCATCTAAAAAAATAAAAATAATTAAAAAAATCTCCCTAAAGCTTAAAATAACTAACAACCAAAAATATCCGAACAAATTGTCACTGAGACATGAACTACATCCAAAGATTCAACAAAGACCTAATACAGGAATGACACAAAGCCTGGGAAAGAGAGCGGTCACCGGAACGGGCAGGGTCCCTGCTGACCCCAAAGCAGGAGCACCCTCATAGTGAGCCCCACCAGGGAGCAAAGAAGCCTGTGTGGCGTGGAGACTCTGCTGCGATCACCAGCCAGGAGTGGAAATCAGAAGCCTAAAACGTGAGGGAAACAGAGAGTTGCACAACTCTTGTGTCAGAGAGAGAAATCCCAGAGCCGCTGAAGCCGGCAGGGGATGTAAACGGATTTCTTTGCATTTTCTGCTACGAAAACACTGCCCAGCAGAAAGCATGGGAGGAAGCTCTTGCCCCATGGCAGGACCTTCAACACAGTGGGGGTGTGACAGAAAAGAGGGGTCTTGAAAAGTCCCAAATGGCAAAGAGGCAAAGTGGTAACAAGTAGCTGGGATGCGAGGGGAGAATCTGCTTGGGGAAATGCCACCATGAGGAGAGCTGGATGGGGTGTCCTGCACATGGGTGCTGGGAGGCCGGCACGGGTTGGGAACCTCAGGAGCCCTAATTTTCTTCCGGTGCTGGAAATGTTTATCCTTCAGACTAGGACAAAGAGGTTTGTTTTTTCTCCATGCTTCTATTAGGAATTCCTCTGGATTTCCTATCCAAAAATAATAAGTGATTACAGAGGAACATACATGAATGCTCTTTCTGCTCTGAGGCAGAGATGAAGTGCGCTGATCGAGAAGTTCTGAACCGGCAGGAGGTGTGCATCCTCCCAGGGTTTCCTTCCAGCACCTTCTTGAGGAAGGAGCATGGCTTTTCTTTCTCTGTCCAGACACCTCTCACTTGACCTTCCCGCTTTGGAGGACAGGGTGGCCAAGGCAGGTGTTCCTCAGGTTGCCCCTTGGGAACGTGAAGCTGCATCTAAGGGCTGGAGTTGTGATTTAGGCAGTCAGTTCCTGTGTGCACAGGCCTGGCAGCAGTTCCAGTCTGCACAGATTTCAAGGTTATAGTACTGAACAAGGCACTGTAAAGGCTTGCAAGCAAGACGACTCAAACCCAGGAGATTATAAAATAAAGTAATAATATAAAATAATCTCCTGGAATCAAACCAAGAGCTGATGTTACTCTGCCTTTGAGTCTGGCAGCTGGACCAGTGGTGAGGAATCACACAATAAAATAGGTCACAGGTTTCCAAAAGACCTTTTTTTTCCCCTTTAAGCTTATGAAAAAATGATTTATAAAAATCAGCTTGAAACAAGGCACTGATTCTGATAATAAAACCTCAAAAGAGTATGGAGGGCTCTGTCATTACAGTAATGGGCCCCAGATAAGTGCTTCATCACGAAGACTATACATCATTACTACTTACAATGCGCTGAAAAGATGGGACAAGGGGAGAATGAATGGCATCTGCTACAAAAATAAACGGCAACGGAAATGTTCCTCAGTGCTTTTATATTTTATACCATAAAATCCACCATTTCGGAATTCAGTTAAGCCAAACATGCATTTTTCTTCTCCTCTCATCACCTCAGAGTGCTGCTAAAACGGAAAGACCTCAGTGCAACCTGTGGGTCGAGCCTTGCATTGGCGAGGCGGCCGCCCAGCCGCAGAGGGTCCTGCGGCCGTCCCTGTGGAGCGTGGCCGAGGCGCCCAGCAGCCCCCTGCAGCAGTGGAGGTCCTGCTACCATGTGAACGAGCTGCGGAGAGAAGCAATTTCCTGCCTTGTTTAAAAGCACGGAGGTGGCCAGTGTGATGCTGAGGAAAAGCAAACACGGTGTTACTTGGCACAATCAAAACAAAATTTGGTCTCATGCCTCTTTTCTTCCCCTCTGCCCGTGCTTGCAGCGGGGCCATGCTGCTGCGGAGGTCAGGATGTAACAAACCACTGCAGAACTTTGCTTTGGTCACGTTTTTGTTAGATTTATGTGAAGGAAAACACTTTTTCTTGGATTGCTGCATGTCAGCCTCCATCCTGCTTCCCCCAGGATCCCACAGCAGGTGAAAAACTGCTCTCGGCTTAACCATTAAAAGCTGTTCAGCCATGTCAGTGGAGGAAAAGCAGAGGTTGAACTGTGGGAAGGGTGGTATGGGGAGGGCAGGCTGCTGGGAACCCGGCTGGCAGGTAAGGGGAACAGCCCTGCTGGGACCTCTGACCAGTCCCACCCCACCAGGACCCAGGAGAGCCAGTATCCCCAGCCTTGTGAGAGCCACTCAGGGAGAGCGCTCCCTGCCCACGGGGCCACAGCAGTGTACCCAAATAAATGGGCAAAGGCAAACTGAGCGCAGGTTCAGGCTCTCAGCCAGACTGTTCTGCTGCTGCTTTCTAGTGTTTGTACTGGTCTAGCAGCACAGGAACGGGAAGGCTTGGAGTGACAGTCACAGTGAGGTTCCACTCTTTCATCAGGTATCATACAAACTAGGCACAGGTTCCCTTGCTAGGCTGCACCCTCAGTTGTATGTACAACTGCTTCTGTTTTATAGCTATTTAAAATGGTTCTTGCAATTGCTCATCTTCACTAGCAGCAAATTTTTATCCATAATTTATGCAGTGCTTTTACAACTTTCACCCAAAGTAAAATAAATGTAACAGCTGGTGAGTCTGTAGCTGAAGAGGGTGATAAAAAGAATAAAATATCTCTGAAATGAAATTTCCCTACCAGCACATGTGCTGGGCCCAACATAAAAGACATAGTGGAAAGTTTAATTTAAAACTAATTTATTGGTGAAATGTTATCAGAATCCCAACGAAGACAAATAAATCAACATGACACTGGGAAAAAGATCAGCTGGTAAGGATGAAAGCTACCAACATAACAATCTGCAGCCAGGGGAAGAGTTACACAAACTGGAGTACATCAGCAAAGCCAGAGTGAACTGCTCCCTCCACAATTTTGGATTCCAAAATGAAATCATTTGAGGTAAAAATGCTGATGGGTACAAATACTTGTTCCTTTCACAAGAAGTAAATACTGGATTTTTGACTGTGAAACACTGTGTTGCTCCCATGCTTCTGTTCCACACACACCCCTCCCAACCCCATTCTGCAAAAGCACCAAGTTATATGCAAGAAGCAGAAAAAAAAGAGAAGTGACATTTTTGGGCTATGTTGACGGAACTTCACTAACACAGATTTATACGTTTCTCCTTATTAAGGCAAAGGAGAAGGAAATTGGAACATACGCAGCTCCCCAGTTGCTCTAAATCAGAAGGTTGTGAATGTTTTGGTTTGTTTTTCTGGAAAGAAAGTCTGGATGAATGAGAAGCAAGAAACAAAAAAGGCTGAAAAAAACGTTCTTTGGCTCAAAGTTCACCCAGATACTGTCTCAAGAGGAGAGATGGGCTTTTGGCTGGGGACTGTGCCAGAGGTCCAGAGGCTGCACGCAGAGATATTGCCTCCAGCAGTGTGATTCCTCTTGCACCCATGGAAGCAGGATTTGTATGACCTTGCAAATGAGGAGAACTGGGGAAAGGGTGCCTGAATCCATTGCTGATCTCCTCTCTGCTTGTAACATCCAGCGGGGTCCTATACTTTGGGTGGCCATTTTACATTACGTTTTGCTCAGTACATTGTGGATGTCCCAGTGGAGAAGAGTCGGAGTGCTCAAGAAAACAATTTACTTGGTATTCCTGTTGTGACCAGAAGCACGAAATGCTGGATGCCTTTGAGGAGACCCTGCTGTCTCAATGTCTCCAGCCCACACTTGAGAGAAGGTTTTAATTTTGCACAAGGCACAACTGCTTGGTGAAGCATCGCACAGCTTGCATTTTGAAGGATGCTCTCTGTTTTAGCAGTGATGACCACAGAGTTATGAACAATTCAGCCCATGCACAATCAGATATAAATGGTTTTAATCAGTTAATTCACTCCTGTCTGAATGAGGGCTCCAATTTGGCCAGTATTTTCTTTCTTATACTGCAAAAATTTGTTCCTATTGACAGAACAGAGCATGCCAAACTTTCTTACACTATGATTTGTGTGAAATAATTAGCATGGTATTATCTGGGTTTGAGGTAACTTAGCTCTTTCTCTTGTACTTTAGCACCTGCATTCATTACCATTCTGTACCGATCAGCACAGAGGGAGCAAGATCCAGCCATAAAGAACAGCTTCTCTGCTCCACAGCACCCACTTCATTCAGACTTTTCTTACCTTTCCAGAAAGGACACCCCACCAAAGACAAACAAAAACAACAACACCCCAATACATCTAATTTCAGAATAGCAGAAGCACTGACAAGTAGAAGAGCTCTGCAGAGCACGTGGCTTCCAACTAAAGTAGAAGGGCTGGTTTGTTCTAACAACAGACTTCCCAACCCCATTGGAGGGGAGAGAAAGATGAGAAAAGGAGAAAATAAAAAACCACACCCTACTTGAAATATGACTTAATCTTAAGGGGTAGTGACTCTCAGGGCCAGCTTTTCAGCCAGGGCAGACCAGCACCCTTCTACTAGAGCATTGCTGATCTCTGCCAGCTGCACTGTGTATGGAGCTGGTCGGGCTCAGCTGTGAAAGAGAGGAAGTTGCCATTGGTCTTATAACAGGCGGGTGAAATGAGAGGGACACAAACTGGGGGAGAGTCAAGTTGTGTTGAGTCTTTGTGGGATCTTTTTTGGTGATTGACCTTGTTTTTCTGATGTTGCTTCTTTTCTCCAGGTAGGCTGTGTTATTATTGCAGTATTATAAGAGTTTGCAATCACTTTTTGACAGCAAATAATGTTCTAGGCTAAAAAGAGTTTAACAGGATGTCCTCTGCAAGAGCTCCTCAGCTTAAAAGCCAGCTTTCTACTCTTTCCTTTGCATGATGCATCCTGTCTGGTGGCTCTTGGGATTTCAAACTGTTTGTGTAGCTAGATTTACAGGGAGGCTGCTGTTTGTGCAGAAGGAATTAAAATTCTGGTTGCAGCATAGCAAGGTGTTTATGATAGAGAAGAGCCTGTCTGCTGCACAAAGTAAGACTTGTATACCAGCTAACAATATCAGGCTATGTCACGTGTCATTAGTACAATTACTACCAGGGAGCTCCACCCTTTAGTATGTGTAGATGTTTTTGTTAGAGCTAGATGAGTCCAGACCATAGAGACCTAGTCTAGAGCTGTAGTAGGGCAGATTTCACTCTAGGAGAGAAATGGAACCCTGTTGTAACTGAGATCCACCTCATCAGGAGAAGAGGGTGCTCATCATAGCTCATGTGCATCCCAAAGAATGAGTGAAAGAAGTCTTCTCTCTAAAGGTATATTTTTGAAAGAATGCAGTGTCAGAAGCAAAAATAAGCCTGGGAAAATCTGTTTTTCTCCCCCAGAAACAATAAATCTTAAAGCTAAGAGCTGTAATTTATCTAAATCTGTGGTTGGAGTTTGGTTTCTTTTATTAAATAAACAGCAACAATCACCTTTCACTGCAGTTCCAGCATACCACCCTGTGTGAACACAAAGTCTGACCAAAGCAATCTTTTGTCTGCTTCTTTTATAAACATGATTTTGTATCAAAGTGAAAAGAAAAAATGGGAAGTGAGCCTGAGCAGTTGCTGGAAGCAGAAGTTCATTGAAAATAGCAACACGAAATATTTAATTTCAAGGTGCCAGCTTCAAAAACCTTTTCCCCATTATTAGGGTCAACATTTTCATCAAACTGTTTCAGTAAAATTACTAGTTGGTTGCAAATATGGTGTCTGCCTACTTCTGTATCTGAGAAATTATGTAACCTGAGGGAAGATTTCTTTGGGTTTTTCTGCTGTTTTGCACAAAAGCCAACCAAATGGTGATGCTGAGGTGGGATGAGCAGGTGTGAGCCATAGACATTAAACATACAATGTTATTAGCAGTCCACATCTATCCCCACCATGCTTGATTAAATTTCTTTCTGCAGTAATTTCCAGACTTCACTGGCTGTCTGGTTGTTGCTTTCCAAATTCATTACAGTAGTGAAGTGTGTCAGGAGCGTGGAGAGGTTTTTCAACTCTTGTGATGAAAAATGTGGTGCAATTACAAGCGATTAAGAAAAGACGTTCCCTAAGTGGGGCTGAAGGGCTTGCATCCCACTTCAGGCATTCATCTCTCAGTTTTCACATCTTTTAGGACACCATTGCTACAAGGAAGATTGATGGATCACAGACAGCTTTGCTGGCTGCTTGCTCTGCACTGGCTTTTTCCCAAGGAAGAGCAGGTGGCACTTTGTTACAATAATTCACAGTGAAAAAGAGAAGCCTGCAGATGGACCTGGCAAGGCACAAGTAAACTGCCTGCTAACAGATTCATGTTCTCCAGGCATTGCCTAGACACATGATAAAGAGAAAAGTGAGGCAGTCTCTTATCAGGTGATGTCTCCTACTGATATCACAGAAGGCCCTGACTAATGAGACTTCAGCTAATTTGTCCTTCGTGTTATATTTCTGATGAAGTTTAAAGAGTGCGCTCCTGGGGTGAGCTGTTCTGCACAACTGACACATGCTGGACACATTGCGATGGGAGGAGAGATACCCATGGTGTTTCTTCTTGTAATGTGTTATGTATTAGAGAACACATACAGGGGCCATAGGTCTGTTTAAGTTTCAGAGTTTTTCATTGTACTTTATGGAATAAACATACCTGATTTTATTTCAAACAAGAAATGAGCCTGAAGAGGATTTCAGGTCCAGATGCCCTGGGAGCAAATATTAAACACTAGTTCACAGTGTCTTAGTCTGGGCTCTTCAGCCCAGATCAAGGTACCCCCAAACTGTGAAGCCATGAAGTTTGGCCCAAGGATCTGATCCTCCACTCCCAGCCAGGATTTCTACACTGGTGTAATTTCATTGACTGNTTTTTTTTTTTTTTTGTGTGTGTGTGAAAAAAGAGAGTTCTGAATGCTGTGGTTTGGGTAGGTCTTTATCTCCAACCTTTTTCTCACAGCTTCCTTTAAGACCTCTGTGGCCATTCTACCATCAGTGGGAAATTTACACACATATCCAAGAGTGAGATTTTGCCTTATGCGTTTTATGAGACTGGGATAACAGTAAGTGTCTATTTCAAATCCAGCAGCCAGGCTGAGAAAGAACAGTCCTTACCATGATACTTGTGATAGCAAATCTACATACACACAAGTCTTAGATGAGGGATCAAAATTCTATTCTGCTTCCCAGACTCTCCTGCTACTCTGAAAACCAACAAAACATATTCATTGGCAGAGACCTGTGCCCTGAGCCTGGCTGCTCTGCACTACTTCTTATCATCTGACATCTCAAATGGCCCTAACATAACCTTTCTTTTTCTGCAGAAAATGCTGTGTAGTGCACTGTAATGGCCATTCTAACTGGGAGAGTGGGAAGGCACTTTAAAGGAGCTAATAACTACTAATGCTATTGCTGACGTGGCCAGTGTTGGAAGACAACAGGAGCAATAAACTCTCTCTTTCAGGACATGCATCTAGGCACAGAAGGCAGAAAAATGTGTTGTGTTTACTCACCATGGGTTGCTTCACAGTCCTCCAATATATCTGGCATGGGCAAGCACTGAAGAGCATCTTTAACAATAAAATGTGTAGCTAGACTCTGCTTTCACTGCCATTTCAGCAAGTTGAACTTCTGCAGAGCCCAGGTTCCGATTCTTTAGGAGCACACATGATGCCAATTTATCATTGTCACTGGTACTTCACCACCTACTCCCTTCAGGCTTTCTCCATTTGTCCCTGGTGATTTACTGCACCAGAGGATCTCAGGAGGCCACATAACTCCTTCCCCTGAGACTCTTTTAAGGTCATGAAGGCAGAACATCCCAAAAGACAGAGGGAGAGGTTTTTCCCTTTGGTTGAGACAGTGACAACACTGATCCAGCTCACTAGTACGTCACAGGCATTAGATTTAGGGCTGTCCAGTGCCAGTGATGTGGGGAAAGGTACCAAAGTGACAAAAACATTCTTCCTCATCTGCAGATGGAGCCACTTGCAGAGCTTGGCCACCCGGGATGTGAGGACTGGAGAAAGGACCGCATGGATGTGCACCATCCAAGCACAGCATCAGGCTACTGGTTTCTAACTGGTCTCTTCAATGCACCCTTGTAACCTTGTTATTGGCCATGGTCAGTGGGTACCCTGTGTTTGGAGAATTGAGTGGGACCTTTTTCTGCCCGACAACAAAATCTATTCTAATTATAATTCCCTGCACATGTACTCTCTGAAGGGCAGGGAAAGCTTTTGCCGCTTCAGGTCAGGACTGAAAAATTAGCTGGTGAGCTCCAAGCGGGTGGACTCAAGGAACACCTGCTGTAGGAGGCTTTTTTGTGAGAGCAGAGACGGCAGGAAAATTGATGACGACCTTGCAGCACACACCTAGAGGAGGGACCTAAGGATAAACTCATATTCTGGGTTTCGGAGCTTGCAGAACATGCAGCAAACTCAGCACCATAATTCCAAACAGCCTCAGTGGTGTGGAAGGAGACAACAGTCACCTGGCTCAACTGGAGGAACCAAATCATAAGGATGCACCTCTGTACGGCTCTGCACACCTGAAACCACTGCAGGGCAGGTCCTGACCTCCCACCACTGCCAATCCTTCTCCTTCTTGCTGCTTCAAGGAGTCTGAAGGGAACAGATTTTTTCATTCTACGCACTAAATTAATTTTTTCACTTAAAAATTTTCCTCTTCCTTTTGAAATTCTAAAGGGAAACCAGGAGGTTAGTGCTTCATTTTTACATTCACATTTTGTTTTAAAACATTACAAAGAAACTAAATAAGAGATTTTTTAAATTTTTTTTAAACACTATTCCTTCGGGCAAATTTCTACTTTGGAACATATGGAGTGGACAGAAAGTGGGAAAATGAAATTAGAGTCCCTTAGTTTCATTCATCCTATTACAATTAGTGGTGAGAAAATAAAAGAACAGAAAAAAATAGAATTTTAAAATAAAAATATTTTGAATCTTTGAAAAAATATATATATATCTACTTCTCATCTGACGCAGATTTACATCAATGTCAAGATATTGTCAGCAGATGAGAAAAAATATTTGATAAATTTCCTCAATAGAAAAAATTATACTCTTCCAGTTTTAGTGCTCAGGTATTTATCAGCTTGGCCACGTGAATTACTGTCCAAGCAAGGAAAGGAGGCACACGCAACGTTAGTAGATCTCACAGCAACCCCAGATGTCATTTTCAGCTGACAAACCCAGAAGCTTCTGACATTTCAAGACGTTTTTACAGAAACTGTGTCTAAGTATTTACTGTCCTAGACCAAGGAAAACAGAAATTCTGTATAAATGAGCAGTACACAGGGAAAAAACCTGAAACATCTGTAGTTTTTCTCCTTACATCATGTATCATTCCCATATTGGAAGCCAGTTGTGCAGTGGTTTTCTAGTGGTGAGAGCAGGATATTGTGTTTCAGGACTCTTGGGTTAAATTATCGAATCTGCCATTGATTTGTAGCGTGACCTTGGGCAAGTCATTTAAAGCGAAATATGTAATTATTAGTTTCAATTGGCCAGGCTCACTTACTGTCTATGGCTTTATAGCAATTGCTACTTTTTATTAGATTGTTTGGGAGAGATGAGGTCTCTTTTTTGCAAACACTTTTTTTGTGTTTTAAAGGGCTTGAGGGTTTTTTTATTCTCTCTCATAATGTATGGAACACCCAAACAATCCAGCAGAGAAAGCTAATAATCTAGATTCTGCAAGTCGTTTTGCATGTACTGCAAGCTATATTCTTAAGTTCTGAATTTGAATAGCATGTCTTCAGTTAGTATAGTACATACCTGCATATGTACATCGTTGTGTGGTAAGTGCTTAAAGGAACAGTAAAGGAAAAGCAAACTGCACAAATGCATGACAAGATGACAAATATTGCCTTATCTAATAATATCAATAGACATAGTACAAAAATCCCCCCAGAGATTTGGGGGTGAGAGAAATGAAGTATGACAGGCTTTTTTTAGCAGATAATTTTGTCCAAAGTAAAAGGGGTAAGCAGGATATAATCTCCAGCTTTTTGTAAAAATGTAAACTCTCCAAGAGTTCTGAATAAAAATGTTTTCTGGATAAAAAGAGCTGCCCACAAGTGGGTTCAAGCACTCAGTTATTTTTATTTAACACGTAGCAGTGTTTCAGAAATAAGAAATCTCCCATTTTTCACACCTTTAAGTAGATTTGTTGAAAACAACATAAAAAGATTGGAGGGGGTTTCCCACATATTCTCATGCTTTCTGACTCATCTTTGGATTTTGCAAAATATTTCAAGATGGAAATTCTGATTCTGAACAGTGTCAGGGAGGGGAGCAGAATGTTTCCCTTCTTAAAAAAATACGATTAGAAGGAAGTTTAATGTTAAGGTAGTCTGTAAGTCAGGAATTGTTCTATCTTTTCTGTAGCCTAATGGGTCCACACAAAGTACAGTCTAACTATTCTGTTCTATTATTTATTTTGAAGCTTAGCTATAGTTTAAAAAGTGCTTAGAGATCTTCTGATGAAAATGCAATAACTATGTCATCATCGTCATCATTGTTATTATTGTGAATATCATTAGTTTTATTCCCCTGGCGAAATAAGAAATCAGTTTGTAAAGATTACAACAGCTGCAGGGAACCTTCCTCGATAACTTCTCTGCGTTTTGTACCGTTGCCAAAAGAAGTTTGTAAAAAGCTGCAGGAGTAACCGTGTTCCTAGCTAACGGGCAGGAACTTTCTTGGGCTGTCAAATGGCCTCTTGATATGACAAATAAAAATAACGTGTACACTGTGCACCATTTTTCATTCAAGGGAAGCACAGCAGTCGTTATACAAATGCCCTGGGATTCACACATTTAACCTCAGACAAACATGGGTAATTTGTAGGGGCGTGCGAGGTGCAGTTATTATGCATAACGTGGACTGTTAGAGGTGATGTCTGGTAAATGATATAACGAAGAGGTCCTCTGTCATGAAAGCACCAGCTCACAGTTTGTTACTAACCTTAAACGTGGGCTATGGGAGCGACCTGAGCCACAGCTGCCACAGTAGCTCTTGCCCATCAGGGACTTGCAGGGGTAGTTTCATCGCACACAGGGGGAGACTTTGCTGTCCTTTGGAGGAAAATGGGTCTTGAGTACTCTAGTAGGAATAAGGACAGCACAGAATTTGTCAGGAATTTTGCCCACAAACTCTTTATGGCATAAGTGTCACATCCTGGACTTCTCACTTGAAATTAACTGTAGAGTGGACATTTATCTGACAAGTTAATCTGTTTTTTCTTATACGGCAGGAAAATTCAGCAATGACTGAGGGTAGGAAGGAGAAAAGGTGGACCAGAAATTAGGGCAGTAATCTGGTTCTTGAATGACAACGTCTGCTCTGCCACAGACTCACCATATGACCTTGGTCAAGTTCCTTAATCATCTTGTTCACCAATTATCCAAGTGTAAACTGGGGCTAAAAGCGCTGCCTGGCTTCCCTGACAAGTGAGGATCAATGCAGGACACCGTGTGAGGTGTTCAAACAAACCCCTTCTACAGGGAGAGTTTGCTCCCGGATCTCTGAATCAGAGGGCAGTCCTGAAAAGGAGCCAGTCGGATTTGTTCAGGTGAAGGAATATTTAAGTGCCAGCAGATGGAAAATTCTCCTTCTTTTTCTAAATTAGATGTCACAAACAACGGGAAAATTAAATCCACTTCTCAGGATATGTCCTTGTACAGGAAATTCATTGGAGGGGTGTTTCCCTGATAAGCACTTTCCCTGGGAAGAAACTGAGTCTGTCTTTTGTAAGGCCCTCTGAAAAGTAACTCCCAGAATCCAGATCCTGTCAAAATTATGTGAGAACACTAGACATTTTACTATCAAAATATTTTGGCTTCAGAAACCAGCATATCTTTCTGCCTCCCTATGACAAGACACAGGGAAATGAAGTGATTGCTCACTGCCACAGCACTCTGTGACATGGAGAAAATAATTTCATTTCCCTCTGTCATGAGACCTCACAAGCTCCTGGCACCTCGCCCTGCTCTCCAACCTCTGCCTCCTGCCTCCTGCTAGAAGACTTGCTGCTCACTGGCCAACTGAGAGATACTTGCTGGAACATTCTCCTTTTATACCTAAATTTCTCCTGCTAAAATTCTGCCTCACAGGCTCCATAAAAACATGTTACTGGGGACGTAGCTTATACACTTGAATGCCACCTCCAGAGTTCAGTTGCAGTGATGACACCCAGAGGGAGTGCAACAAACGCGGTGGTGTCTCACCTAAGCAGGCGTGTGGGTGCTGCCAGTCCCTGCAGCTCTCTCTCCCTTCCTGGGGTAGCATTAGCTTGTACCTGGCTGAGCTTAGTTGCGATATGGCCTGCCCAGCATTGCCTCATAAATAATTCATATAGTTCAGATTTGTTTTGACATTTTGATGTACTATTTTGCTGTTCTTAAATGGGAGGTTTCTTAATTTCTTGTTAGCGTTGGACCTAACGTTTGAAAGTTGTTTTTTTTTTAACTGAAGTTTAGAGCTATAGTTATTCCCAAATCCTTCTGTTTAAAATAGCATAGCCAGATGTTTTCTTCTGAAGTCTTGTTTCAAAAAGTCCCAGTGGGCTTTCCACAACAAAATTGTTTCCAGCAAGCACCTTGTAATGTGCGAGCTCTGCAGAAACGGGGAGCACACCAGCCTGATGTTCCCCTCCAGGGCCACCACCCTTCACCAGACCCGAGGAAGCAGCTCAGGCACCAGTTCTGCGACTGCATTTGACAGGTCCCTGTGCTGCTGCTGGTGTTGATATGTAGGGACCAGGTTGGTGCAGGGCTGAAGGGCAGGAGAGGAGTGAGGCAGCATTTGTGCAGCCCACAGAAGGATGTGTTCTCACCCAGGTGACACCAGGGCAGCTGGAAAACCCACAGAGCTAAATCCAGGATTTTGCAAACCCGTTAAATTTCGGTCCCTAAGACCTTGGAAAACCCCAGCTTCAATTCCCCTGCTAATACAACTGCTGTTTCCAAGAGTTAGCAGGCAGCTGGAGAGGCTTTCTAAGGCTGTAACCTTCACCTTAGCCCAGAGATGCTCACCAAAAGGTGTCTCAAGGGTCCAGGTGCCCAAAAAACCCAGGATGATGGCTCTCCCAATGCAGCCCTGGGACTGAGACCACCTCTGCCTGTCCCAGATGCCCTCAACGTGCTCATTCATTTTGGCGTGAGCATGGAGACCCTCTCAGGTCTGCTTCCAATCACTGTGCTGTGCTGAATAAAAGGCTGCTCACATCAGAGCCAGTGCAGGTCAGGGGTGGCCGGGGCAGAGTGCATGAGAACTTCCCTCCATCCGGGAAAACACTTTTAATAGAACAAATCTGGCTCCTTGCAGCAGGCAGCTAGCCCACGGCAGAGGGGAGAGGAAGGGGGCAAAAGTAGAGGCTTCTCCAGCAGCTGTCAGCCTGCCTTTATAGCAGCAGTTATTAAAGCTGGTTAATAGGAACCACCCTCCCATGCAGTGCTCAGTGCTCCATGGCAGGTTGGAGCCAAAGTGAGCAAGCCACGTGGTTCGTCCAGCAAAACTACACGATGGTGCAATAAGGAAAAGAGGTTTGCACCATGAGGAGCTGCAGTTTTGCTCTCTGCCACACAAGAGCAGTGCCCACGGTCACCCTCTATGAAACCATGGCAGCACTGAGAGCCTGAAGCATTTATGGGAGGGTGGATTCCAGACCCAGATTTGCTCTGATCTGAGTTAAATCCCCAGCCCAATATTAAAAATCATGTGGTCTGCTAAGCAAATCCTGCCCAGCAGGATGTGAGCGAGCTCCAAGCCAAGTCCTCGAGCTGTGGTTCACAGGGTAAATCCCACGAAGCTGACAGCTGCCTTGGCTCAGGGCTCCCCTGCCTGCTGCCAGCCTGCGTCTGGGCAGAGCAAGGGCAGGCACAGGCAAAGCACTACACTGATGGACCACCGCCTGTGCAGGGCAGGAGGCTGAGTGAAGGCCACAGCTCCTCTCTGAGGGGTGAAAACTAGAAGGAAAAACATGGCTGATCTTCCTAGAAAGCCAGTACTTAATGACTGACTGTGCCACACTTTTTGCTTGCTTACAGAAGGGCAAGCTCTGCTGGCTGAAGGACCCAGCCTGAAGGTGGATATTTTCTTTGTGACTGACCATTAGTTCTTAGGTGGTGCTTCTCACCCATCAAACACAAGCTGCTGCCTAAAGCTTAGAGGCCAGTAGGATTTTTCTGACTCGTCAGAAGGTGGGGAGGCATCACAGGCAAAGAGACTTGGACAAAGTCACCTTCTGGTCTACGAACCACTAGAGACGAACACAGATTTTCCAAGGCCCAATCAAGTGATGCAGCCTCTAGATCCAATTACATTTTAAATTTCTTCCTAAATAAAAATTCCTCTGGGATCTCTTGAACTCAGTGAAGGCTATAACTGGTGATTTGCTTGGACCAACCATGGTCAGGCAGCTGAGACACTCCAAGCTATTATGCTCCACAAGTGTGAAAGTTCTTGGCCATCTAAAATCAGAGGGCAACAGACACCCCCACGGGAGTTTTCGTCCCACCTACAGAGAGCACCAAGGTGTTGAGATAAAGTAGAGGACTAACATTTAGGTGGCTAAATCTGGGTGAGCTCTGTCCAGCCTTAAAAGCATTGCTACTGTTACTTAAGGCGACTTTATCATCATCTCAAGCAGAATGATGAAGAATGCCTCCTTTGAGCCAGACTCCTACTGTCCACCCCTTTTTATCAAGGTCTGGGGAACTTTTCATTTTAGATAAATATTTTGTGTCTTCTTATTCGTGGCAGCTGGACTTTATCAGCAGGTCACCACAGTGGGGAGATAAGGCGGCTCCTTCTCTATGTGCCCTAGTAGGACAATCCAGGTTGGCTTAAACGGCCATTACATACCCCTCTAACATGGTTTTGACCTCAGTGCCTTTCCGTCAGCTGTTGGGTTCAGAGGACTCTTGTGCTAACAAAGGAAATGGGGCTTTTGTGGTTCTATCACAGATTAAAGTATAGACATACAGATACACTCTTAAAACTGCTTTTATTGCCTTTCACATACATTTATACGGTGGGACCTCATAAATTTGCCATCACTTACTCCTGTGCCAAACTTCTTGCACCACCTTGCAGCACACAGCCCATCTCCAGCAATGGGCTCCTTACTCCACTGAAGACAGATAGTGGAAACTTTAGGTCAGAGAAGCATTTTAGGAATTCTCAGTGATTTAGGCAAATCACTGTAAAAAGTCCTTTTTTTTTCTGTAAAAAGAAAGGAAAAGAAAGGAAAAGGAAAAATGAAAAAAAGGAAAAGAAGGAAAAGAAAGAAAATTAAAATTAAGAGGAAAAGAAAAAAAAAAAGGAAAGGGAAAAATTGCCCTCCTTCCCATGACTTCACAATTTTTAAATCAAATCATAAGGAAATTTCAGCCTCAATCAAAACCACTGGCTTTTTTAGATCTGTACTTATGAAAGGTAATATTTCAAACTCATCTATCAGCTTTTGACAACACAGACAAGGTGTTGCATGGCTGGATGTCTTTTAATGTTGCACAGTTCAAATCTGCAAAACGTCTCGGAGATGTTTCTGCACAAACCACCTTTTTTCCTTGTGAGGTCTTTGTGGCTGACCAGGGATGTGAGACACCCTGTTTTCCTTCAGCGTGGCGAGCGGCGGCAGTGAGGCTTGTCCCCCATCCGTGCTCTCCGCTCCCAGTACTGGTACCAGCGGGACCAGTGGCTGTGTGCCCTGGTGCAGCCGGTGCGGAGAGCTG
Organism: Psophia crepitans; assembly: GCA_013399095.1. NCBI lineage: Eukaryota > Metazoa > Chordata > Aves > Gruiformes > Psophiidae > Psophia > Psophia crepitans. The sequence continues at coordinate 1,260,015 of VWZZ01004451.1, read as the reverse complement.
CTGCAGAGCCCGAGGCCAAGAACCGCTCTCCTTCATGCTGCCAGCAGAGGGAAATCAGCCCAAGAGGAAAAGTCACGGGTCCATCCCAGTGAAGGGAGTATTACAGCTCTCATACCAGTTTTAGCAGGAGACCTGCATGCAAGGTTTTTAATAAGATGCAGTTGGGCAGAGATTTCTTTGTCGCTCCTTTTCTTTTTTAGCAGTACATCTTCCAAAAGTCAGGTCTCTATGCTCAGGAGTTAGACTCAGGGTGTTCTGAAAAAAAATTATTCTTGGGAGGAAAAAAAGATTTTGCACTAAAAAAATAAAAAAAGTAACTCAAGAGCCTGTGGAAGACAAAAGAAAGTTACTGAAGTCTCCCCACCCTCCCACCTCCCAAGGAAAAGAAAAGGAAAGGAAAAATCAGTTCTTATTGGCTCTGAAGTGGAAAAGTTTGGGGCAGACATTTCGGGGACCGCCAGTTTTCTGGCCAAGAATAGTACACCTCCTACGAAAGCACATGCTTTCCTCAAAACATCAGTGTGGGCAAACACCAAACGCCTGCTCCCTTTCCTGTGGGAGCGGGTTGGGGGGCTGAGCCCAGCAGTCTGTCTGGGCAGGGAGGGAGGCTGGGCAGAGCAGGGACAGCTCCAAGGGCCAGCCACCGGTTTCTGCAGGGCAGGAGAGCTGCTGGTCCAAGCCAGCCACGAGCTGTCTGACTGGATGGAGTCTGTCTTGTCAACATGCGAACAGGCTTTGCCTTGCTCCTCCTTGCAGCCACAGGGAAACAGGGGAGCACACCTTTGCCTGCCGTGATCCTGCTGGGATCACAAAAGGTATGTGGGACAAAGAAGAAAACTGCAGCCCTACTGATACCACTTGAGCAGCCTAAAACATCACCTGCCTTCTCTGTATTTACGGATAGATGGTCCCTCCATATTCATTTTTCTCTGCAGAAAACACCATGGCTTGGAAAAGTTCATCTTGACTGCTGTTTGTCAAAATATTTCCTTACTCCATTAATAACAATTATGAATATGTTTACATAGCAGCTAGCATTTGCAAAATGCTTTACCCATGAATACATATCCTAACTACTCACAGAAAATTATTTCTTTACCCAAAATTAGCTCCTTTTGTTTGCCTGACCCACTTCCAATCACATCATGATTACAGCAAACTTAATGAATGCTTCACACAGGCACACTTCATCCTGTGGATGGCTGGTAATTGTGTGACTGTTGTGAGTTTCACTGTATATTCTGCATTTGCTTTCCAAAATCAAAGCACTTTTGACTGGACAAATAAATCATTGGTATATCTCTGTAATGCCATGGGTTGGTTTTTGTTGTTGTTTTTTTTTTTAAAAGGCATATAACTTTTAATTGAAAATTGACTTTCCGTAACTAGCATGCACTCTTCAGGTACTATTCATTGCTTGGCCAGCTTTACTAACTGTAAAACCCTCTTTTGTCCCCAACTACCCAATGCAGATCCAACCGCACATACATACACTATATATATATATACTTACAACAGTCCCAGGAAGAAAAAAAGTGAACAAAATTCATTATGAAGTAAAGACCATAGTGACTCTAGTTCACTTAAAAAAGATATAAAACCACCATGAAATCCAATGTGTTTAATACCAAACATGCCTGAAAATATTCCAGTCAAAGGGCATGGGCATTTGGTGAGGTGAAGCATTGCTGACAAAGGCTTAAATTTGTCCCAGCTCCCAGACTGAAGACTAAAATGATACCTTTAAAGCCCCCTGGGGGATCCCACTTGCACATACTACCCTAAAATTGCGACCCTGCTGCTGCCTGCACTTGATGGCAGAGTGCTGGGTGCTGCCTGGTCAGGCTGTGCGCATCGCTCTGCAAGCCATGCTACAGCCTCTGCGGAGCAGGAGCTGCAGAAATGGGGCTTCAGCAAAGGGCACAGATCTGCAGTTCCCTCAGAGGAGGGAGCTTTGAAGACCTGCTTTCCAGAGATTTTGAGCCTCTCTCTTTCCATAGATTTAAAATGGAGAGATGTAAAGGGGGAAAGGGAAAGAAAAGAATATGCCCAGATGGAAACATGACCTCCAGTAGTTACAGACACTTTTGGAAAGCAGCTTGTCTGAAGTCAACAACAGCCAAACCCAATGCTTCGAGGCCAGCACGTGTGGCAGAAAAAAACTCCACCGAGGTGCATGTGTGGCCCCTCTGAATAGAAATCCCTGCAGCTGCCAGCTTTCCACCACAGCAGCTTTCATCTTGGATTGTGCCCACAAGGGTGGCGCTTGTCAGTGAGGAGAGGGAGCAGGACCAACACAACCATCATCCCTCAAAACCCCTTCAAGCAGGAAAAAAGGGCAACGAATGTGTCACTCTGTACCTGAAGGGGACACAAGCCTGCCATCTCCTAAACGAAGGTGGACAGGACCAGACTTGCTCCGTTGAGAGAGCAGCTCTAGGGGGAGAGCAGGCACAGGACAAAGCCTATTGTTTAGCTGGGCTTGTACCATCTATTATTCTGTCCACTGTGTCCAAGCCAGCAGGCGCCCTGGGGGACAATGCCACACCAAGCCTGGCAGGACCTGCACAGGGTGGTGGTACAGAGCAGCTCCTCGGCACATCTCCAGCCTGGGAGGGCACGAGGGGACGAGGCAGCTGTGGTGCGCACACTCTTGTGCCCAGCCCTCCGGAAGAGAAGGAAACCAGCAGAGACAGGCAGCTAAGGGACAGGCAGGAGACAGGAACAAGGTCAGCACAAATGCAGGAACCCCGGTCTCAGCGGCAGACAAAGGTAATTCCACAAGCGGTTTTAAACTCCCGAGTGAGTAAGGGTTTATTGGGAGAGCTCCCAGCGGGAAGTAAGCAGAGGCTCCAGGTCTGGCACCACTCAGGCCATCAAGGCTGGGTATTGTCTGGATTTGCAGAGGGAGATCCCAAGCTTAGGCTTTTGGTGGCCAGGTGGAGCCAAGCCTTGGGAACTGGCGACACCAGCATCGGGATGTCTGGTGCGTCCCGAAGTGATTTAGATGCTTGTCACCCGGAAAAAATAGACTTTCCTTGAATTGGGCAAATATGCCTCTCATCTAGACACTGCTAAAAACAGGCAGCTTTTAGAGCGGTAAGGGTTGGATTTACAGTAAAGCTGTGTCCTCCCTGCTCCCCATAAAGGCAAACACCCACGACCATACGGGGCCAGCACATCGGTGCCAGAGCAGCTGTGCAGCCCCCGGGGGCTGCGCCAGACAGCGGTGGGATTTAACCCCCCACTCCCCACCCAGGATTAAGCCCACCATTTATCAGCGGTTAATTAACAGATTACTGGGAGGATGAGAGAGTCTTTTTAGACAGATTAGTGAACTAGTCTGCTTGGCCCACAAACATAAAGCCGCTGGATTCACTTTGGGTCCAGTGCTATTTTGCAGGGTGGTGAGAAGTGCAGATAATCACCAAAACTTGACAATTGTTCCATTTTTCACAGATTTTTCCCATCAGAAAACAGTATATGGGTTTTAAAGGTCTCCTCCTTTGAAAGGCCTAAAGTAGGACAGACACAAAACTGCTGATACTGGGGTTTTACTGAAAATATGGTTTGCAATTAATAGAAAGCTTTCGTGAAAACTGTTTACTTTCTTTGGAAAAGTTTGGCTTTCGGTCAAAAGCGAATAAATAACCAAAATGGAATGGAAAATTTTCCTTCTTTTTTTTCCTTCTTCTTTTCCAGCAGAAAAGATCATTTGCATGTGGCCTGGTGTTCCAGTGCCTCCTGGGAGATGGAGCTGAACATCTTTGTGCCACTCCAGCGAGGAGGCAGCTGTGGGGCAGCACAGCAGGCACCGCCCTGGTGGGAGGTCACAGAGGAGAAGGCCAACAGAAAGGTCCCTAGGGCTCCAGCATGACTCTGGGCAACATCAGCAAAAGGAATCAGCTAGGACACAGTCCGACAGATTTTTGTGACAATTCAAAATTATCTCTGGAGAAGGGAGGGGTGGTGGGTGGGAATAGCTAAAGTATCTATGAAAAATAATAATGAGCCCTACTTTTCCCTCATTTTCTTGATGGAAGTCCAAAAATTTCTGTCACTGGAAAATAATTACAGCAAATGCTGTGATCTCCCCTTTCCCTGCTTTGTCTGGACTGTCCACCTGAAGAGCTGGAGGGCCACAGTGAAATAAGGACTTTACCACCCAGAAACTCAGTCTTCCAACACTTCTGTCACTCCAAGCACATTTAACTAGTAATCAATTGACCTCCTAGCTTGCAAGAAAACCAACAACCCAGCCTGGAAACAGACGTGCTCAAAACACCACAGGAAACCGCGATCTGGACCCCATTAAAAACCAAAGGGAGACATTGCCCTGATTTCGGCAGCATTTTTCAGCTCAGAGTGCAGCCTCCACAGAACCTGCAAGGAGTTACAGGCCAAACCTAGCCTATCCCTAACTCTCATCTAGGTCTGTAAAGGATCCTTATTACTACTTACTAAGTGATACCTTGCAGGGCCCCACTGAGGAAACTGCTGTAAAATCCAAGCTACAGCTCCCTGATGTGAAAGGGACAACCCTCAGGCCCTGCAAACATCCCATTTCTTACAGCAGAAGGCTGGGCAGAAGGGTTGTGAGGGCAATACTCTGGTCACCTTGCAGCCCCAGCAGTGATGCCTGAGCAGCTGAGGTGCGGTGGTACCCACAGGGACAATGGCTGGGCCAGCGCAGTCCTGCATCCTGCTCCTCTTCAGACAAAGCTCCTGTGAAGGAGGCACCCTTTTGGGAGAGGGGGGTACTTCTGCATTTCTCTCTGACGAAGAAACCTGGCCCAGCACAGAAAAGCTCTGTGCTGACTGAAGGAGTACTTTCCATTTGAAATCACATTGTCTTTAAAGTGGGTACAAGACCCTCTCTAACTCCAGTCTGCCCTTCTCGCTCTCCTTCCATCCTTGCTTTTTCCTTCTCTTTTTTGATCACACATTTCTGTTTTCTGAAACATTTTCTACTGAAAATCCACACAGCAAACCTATTAACTGAGGTGCTGCTCCTGCAGGCTTGGCATCATGCACAGGAGTGGTCCTTCGGTCTCTCTGGGACGGCTTGGGGCCAGCTGCCGTTGCTGCAGGACTGTGATGGCTGAATCCCACAACCCTNCCATCCTTGCTTTTTCCTTCTCTTGCTGCAGGGCTATGATGGCTGAATCCCACAACCCCCATAGCTGGTGGGTTTAAAGCATCCTTTGCTCCCTCCAGCATCCTCCAGCCAGCCTGGTCGTGCACAGAGACACATCTTTGCAGGTCGAAGGACTCCCTTTGCAACCGCAGGGCAGGGCTGGCCAGGTACTCCCTTGGCTGACAAACCACCAGAGTTGTGACCTAGAGAAGTCAGCATCTGGAGATCGCCCTACATACCAAGGCAACACGCTCAGCCACGAGATGGGAGCAGGGGCCAGTGAAGGGAGAAGGAGTCACAGGGGGCCAACAGCCTCATTCCTGAGACACAGCGAGACCTCTCACTGCTTCCAGACACAGCACCAACATTTTGCAGAGCAGAGGCAAAGATTCAGGTAAAGAAGGTGACTTGAACTGGCTGGGCAAAACTGTCCGCCTGGAAGCATTTCAAGAGTAGGATGGGCTGAAACTTCAGCCATCCCTCGCACGAGGCAGAGCTCATATATGGAATTACATAAAATAGGTTTAGTCCACTTTCAGAGAAAAACGTAGGTTTGGAGTCTGCAAACTGCTTTGCAAAGTCACGTTAATTCTGTTGCCATGGCCATTTAGGAAAGAGTAATACAAAAGGCATTTAGAAAAAACGAAGCACTCCAATTAGTTCTTTTCAAAACAAGCCATTTGGGACATTTGGTTCAAAATGGCTTTCCATTTTTCAAATCCCCTTAGGAATTTCATGCCACTGTATTTTTTTAATTGAAAAAGTATGATGTGTTGTACAAAGTCACTGCAGAAATGCTCTGTTTCACCCTCTGATGTTTTGTCTTTTACTTCTCTATTTTATGGCTCTCTAGGAGATCAATCTGTGCTGGTCTAAACACAAACGGCTCGTTTTAACTGCTGAAACTCACTGCACTCTCACTTGCCCTGCACTGCCTTCATCTCAAAATGCTACTGGCAACATTACAAGTGTCCCAGGATTTGCCCTGAGAGCAAGCTCTCACTGCACGTGGCACCATGCTAGCCAAACCTGAGCAGCATTGGAGTTTGGTGGTGACAGGCAGTCCAGCATGAAGCAGGACCTGCTGGAAAAATATCTGTTTATTTTATACAGCCAAATTTTGGAAACGCTGTCCTGGTTTCTCCAGGCTACTCCTTAAAAAGAACAAAAAAGGAGGGTGGAGGTAGAGCCTGGGGGAGGAAGAATATATCAGCTATGGAGTAAACAGTTTGGAAGCCAAATATAATTGGCTAGCAAGTGCATATTGTGATTCACGAAGGGAAGGCTTTTTTTAAACTCCAGGAGCCACGGAGCAAGGACAGCCATGCAGTCATCTTCCTGTGCGAAACAAAAGCTCCGAGCCAGTGAGGTGCAGCACCAGCGTGCGGGGACAATGGGGACACAGCATTACCTCAAGCCTCCAACGTGCCGCTTGGTAACTGGCCTGATGTTTCCACAGCCAGGCTATTGCTTTTAATATCAGGGTTTGGTGATTCAAGCCCTGTTCCCTCTCAGGGGCGCTGAGCACTGCAGATCATTCCTATTTGGGGAGTATACCTTATCTAAGTCCATTATTGCCTCTGCCTAATATAAACAGTGTTCCACTCTGTACAAGGTCTGTGCATTGAAACTTTTCTTAAACCAAGGAAACCTGGAATAAATACCTCATTGTCTCAAGGACTTTATCACAGTGTTATGAAAGAAAACCAGTGTGTGACTGTGTTTTCCACCTATAAAGTTCTTTCAGTCTCAGGAAGGATAGTTTTGATTTGTTAATTTATTGCTCTCACAGTTAAGACTTCACACTTGACCGAAGTAGCTGATACGCTGTCAAGACTCTGATCTGGCATGCAGTCTGCAAACATGGTCTGTTTGTTTGACATGAAAAGAAGAGAGGGGGACTTTTTCACCAATTTATTTTTTTTACATTTTTAACTTAGAAAGATCTAAAAGTTTAAAACTTTGCTTTTAAAGCCAAAAAAAAGAAGATTCAACATCACCAATATGTTTCACAAACTTATCTCCTAACTGCCAAAGTGCTGTAGTCAGGAGAAATGAATTCTGTTCTTGCAAAAGTCAAACACTGGTTTTTGAATGAGAAATTACTCTTACGAAATGTTCTTTGCTTCTTTCCTTCATAAAAAGTCCTTCAAAATTGACTGAATCTGAATGGAATGCTTTATTTCATTCAAAACTTTCATCTTTGCTATTTTACTTTCTGGCTTGTAATTTTGGAAGTGATGACATACACTCGGAGCTGTAGCTGCGGAGTGTTTCCAGTGTCTCTTGTGGCACGTATCCTAGTGCTAAATCACAGCTAAGCCCACCGCCTGCTTCTCTGTGCTGCCAAGGGGCAGGATACCAGGCAAGGTGGATCTCCAGCTTTTCTCCCCCACCCCCATCCGTCAACCTGTGCCCTCCCTATGGCTGAGCCCAGATTTTTGTCCCTGATCATGAGAGTGTGGAGATGTGGGCTCACTGTCATCCAGGAGCCCCTGAGGTCCTGCATGACGGAGCAACATGGGCACCCCCAGACCATCCCAGGCTGCATCTTCTTTCTCCACTAAGAAATTGGTCTCCCTCCCCAAATTCCGTCCCAGGCACTTTCCTTGCACCAGGCGATGGTGACGCCAAGCTGCTTTAGCAAGGGGAGGGAGCTAACACAGGGACATTAAGCAGCATGGCTCTGGCATAACTTAGGAGAGTTTCTGAGCACCCCTGACCATGAATACAAGGCAGGGTCCATGCTGGTGCTGCATGACCTCCCCTCATGTCAGCAAGAAACCTCTGCCAACTGCTGAGCGGGATAACGGGGTAAATAGCAAATTAAGTCTCTAGATGAAGACTCAAAGATTCTTGCCTAAAATCACTGTACTCTGAAATGCCCAGGCCAGAAGCTCATTTGTCTGATTCAGACCAGAAGTCATCCTCTGGAGATACAGCTAAAGAGATTCCTGAGCATCCTGCCCATCAGGCCATGCTAGGATACTTGCTAGATATAACTAACATTTTGCATACTTTGTATTTTGCCGTGGCCTGCCTGACTCCAGCTCTGCACCAGAGGGGCAAAGCGCAAACAGCCAAATGTCTTAAACTATGTCTGAGCTGGGGGCAGTGAAACCCCACCCTGACAGGGCAAGTGGGGTCGGTCTGTCAGACCTCCAGGCTGAACAGGAATCCCAGCTGGCCAGCTTGGGTTTTAGCTGAAAGATGTATCACGGCAGCGTGGAAAAACACGAGCGGTCCCTGGAGCAGGCAGAAGCACCGGGCGGAAAGGCTCGGCAGCGCCAGTCCTACTGAGGATGGACTTGTGACACGAAACAACAAACAGGGTGTCTGGCAAGCCCAGCATAACACCCCAGTCACATGTAAAGGAAGAATCACTCTAAACACAAGAATGGGACCAGATGAGCTGATTTCAATGGTTTATTGTAAGAGAACTCCTTAGATTACGCAGATTAAAGTCTTCATGGAAACATTCTGGAGACTGTGTTGCTCAGCTTCCTGCACAAGGCACCGCTTGGTCATGACTACATGGAATAGCAAACTTAGGAGAGGGGGGTTTATTAGTTTATTATTATTATTATAAGGCTACAGAGTTCATGTGTCTCTGTATTGGTTTCCTCTCGCACTGAAAGAAAGTACATCTCCGCTTCAGTATCACCCACGAGTGAAGGAGAAGACTAGCAGTAAAGTAAGGGGTAGGCACTCAGGGGACCTTTTCCCCTCAACCTCTGCAAAACACAGCCCAGGACTACCAGGCTGGAGTTTTTCACAGCTCTGGAGGTCCACAATGAAACTGAATACCTGAATTATTCAGGTGTGGGATCAAGGAAGGAATTAAGGCTTCACATGCCAGCCCGGTCCTTAGCACGAATCCTTCACCCCAGTGGTGCAGAAGTTAGAAGATGAATGGCTGGTGCCACAGTTGCATGTGATGGCAGAAGTTCCCACAGTATGGGCTTAAAGCTCTTCTGCAATCCCCCTGAGGTCCTTCTTGGGAAGAGGAGCCCTTATCTGCCCACTGTGGTCTGCTTGGTGAAAAAGCTTTAATTTTTTTGTGACTACAATGTGCCCAGTGACTCCAAATATGTTGAATTCCACTGTCGCTTTTGCCCTGAGCAAGGACTGAAAATTGAGCAATAGGCACTACAAGTAAAAACCCAATGTTTCATACATAATGTTCCCTTCACAGCTCCCAATCCCTTCCAGTTGCAGCATTCTTCCCAGCCTATGCCCCAGTTCCTCACCAGGGCAGCACTGGGCTCACCTGCCTGACCTCAGAAACACCCCAAAGCCTCCAAGCTACACCAGCAAAACCAGTTTCCATCACTTCTCCAAAAGCCCAGTAACACCAGGAGTAAAGGAAAAACTCCATCAGCCCAATACCTCACCTTCACCCAGTTTTTTCCCCTTCAGGCATCTCCTGCCTCCTGCCATCTCAGCAGGATTACACCCCGGGAGGGAGGTGATGCAGCCCCTCCAAGACCTCTGCCTGCAGCAGGGCATGGAGCTTCCCTCTGTAGACCACGGGGAGATGTGGGCATGTTTTTCCATTGCAGCTGAGGAGTTGTAAGGACAGGGAAAAGGAGAAGCTTCTCTTTCCTCAGCAGCTGTAGAAGGAGCAGAGAGCAACTCGCTCACATGAAATGCTTAGCTTTTAGAGAGATGACATTAGAGTTGGAGCACGCTGGGTGCGCTGGCTGCTCCTGGGTGGAGACGGCCACAGCTACCCTGTGTGAAACACAGCTGAGAGGCCACGGAGAGCTGAGTGAAGGGTTGGCTGGTGGACAACTGGGAAATAATGGGCAGGAAAAAAAGACGGGGGAGTGGCAGGGTTGGGCTGAAACAAAAAGAAACAAATGTGATAAATGGAGGGGGAAGTAATTTTTACTAAATCCAAACTCCAGGGTTTCCTTTTGCTTTCATGTTCTTTAACTCTTGTAAATGTGCCTGTTTATCATGCCTACTTCTAAAAGAAAAATCCCCTTTGAAAATGAAAAGCCAAAACCTTCCATTTTGCAGCTACCCAGGGGAAAGAGTCTGTTGCTTTAAAATCCCACCCTGATGTTTTTCTTCCAAACTGCTAATCAAATTCAACATCATTCTGGAGACCAACTGAGCCACTCTGAAACTGAGTCTTAGTTAATTTACTTCCCCAGTTTTAAAACTTCCTATTTCAGTCACTTTCCCCTCCCTACCTTGGTCCCCATTTGTCTCACCCTTTTGTCCTGCTTTTCAGACTTGCTGCCCCATGGGGCTGCGATTACAGCCCCCAGGTATCCCCCAGCAAGTGGGACTCAATGTCACTGATGTCTGTAGGTGCTCCCTCACCAAAATGCTCTCTAATAATGCACACACAATTATTTTGCAAGGCACTGCTGGCAGCAGGAGTTGGCTTCACTTATTAACTGTTCCTTTTAAAATTAGCAGATAGAAATCTTGAATCCTGGGGAGGTTACGTACTCCTTTGTGTCCTCCTGAGGTAGCATTTTTCTCCTGCTGAATGGACCTGTAAAACTGCTGTCATGTGGTGAAGTAACTCGCATTCATTTGAGGAAATACAGAAATCATGAATCTAAAGTATCTAAGCAGCAAATAAAACACCAAACTCCTTGTATCTCAGGCAAAACTCCTGTTTCAATGTTTTTGCCCCAAGCCCTACCAGGGATAATTGAGACAAAACTGGTCTTAAAATGTGAGGTCAGAAAATGACATGTCTGTCTGAGCTGCCTGTTTCTTGAACCATGAAGATATCTGTGGGTTTTGTATTCAAGTATTCAAGCTCCCGCCTGCAATCACAAGGAACACGAAAGTTTTGGAGGGTGTTACTGATAGCTGTGATGCCACCTAACCCTGCAGGAGCCAGGGCTCTGCACACTGCCAAGCACACCAGAAGAAGCACATGATGATGGGCAGCCTCATCACCCTCACACCACGCTGGCCCTGGCTCCTTCTTGCTCAGCAAGAACAATCTGGACATAGGAGCACAAGGACAGCAAGAAATACAACCAGGTCCTACAGACAATTAGTAGGAGCCCTGCAATGTGAGGGTAATTTTCATCATCAAATAGCAATCACGGTTCCTTTCAAGCCCCTTCCTCCAGAAGAGTAGGAACAATTAAAAGGCCCAGAAATTTGTACATATAAGCAGAAGTTGCAAACTTCCAAAAAAAATTAAAAGTTTTTCCTTCAGGGCAGATGTCATTCCAGAGACATTTCCTTCTAGAAAACCAAAACACCAGCAAAAAATTACATTTTAAAAAATAAAAAAAATGTTACTTTTTTGCCAGAGAGACAACCAATTTTTGAATGTTTTCTGAGAGGTCTGTGGCTTATAGAGTCAATGGAAACGGGGGAAATTATAACATAATTATGGCTAATGATTTAGGTTGGGAGAGGGGAGAGCAATTAATTTTTATTGTTTATCAATATCTTTGGTCACAATGTTATGTAGAAAATGCTTCTTTTGTGACCCAGGAAATTGAAAAGCCATTTGTGGCAGCATGTTTGAGTAACGTAAGTAATTATGTATTTGTACATGTTTTATGTTGCTACAACATTGTTATTTCCTAGCATGTGGCTTATGTGTTCTTGTAATTGTCTTATTAGGCCAGTTTGAGTTTCAAATAGCACCTATATTGCAGCGTTTAAGTTGTTTGCTTTGGAAGGAATTATGGGACACGAAAGCATATGGATCACTTTATCATATATAGAAAGCATACAGTAAAAAGCTGGCTTTCATTACGCCATTAGCATGGATCTAGATATGCATTCAGTGTTGAGACTTGGTTATTCGTATGTTTATGACATTTAGGGCTGCTTTGTGCTGTTGTGGATGTACATTCACTCTGCTGGAAATACAACACATCTCTCCACTGAATATTCCTTCTGGTAAGTACTGTGAGACCCAGGATAACTGAGATCAGGGCTTGTTACTGGTGAAACAGATGGGCTTACAAACAGCTGGTCCCCCACATCTCCCCTCATCTCTCTGCTTCATATCTCTCCTCCATCCTGTTTTTCTGCACCACGGTGCTGTTCTGCTGCTCTGACTGGATGACTGACACCTTCCTAAACAGTGAGAGAAATCCAGTGAGACAGAGATGGCAAGGACAGAAAACCTTCTTGGAAGACCCTTGGCCTTCACTAACAAAAATGCTCTAGCGCAGTGGATAAGATTTTATTTACTAGCATCTGCTCACACACAGAGAGCAAACACAACGCTCCGGGTGCACGGGAAAGAGTAAGTGTTTCAGCAGCTCTGCATGGGTGAGTCCAGCCTGGTGTGGGTGAGGATCACTGCTCCCACGGATAAGGCACCTCGCGGCAATGGAGAGCTGGTGGAGTCATGCCTGATACACAAAACAGTCTGACTTTAAACAAAATCCATAAACTTTGCCATCATTCCCTCTAGTGGTTAAATCCAGAAACAGCTGAACAAGTTTCTAAGCATTGAGCTTTGTCTCTCCTCTCAAACAAGGCAGGCTCATGCTTTCAGCACTGCAGGTCATGGTCTCAATCACAGTGACAGTTCGAGCTGTGTCATTTACAGGATCACACTGCCCGAAGAAGTATTTTGGGTACTTACAGTTTCCCAATAATACCCAGGAATTGAATGCTATACCTTGCATTACAACACTCAGCCTTTGTGAGGGCCTAGAAAGATGCTTTCTGGGATACTTCCAGGGAGCCATCGACTTTTGCAGAGGAGGCAAAAAAAAAAAGCAAATGAGAATTTATTTGGTGCTGAACACACCTCTATAGCCAGATTAGAGCAAGAGCATCGCTGCACACCAGCAGCTCAAGGGAAGCCTGCTGAGGCTGTGTGGCAAAATGCTGTGATAATTATCACATTTTCTTCTGGCAAATGCTTTCATCAGCCAAACCCAGTAAGCCACGAAACACTGTGCTTAAAGGGCTGCAGTTACCTCAGTTTCCTGGCACCTTTACACAATGGTGACAAGAGCATGCCGTCACTTCCAGTGACAGCTGGTGGTCTCAGAGCAAGCAAGGCAGCCAGGAAGGAGAGCTGCTGAGCTCTGAATCTATCCCTGGAGGCATGATGAATACACTCACCTGAGCTACCGACATTACCCTTCCCATAGCCCTTTCACTCATAGCATCTAAATGTAATTGCTGTTGAGTGTAATTACAATTGGATTTTTCCAAATATGGTTTGTGAACCAGTTTCCATGAATCTGAAGTTTTGAGAGTCAGGTGTCTTTCCATTATTAGTAACATTTGGGAAAAACACAATTTGTAGGTACTACGCTCTTAATAGATCCAGATTTTATTTGCTTTCATCTTATAAACTATTCAGCATATTTACAAGTTCTCAAAATTTGTAGGAACAGGGCTGAATTTGCAGGAAAATTTGTAGGAACAGGGCTGAATTTGCAGAGGCTGTGCTATATTTTTCGTATTTCTCTGGGAGGCTCAGATCATCATTTTAGGTGCAAAGTAAAACTCTCTCTCCATGTGGAGCCCCAGTCAAGATCTCCATGACACTCGCGCTACCAATGGTGCATAGCGATGGTAAGACGGTCTTTGCCCTACTCACAGCGTGGGCCACCAGCAGTGTCGGTAAATCATAGGCTATTTATCTTGTTCCTGACAGAATGCGTATGATAAAAAACCACAGCCATATATAGAAACCTAATTAATGCTGCAGAGAATCCAGCCAAGGAGTAAGGACAATATTGCACTAACTGAGTACCCCACCAACACAAACCAATGGTCCCTGATGGGAATTATTCCTTCGGTATGGCCAGGCTTTGTTTTCACCCAGTCAGCTGCTGTTTGGTTGGAATTGGGGAGAAAGTTTTTATTCCCCAACAGATCTTGTCTATGACAGCATACCTCCTCAGAGTGCTTCAACATGCAGCTCTGCTTCTTCCATTGCGTATGAATGTAAATGTCCTTCTTTGGAGTTTCAAAGAGCAAAATTAAGTGAGGTCTCTGTCAGTGCCCCTTTTCAGCCCTGGGGAACTGCGTGGGACTGTTTCTCCTGCATAATTTCTAGCAACACCAGAGGTTGTGACCTCAGAAGAATCGTCTTCTTTCCTTACTTCTGTTGCCTTTATTGAAACAAAATTAAAAGCTTTAACCCCCTGAGAATTCCATGATTTCACACGCTTTGACTCGCTCTGATTTATACCTTTGTTAATGTAATAAACATTTTTCCCGCTGTATGACTCTATTGGCCTGATTTTCAGCTCCTACTTAGCTGTCCCAATGTAACCATGAACGATAAATGCTTTGAAAACTGGCCCCAAATTCCCCTCTGCCTCTTGCCTTGAGGGCAGAGTTGTTCTATTTGGTAAAATAAGAAAGGACAATTGGACTTGCATGTCTCTGCTGTGTCATTTGATCTAATTCTGAGACCACTTTGCACACAAAGTCAGTGATTAACAGACTTTTAGTTCACTTGCTGTTCCAGTAGATAATTAAGTACATTTGTTTAACATGATGTGGATCCACCTGATAAATATTTTCATTTAAAATTTTCTTTTGGATGAGATGAAAATTAAAAATCAAGAAAATATGCTGGGATTGACCCCAAACCACCATTTGTTTAATTCCTGATGTATTTTTTAAAGTATTTATTTTAAAGCGAACTAATTTAAACATTGACATAGAACATTTATAATGAAGGAACAAAAATGTTTTGCTCAGAAAATGCCAAAAGGGGATATTTTCATTATTTCATGAAGGGAGCGACTTAGGCAAAACAATTTTGTAAATCTGATACCAATTCATATGATTCAGTCACTTGAAGCCTACAGTTGCCAGCAAAAAAAATCCAACTGTTTGAGAAGTTCACATGGCTCTATTTACACATCCATTCTGGTGGCAATTTTAACGCCAGCTCTCCATCTCAGGCTTCTGTTATTTGAAAGATCTTAGCCATGACAGAAGAAACAATGATCCTGAAGTTCACCACAAAGACCCACAGTCTTTGCTAGTCTGAAATCTCCCCCCATTCATAATTTATCTTACCCTCAAGCCCACTAATTTGTAAACTGCAAAAACAAAGACGGTGCCCAAGAACTGTGCAAGAGATTTCAGCTCTTGCTCCTTGCTCTCGCGCAGGAGTTCACAGAGTCCCCTGAGATAGCCTGTGAACTCAGCAGCACAAGTTTAATGTTGCCCAATAGCTTTTACAACTTACTTTCATGATCTTTTTTCAATGGCAATATAATAAATAATGTCAGTTTGGGATTTTTTCCTTGCCTTTTTTTCATTGCAACAGACATACAGAAAATCCACGATAAGCATCTGTTGTGGAGAAAAATTAAGTACAATATGTATACACAGAACACATATTAGTTTCCCAAATCATCTTAATGATGGGCTATAAATATTTTTTTGGCCTTCCTGAAGGCATATTACTTTCGGCTGTGATCATGTCAGCTTCCATTAACAGAGCTGGATCTGTATTTTTAATGGACAAGTAACATAAATGTAGCTACAAACCAAGAGCTCTTTTTCCTTAGCACTGATCATACGTGCCACCGTATTTCACGAGGGTGTTGTATTACAGAAGAGTCACCTGTCTAATGGAGGTATAAAGCGGATGTTTTATTTGCACTGAGGATCTCATGGCATTATCTTGAGTGCTGCAGGAACATAAGGTTCTACCCAGACTGTAACTCAAGATGTTAAATGTTTGTACTCTGCCTGACGAAAGTCTCTATTATGGTTTAGTTAGATCCGTCTCCTGTATTTCCAATGACTGAGTGCCAAATAAATTTATGCAGCTGCTGTGCTCCTCACTGCATTCCTGCACCACGGCAAATAACCTCCCACCCGTCACAGAGTGCTGCTATGAAGCTTATGCAGGTAAAACTCTATCGGGTAAACAGATGAAATTTGACAGAGCAGGGATTATCTGCAATGGTCAGACTTAATTATATCATTAAATATTTAGCCACAGCTGGAATTAAGCAGTTGGACAGACATTAGATAAAGGGGAACTCCAGAAAAGTATCATAAACATTTTGTTCCAAAACCAGAATTTCATCAAATTTCCAGCTGCCAAGCAAGCCTGAGTTGACTGCGCTTACAGCACAAAATGTAGGTGCTGCTAATTCTTGAACTACATGTACTACAGGAAGCAGCGCTGGAATCGCAAAGGGTTGGAGGTGGAAAAGAACTGAATCAGGAAGGAGAGGGATAAAGACAGTACAGTGAGGCAACACTGAAAAATGAATGGATACGCACAGTAAGAAGAGCAAGAGCAAATAAAGAAAATGAGTTCTTCAAAGGAAACAAAGACATAGACAAATTAAACCCATTAAATGATTGAGTTATTCACGTGACAAGGTTGGTTCTGGATTTCAGTTGGGCAAGAAATACATGGATTTGTCTGACTACAAAGCATACACCTTTAAGTGCCACTAACTTCAGTAGCACTGTGCTTACACATAAATGTAGATACCTAATTAGTCTGCTGAGACAGAGGCACAATGCACAATCCCTGCCAATGGCAAACTCTTGCTGTCTGTCATGAATGTGGTCCCAGGCAAACAAGCCCAGTTAGAGCAAAAATTCAATATTCAAGTTTGTAGCAAGTTTTGATGAAAAGAATCCAGGTTCATAGTTTGTTAATGAACTTTGTAACTTTCAAATACTTTTAAAAAATACAGGATAATTAAAACTCCCATGATTGCAGTATAGGTAATTATGTGATGGTTTGGGGCAGGGAGAGAAAAAAATTAAAGTTTGGGTTAACCAATCCCACCCAGTGACCTCAGCTGGAGGCACCTTCCTTGCCTGCAGGGCCTGGATTAAGCTGACTTGAGCAAGGGCCCAAGTTCCCTTTTCCCACACTGAAGGAGAATCTGAAATATGTCAACAATATCTGAGGAAATCAGGGGAAGAGAAATGAGAACTGGCGATCTTAGAGGGGCTGCCTGCAGGAACAGGGCAGAAAGCACCAGGGGGCTGCTGATGTGCCCAGCACGCTACTGAGCCTGAGCTGCTCCATCCCTTTTCGGCAGTTTCCCTTTACTCAAGGACACCCAAGAATAATTTCAACTAAATCCAATGGGTGCCCAAATCCCAAGCCAACTTCAGCTCAGTGTCAATATGGTGGTATCAACAAGGAAGTACTTGTGAAACAGAGTAAAGTCACAGGGAACAGCATCACGGACAAACTTAGCTTTGCTGTTCACAAATTACTTGGAGGACAGTTACAACTTTTAATAGGGTAGTTGTAAATCTAGACAATTGCCCCCCAGAAGCAGGACATGGTAATGACAGGCAAGGGCTATCTCACCTGGATCCAGCTGCCATATGCAGAGTTCTGCCTGAAAATGGATTTCAGAATTGCCATCACCGATGGCTGAGTGTGAAGCAGAAAAAGCCCAGTCCAGCTCTGAAATAGCAGGCTGAGCTGCCAGGGCTGGGAGAAGTTTTTAGCAGATCTTTGAATCCTTTTCTCCGCTTTGGTGGCAGACTCAAATAAAAGGCAAAGTGTCCGCCCTGGGTGTGAGACAGAGGTGGAGGAAGGCATTTTCCAGTGCATTTGAGAAACAGGTGTTTAATGCAAAGATCCAGGTACAAGTTCTATCAATGACCTTTGCAGGGGCGTTAAAGAGTAAGGAAGCAGGAGAAAGGCAGCAAACAAATTTTCTGGAAGTGTTTGAATACAAAGCAGTGCCTTGATCAGGGGGCAAGTCATGTGTTCAGGATAGAGGATCACCTTGTTTTCTTGCAAGTACAGACCATAGCCGTGAGGGTGTGCAGACCCAGCGCCAAGGTGTGAATGTCAGAGGCATGCTGAGAGCCAGCCCTGTCCCCAGGGCTTCAGCTGGCATGGAGACAAGTACATAGAAGAAACTGGCTCCCTCACACCCTCAAAGCTCTGAATGGGTTGAAAGGCAGCAGGAAATCCTGCCCGATTCCTATGCTGGCAGGATGTCAGTGAGGGAGAGGTGTTGGGGAAGGCAGTGGCCACACCACAAGCAGAGAAGCACGGTGGGCAAATACCAAGCACCGCCTGGGAAAAAGCTGTCCCGCATTTGGAAACCATGCAGAGACCAGAGAGATGGAGCCCCCAGAGGAGTGTAAGCTGTGTAGGTGTGTGGTGGTTTTTTAAAAAGTGCTAACCCAACTAAATAGCAGGCAGTGTTTTGATGCATAAAATTAAGTGGGATGCTATGTTAATGACAACCTTGGTATCCTGACAACTGGGACCTGTTGGGAGCAAGAGCAGGCAGCCAGGAGTATGGAAAACCTGGCAGGGATATGAGAGCAAGTATCTTGACACCAGTGGCAAATGCCAAGTGCAGTAAAGATTTGGCCTTAGTTGGAATGGCCTAAGGGAATTCTGGGCTTCAAGTCAGTCTGGACCTGATAAAGCTGTTTATTACTACTGACTGTGGACCTGAAATGATTTCCCAGTGAATTCTTGCCTCCTCCAAAAAAACAGGATGGTATCCACCCCAGGCTGAGAGAACCCCCTCCAGAAGATCAGAGCTTGCCACATTAGGATGAACAAACTCAGCTTTCATTTTTTCTTTGCTCCTTTAGGAGATTTCCTGGCCAAAGTAGGTGTGTAAATCCATCTCTGTCTGGTCCCTGGTGTAGGAACAACCCGGGGGAGAAACCCTGGAGGTGAGTCCAGAGAGGTCCTGGAATCTCTATCCCTGGAGATCTTCAGGATTCACCTGCTACAGTGGCGGGTTGGAATAGATGAACTCCAAAGATCCCTTCTGGTTTAAATTATTCTATGACTCTAATAATCGCCATTCTGGCAAATAACAAATGATCCTCCTCACCTAAGCCAAGCCCAAAGCTGGTGCATGAGCTGGAGCACCACGGTTTCTTCTCTAACCTCAGATACTTGGGACAAAGAAGCCCTGAACTCCTGGAAGGGTGGAGGAGCTTGGCTAGAAGTTGTGGCACACTGCTGCTCAGCCTTCCCTCCAGAGCAGCTGCTAATGACTCACTCACCTCAGAAATGCTGCCAAGAGCCATAGGAGCCATAGAGACTGGGGGAGAATTCCTCTCTCTTCTGCATCCAATAATGTTTATTGAATAACAATGCTACCAGCTCTGAATCACTGCTCCTGTCAGCAGTCAGGTGGTGCACGAACGTGCTCCTCCACGGTTTCCAAACTGGCCTCCTTGGCATGATGCTGGTACTAAAGGGCTCAATGATTGAACCTCATTTGTCAAAAATCCATCTGGAGATTAAATCTAGAGCTGAGTGACAGTTTCATTTCGGATACCAAGCACACGAGAAACTTTGTTAGGTTGAGGTTCGAACAGAAGCAAAGCTGACTGTGAAAAGAGGCCATTTGTCAGCAGGCATTTTGCTTGGGCCTTGAACAGCAAAATGTTGTACATGTGGTGGTTTTTATGATAGGCCCACACTACCAGCATAGGAAAACAATCATCTGGTTTTTTAAACGGCTCCAAGATAAATCACAAGTAGTGTACTACTATTGATTTATTTATATCTCAATGGAATATTTGAGCTATAAATTATAGTTGAATAAACACAAACTGTGCAGAGTTTTGCATTGTTTGAACTTATCAATGGCAGGTCTTTCTCATGTTTTCATTTTAATGTAAATCAAACTGTGAAATGTATGGATGCAATTTATTTCCAGTTATGTTTATTGGACTTGGGAATGACTTATTAACCAAGGGCTTTACTCAAATTCTCATTTGATTTCCGTGGATTTGACTGCCCAGCCTCTGTGGAGCTTTCATGACTTGAGCACTGCAGACCCTAAATCTGATATGAGAGACAACAGTGGTTTTCTCACAGTGCCCTTGTGGAGTCCTGGAGTGAGACTCTAATGGAAACAGTACATCCCGCAGAGCAGAGCGCTCAGAAGAAAGGGCTGGTGTCTGGGTGAAATCCCTGCTTGGCTGCCAAGTCGTCCCTTCATTGCAGCAGGGCCAGGAGTTCAGTTTCTATGTGTAATTTAACTCTGTGGGGAGACTCATCCTCCGCAATATACTGTAGATCCCCTCCGTGTAAAGGAAAAGACTGCAAGAGAAGATAGCCTTTATGCAATTTTGAAATAAGGGAAACAAACCCTACTAATGCTAACTAAATCCAGATCAGCGAGGACAAAACAGGTCAGTCCCAGGATGTGATGGTCTAAAAGCAGTGGAGATGTTTACAGCCAAAGTAGCCCATGAGTTTTCATGCCACAGCTGAGGAGATCCTCTTTACAAAATGGAACAAACAGCAGCAGAGGTGGAAAGGTAAGAAGGACATAGATTTTGCAGTTGATTTCACCAGCTGAAAAATCCTGACCTGACATCCTGACAGTAGTTGCCCTGATGACTCTTCTCCAGCCCAACACTTCTCTGAGTCCCCTCTGGGCCTTGTGGAAGTCCAAGTGAGATCCTGGCTATGATGAAGTCTGTAAGAGGTTTATCCTCTCCCTACAACAGACTTCCCCTTGTAACCCTGAGGAAGTCTCTCATCGCTGTGTACCTCAGCTTCTCCAGAGAATGTAATGCTTTCCTGTTAGACAGAGGTGTCATGAGGACAAATTCCTGGTGCCTGGGGACCACTAGCTGTGATGCTGATAACAGGCACAGGAAAGTCAGTGTAGGTCACTGGACACATTCCATTCTTATGACACTTGAATCCAAAAGAGCATTTAAATCAAAACATCACTGGTTAAACTCAATCCTTAGTGAATGGCAGCCTGTAAATTTCTTAGCCTAAATTATTAAGAGAACATTGCATACTTTATAACTGCACGTTTCAAAACACTCATGGGGTCAGGCTCTCCTTCTAGCCCCAACAACATAAAGTTGGAGTCATTGCCTGACTCCAAGGCAGTTACTCCAGATTTATTTCAGGGTAACTCTGAGCAAGATCCTGGGTTTTCTTTATGACTTTTCATTTGTATTTTGTGAAAACTTAATAAAAATCTTTTAAACCTGAAAAACATGGTTCCATAAACCCCACATATGGGATCTTTAAACCCAACCAACTTATGAACTTAACCCTGACTTGTCTTTGTCCTCCTGGCCTTTTCAGCAGCTAGCACTCTTCAGCCATATCTATATTTACAGAGGTCAGAAAACCCTTAGACAGCTAATTCTTTCCTTTGCCCAAAACAATAACAGGAACATATGACAAGACTGAACCACAATGTCCTGAAATTAATGAAAATAAAGTGCATAAAAATCAAGCTAGACAGCTGAGAGAACCCAGCTTAATGACTGGAAAGTGGACAGCCACCCAGGTTGGCTAGGACATGGCTTTAGGTAACACTGGAACCTATTTAGAGATGCTGGTACACAACTAGCACCTTTTCTGTAGAGTTGCTATTAATGCAGTGGAAAAGTTACACATCCTGTCCTTGATGTCTTCCACTCAATATTTTGCTTGTGACTGGTTCTATGCTAGCGACAGTTATCCAGAGATTTTAAAGCATGGGATTTTACAATAGTCTATTCCAAATTGCTCAAAGCTGGGCATGGGTTTTTCCATAGTGATTTCCATATTAGACCCACCAATGTGTGGTTGATATGAGGTACCTGGTTTTGATTCAGACACTTTGAAAGACAGAGTTCAAAAGTTACTACATCGCCTAGCAACTTTTTTCAAGATTTGACCGTCCTCTCTGTTAAAATTCATTGTGTTTCTGAGCACCCCAGTGCAATCACATTGATTTCAGTGAAGTTCCTCCTGTGTAAGAAAGAAGATAAACAGATCAACAGAAAACTTAGAATGGGAGGGTACAAAGATTGTTTTAGATTCAGACCTGGGGTAAGATCCTCTGGTTTAAACTCAAACGATCTATGCCACTTCGTATCTCCTGAGGATCTTCCTTCCTGCNCCCCCAAAAAAAAAAAAGTGTTGCAGGCTAAAATGTCAAGAAAAATTTAATTAGTTAAGAAATGTGAAAACAGATCTCTCCAGAGGCTTTGAAAACTTTCACTTCAGCATTTTGAGGAGCTGTAGACAAGTGAAGAATGAAAACAGTAATTAAGGGCCTGATCTACATCCCTGGAAGCCCAGTGGCAACACATCCCAAGGAATTCAACATTAGATTTGAAAATTAAGGAGAAAAAAATAATATGAAAAAGGTTAACTAAAGTTACTACTTAAATGGACAGATGGTGTGCACTGAGGTATTCCTCAGTCAGCACTAACGGAAAAGCATTGACCTATCCCACAGCGAAACCAGCCCCAAACGCACCAAGAGTCACAGGAGAGCAGCTTCCTGCTTCAGTACCAGGAGCTGCTCTCCCCACAGGTGATCACAGAGACACCCTGGGCTCACCTCAGTGCTCCTGGCCAGGCTCGAGCTCTGTTTGGGGGTGCTCCAAGTAGTGTAGATTGTCCAGTGAAACTGCTTTCTCTCTGACAGCTGCTGTCAAAGGCCAGACAAATAACAGGAGCCATCTTCTCAATGTCACAGACAGCAGTCTTCCCAGGAAACCAAGGTCTTGATCTCCCTGGGTGATGCAGGCAAGTGCTTTCCAAACTCTTGTGTACATTGTTTCTGGCTCCTTGGGGACCAGCCTGCTGCTTAGTTGTTCTTAAGGGAAGGTCTGACACAATGGGACCCTCATCTACTTTAGCACCACCACAAGGACATACTAAATGGCTGGAGAACTGGAGAAATACCTATCTCGGAAAGCAGCAAATAAGAGAGAAACACCAGCCTAGGGTACAGGGCAGTGCAGTGAGGCCAGCCGGGTCATTAATACCGGCTTATACATTACTAAGCATTTTCCTTAATGATCTGGAAATAAAGATGTGAAAAGCTGAATCAGTTATTAAGGCAGGTCCATTTAAATAAAATAGAATTGACTAGAGACAAAGAAGATGCCCACACAAAATGTGGTTATTTGAAAAATGAGTGCTAGGACCTGAGATGTTGGAAATCTTAGACTTTTTCCATAGACTGGAGTAGGAGAGGCAAGCAGAGCGAAAGAAAAGGCAATAGAAAAGCCTTAAAGGGACTTTACTGAAGGACTGTACAGCCAGAGCAGACAAGCTCAGCCTAAGCTCCAAGCACGCTCCTCTGGCAAAATCAGAAAATGCCACGGCTCAATGTGCAACTGGAGGAGACGAGAGATGATTTGCCTCATGTCTGTAATAGTCACATGCTGCATCACCACTGTCAGTTTGGGCGTGTATTGCAGAAAATCATGCTGGATATTTGGGAAGCAAGCAGAAAGGCATCACTGAGATGTTTTAAGGGCTGGAGAAAAATTTGTCCAGTACATGTCTTGAGAGACGTCACCAGAAGGCAAAGCCCACAAGCTGCAGCCCCTGACATTTCATCAGCAAATGTTCTCCTGTAGCAAGGCATCTTAAGAGCTCCACATACTCAGCTTCTCAAAAAGAAGATTTAGTGGTGATTTGATTTCGGTGTCTAAGTATTGCCACATGGATGATGTATCAGTCACTAACAGATCCTTTTCACCTAGAATGGAAAACAGTAACACAAACCAATAGCTGGCAAATCAAAGCCATACAAATCCTAGTTAGAAATTTAGCCATACTTTTTTTTTTTAATTCATGTCTGACATTAGATGTTGAAGCAAATGACCTAAAAATTTGGAGGATGTCTCCATCTCCTGAAATACTTAGATCACAGCTGAAGCCCACCCTGGAAGAGACACTTTTTGCTAACACACACCACTGAACTCGGTCCGAGAGTAGCTTTGCTAAATGAAGTGGCCTGTGATGTACAAGAAATTAGACTCGATGACTCCCTTGCAGGTTTGGCTGTGTTGCAGTAATACCAGTGAGCTAAAGGCAACTGTTTTTTTTAGTCTTTGGCAGGCAAGAGCAAGCAGTCAAGCACCCCCATGCTGCCCAGCTGGTGGAGTCAAGATTTACCCAGAAGGACAATTATCCCAATAACTACCCCAGTGCTATCATAATACTCCTCTCCTAAGCCTTCTAAAAAGTTGGTTTCAAGCTCCAGTAGACTGTCTTTGAGAAACAAATAATTGCTTCTCCAGCCTACGGTCTGTGGTCTGGTTTTGAATCAATCAGTGCAGCACACAGGTGGTGGAGGGAAGCGTTCTAGCCCACGGCAGGAGGACTTGGTGAGCACAGCCAAAATAAGCTTTTATGTCCCAGCTGACATCTGTGGGAATGGACAGGTCTTTCACTGTGTGGGACATACAGGATTTATATGAAGGGATCCCTAAACACTTCAGTATTCATTATTTTTAAAAGAGGCTGGATTCTGCAAAGGGGAGGGAATATGTTTTCATACCTTGAGAATATTACTCCTTTACATGACACCAATGTTTTAACTACTCATTTATTTTCTCTCGTTTAGTGGAACAGAAAAAAGAGAGAGAAGCATTTATTTACCAGGAAATTCTTATTCCTTTTCTAGGGAATCAGAGAGTTACATTTTTTACCTCTGTTGATTTTGTAAGATCCTCCATGCATATTATTATTTGAGGAAATATATATTATTTTTTCTCTAAACAGTGGATCATGGACATCTAATCTTCAGCTGAATATGTAACGATCTTACAGAACTGCTGGGTGACATGGTCCAGACCTTAAGCCTTATGTAACTCAGGCGCATTGCTGATTGAATATAAATAGTTGCAATTTATTTTGTACATGCAAATTAGGAATATAATGAAAACATTTCAGATTATGAGGCTGGAATGCCATTTTTACAGATGGCTTTTTTTTGCCAGCAGGCAATTTGTTCTCATATAAACATTAGGAAAGTTTAAGCATCTGCTCCTAATTAGTTCCCTTGCACAAGTTACTGATGCACATAACTCACACTTCCCTGTGCTCATTGCCGAGATCTCAGATGATTAGTTTGTTTGCACACTGCTCCTTGGAATTAGACAAAGCCGAAGACCTGGAATCACAGCTGTTCTCTCTGCACCAGAAATCAAATCCAATTTTATTGGGATGATGAAAATTGCCAAGATCAGGCGACCCTGGGAAGCTAACACAAGTTAATTAGGCCCCAGTTGACCCTAATGTAACCACATGATTTCGGGGAAAATCTGATTTGATTAATTTGTTTACAGAACATTTTGTTTGAATGATTTTTCTATACTAAAGTAGGTCTTTTTACCCAGAAAAATGTTTGTGCGTTTTATTTCTGAAGCCATCGTGACCTCCTCACCAGAGTTGGGGCAAAGCCATGGTACATCTTTCAGAGTACATTCAGTTGTAACTCGCTCTGCCATCTAACACCTGAGCTTTAGGTCCAGAGCACGTTAGAGTTTGGTTCTGGCCGTGATATAAAACTCTGTCACAGTCAAGTGATGTGGAGAATCAACAGAGCCATCCAGCAACTCTTTCTTCACAGCTGATGAGAGCACCGTTTGGTTTAAAACTTTCCAGAAACCCTCACTCGAACTCATCTTTTATGTCTTTAATGACGTCATCAAAGCTTTATGCATTCCTTAAAATCTTCCAGAAACATTAGATCTGGAAAGAATTTTCCTCAAACTTCTTATTCAAACAAAAGAAATTATTAGACTGATTTGGAGAGACATAAAACATAGTGTCCCAAGCCTCCATATATTTTAGTATCTGACAGAAATATCTCGTATGCCTTGTACCAATATGGATCCAGTTAACAGAAGGGTAGTGAAGATCAAAATCCCTTCTGTCTGTACGACAATACAGCCACATTCATCCACAGTGCATGATCGCATTCATCAGCAACATATTCAAATTTTACTTGCTTAAGAGTTAAAGCAAAATGTTTCCTATACCTTGCATGGTATATTTTGACTTTATTGTTCATAAAGGGGCACAAAGGAGAACATTAAGAGAAGCTGAGTCTCTTTGTGACTCTTCAAGTTTTAACATCATTTAAAGTGGCCACTCTTGTACACATTTAAAAAAAAAAAGTGTGATTCAAAGACCTTACAGTCTAATGCCGCAGCAGCAAGAAACTAGATTTTAAAGTACACTGAGCTTTTAATTGCACCTATCTCAGGGACCATTTCTTTGCAATAGTCAAGACACCTTCCAAAGTTGAGTATCATTAACCTCACTTTTAAAACAGGTAGTGGACCCCAAGAATGGAAGAATGGAAGATACTTACCCAATATCACCCAGCATACCGTTATTGAATCCCAGTTATTCAGACCCTGCTTCAGTTGTCTGCTTCCTTTTCCAAGAATGTATAATCACCCATATGCTTAATTTTTTTTTGGAAAGGATGTTTTCTTAATCTTACCCAAATACTCCAAGGCAGATAAAACTAGGTATGCTGCAAAAAACAAAAGCACCAGAATCAATTAAACAAATTCTCTTCAGTTTTGTGTCTCATGGATGAGTGACTCTGATATCTAAAATTTTATTGCAACTGAGACATCTGTACGGGTTTTTCTCCATATGGATTCTCTCATTTCTAATAATGTGCACTCTCATTCTGCTCTTTTCCCTACTGTCAGGTCCTCCCAACAAAATTTTCTTCCACCTGGCCATCTGCTTTTAGAAGCTTACTTTATCTTAGACATATTTACTCCTCTGACAAATCTGGTGGAAGTCAGCCAAAGAATTCAAAAAGTGTCAGGGACACACACAGACATACACATGTACACACCATCCTCTTTTCTGCAAGAAATCAGGGCTCATTTCCCTAGCCTCAACTGAAGAATCTAAAAAAAAGAAAAAACAAACCTACACAAATAAATTTGCCTTCTACAATTATTAAATCACTGCAATAATTAACTGCAAATTGGAGTGACTGGTATTTCAGTTTAAAAGACTCCAACATCCTCTAAGGATTTACCAGCATCTAGCCTTGGGTTCATTAACACACCCACAATATTGATGTGAATTCCACTGACATCACAGGAGTCGTATATAACGCACAAACACAAAAATCAACTCTATTTGCTTTAATTAATAGAGACAGTAAGACAGTGACTGCAGTGTGTAGATATCTACTAAATATTTGGAATAGGGAAGAAAATGTACTATTCTTCCTCCTCAACAGACCAGCAGAAAGACCACCGAGTTTGTTTTTCAAGAATCTAAATAGTCTTGTACTATTTATTTTCTCAGCAATGAGTTTCACCCTTTGTGTGCGGTCAAGTCTGCCTGGTGTGGAGTTATGAAAAGGAGAAGTGGTTATAACAGAAGTGCAGTTCTTCAGCAGCTCTTTAAATGATCTTTGATTGTGAAATCCAAGGGGCCATGCTGCCCCGACTCTCACAAAACACAAAAATTTCTAAGTTCATGTTCATATTTGCACTATGTGGTAAACCAAAGTGTTGGGACGTGACCTGATCTGTGTCTATCAGAAACTGGTGGAAGTTTCTGTTACAAGAGCTTAATTAAAAAACACCAATTAACTGAGCACAAAATATTTTGTATGAAATACTTCCAGTTTAAAGATTTTTGTCCAAATGTGTATTCTTGACGCATCTGGGGCCAGAGATTTCCATAATAGCTCAGTGAAATTGATTCTCTTACCAATTTCACAGCTGCTTTGTCGGCAATAATAATCAAAGTTGTCAATTTTGGTGAGCAGATACAGTGTTAGCAATTCTCCAGATCACTGGAAATATCTCTAATTTTGGGGTTTGTTCTCATTCAGACTGAAATCAACTACAAAATTTATAAACCTTTTCGCAAACCAGAAACCCAGTTTTTGCTCAGCTCTAGTGCCCACTTCCACCATGGGCTGGCCAACTCTTGTCTTAAAAGTGTCTCATCAGAGGCAACATCAGTGTACCTGTTCATCTCTTTCAGAGAAAATAAAACATTTGCTGCTGTAAGCTGCTATTCCACAGCCAAGAAATCCCCTGCCCTCCCCCGCCCTTCCCTCCCTTCTTTCTTGGTTTTCAAGCAGTGCTTACTCAGGCAAAGGTCCCATTGACTTCGGTGGGTGACTGGTACACAAGTAGGAGCTTCAAGATTTGGCCGACACATGTTTTGTAAGTAATTGCTACGGGAAAAGCAATTTGATCTCATTTCAAAGCCTGGCAGAACACAATATAGCATAATCACTAAAAAATCTAAGACAGAATTTCATCAAGCAAAAACAAACACTGTTCAGAAACTCAGCAGGAGACAGCCAGTCCTGAGCCTACAGTAATTGCAACGTTGAGAATAGGAGTAAATTCCCTGAAGATGCTCTATACAGTAGCAAACCATCTGTCTAAACACTTGCAGAAAAGGCTCATGTTTGAAAACTCTGGATCTCGCCAAGGCCTTTGCCATTGGCTTTGGAAGTGTAATGACATCGGATATTCACAGATGTTCTTTCTGAATGTCCCCCACTCCCTGTAAGCAGATGGATCTTGGAGACTGCAAAATGAACAACCAGGAAAGACAACAAAACCTTTTTCCGTCTCCTGTTGCCCTTTTCTACAGTAGGGACTGAGGCTTCAAAAAATCAATTAGCATTTTCCTGCTGATGGGCAATGGTAAGGAAAATGTTTCCTTCAAAGATTGACCATTGCTGAAACTGACCCCCACATAGAATTTCATCAAGGCACCCTTACGTATAGCCCTGGACCACCAACCCTATCCTGCCAAAAAAACATCTGCAAACACAGCAACTCCAGAGAATATTTTCGAATGTATCTTGGGAAAATGATGACAGCTGTTGAGACCCAGCAAACACTGAGCCTTGGAGTTTTGCAGAACAAGGACAATTTGCCATTAATATGTCTGAAAAATCCAGCCCACAGCAGGGTCTTTAGTGAATGACACAAGTTTGTAAAGCAGAAAATAATTCATATTACAGTATAAAAGCAATGATGTTTGAAGTTACGGGTCAGCTGCCAATTCTCTTGTGAGCTCTATTTTTCAGGGCTTTAGAACCTGAAAAACTACACACAACATCAAGTTGACAGTCTCAATGATTTTTCAAACAATGCATTAACTTCTAAATCTGATTTCAATGCTTACAGTAAGGTTTAATGTGAATTTTAGGAGTTGTGAAAAGAAAGCCCGCTGAGAGGCATACAAACTGGAATCTGCTTGTTCCTGTACGCAACAGAGTGTTCAGCTCCAGAGGAGACTTCCTCTGCTGCTGCACCACTGGGCTTCACCCCAGCAAAGAAACAGCCAAGAGCAGGTTCATCCCTACAGTGTCCTGCAAGTAGCCCTCACAAGCAGATAGATGAAGATTGACACAACAGGAATTTCATGCTGTGGAAAATCTAAACAGAGTATTTCACTTGCAGTCAGCTTTCTTCTCAGCATCCAGCTGAATTCCTTGTGTTGGGTTTTCAGGGCCCACCTGCATGCACCTGCCTGCACACGCTTCTCTTGGTGCCTGGACTACATCACCCACACTGTGTTGTGTTCTCTCCCTGTAGCTCAGCTGCCACAGGATGCTAATTTTCAAGCTGCTCCACTCAACATTTTGCTCTATCGACAAAAGGAAGCTGTTGACAAATGCAGAGGCCTTGGCTCAGAAAGAAATTTCAAGCAGATTTTTGCACTTCATCCCAGACATGTGAGGAAGGGAAGGAGGGGCTCTGCTGCTAGGCTACCTCCAGTTGTCATCTGGCTACTGTCTTGCTAAACCTGCTCTGAAAGACTCACCTCAACCTCTACTTGCTGCAGTCTAGTTGTTCAGTTTGGGGGTAGCCATATGGCACCTATATATCAGTAATCGGTGGAGACAAACGTTCCAAGCATCAACATCTGTGTTTCATAAAGGAACATGAGGATCTGATAGAGCCAGCCTGCAGGACCTCCCAAAGAACTGACGAGAACCATCTCTCAGCTCCCCATGGGCTTCTAGGTAACTTCAGCACAGCATTTTCCCCACCTTGACAACAGGGAGCTGTCATAGCTGTTTTATGGCCCTTCTCAATGTCATATCTCACTGCCTCCCTGCTTTTATTGGTTGTTTCTTCAAAATACTGTTTTGAGGCAAGGAAGTCATATGTCCTATTCACATACCAGGACAGAGAGGCCCAAGTCTGATGGAGAGAAAACACCAGGAGCCCAAAAGGTATATCCAACATCTGACACTTAGCTGTCTGAACCAGCATCAGACTGGGACCTTCTAGGAAGAAGCATCAGCCACATTAGTGCATCTGCCATTCAGAGGCCATAGGAAAGCTGCAAGGTATCTGACAAACAGTGGAAATTTTGGCCATGACACTATGGACTCTTCTAAAGGCTGAGCTGGAGCTTCTTCCCAGCTTTACTCAGGAGCTCACTTAAACCTGCTCCCAGATCACCTGGACATTAGGCAAGTTTGGGTTCAAAGGCATGCTCAAATTCATGCCTAAAATCTAAGCCAGAGACTCATTCAATCATGCTGTCTTGGAAGCTGTATAGCAGAGCAGAGATCCGGGTATAGCCTTCTCTACTGTAACTGGTCTTTCTCCCAATACCTTCCTTACTCTTAGGGGTCTTTTTCCCCACTATTTTTTTTCCAGGGGAAAAAAAAAAAAAAGAGCAGGAAGGGATGGAGAAGAGAAGGAAAAAAAATGGGAGAGAAAAGCAGGAGAAGCAAGAAAAGCAAAAATTTCAAAATACATTATTTCTAGATAACATTAACAAAAATTGTAACAGATCAAAAACTACAAAGTCCTGAAAAAAAAATAGCACCAGTGCCTTAATATTTTTATTACAGCAACCTTCGGATTGAAAAAAAAAAGTGAGAAGGAAAACTGTGACCAGCTACCACTAAGAGCGTTTAAACGTTTCTCGTGACAAGGATTACAGCACATTTATGAGGTGGCCATTCCATTCCTAATAATAAAAAAGGTGCTGCTGCACTAGTGTAATATTCCTGATGAGAGTGCTGAGATAAGTTTGCTTTTGGTCAGGTCCTTCTCAAATAAATTTTACAAGTTATGCTTGCGCCGTTTACACCAAACTGCATGATCTGCTTTACGTCTGCAATGGAAAACATTGTTATAAAAAGTCTTCTTTACTCTTGTTTTTATTTAACATAATACCAGAATCAGTAGCATGGAAAATAAGGACCCAGGTTACATGCCAGGAGCCTTGGAACATAAAACCTTGCTGTGGGCCGATAATATCTCACTGATTCTTACCAGTCTCCAAGACTCTGTCCACGACCCTTCTGCAAAACAAACTTTATGAAATCAAAACTTGCACCCTTTTCAGAAGTCCAGTCCCTTCCTGTGGTGAACATTGCTTTCGCGATAACCAAAGGAATTCTATATTTAGGGACAGCACTTGTTCTTGACCTTCAGAGGACTGTTTCCATTGACACATGCTGAAAAGAAAAGGGATAAAAATCCCCTTTGGGAGTTCAGTTCAGATCTTACAGTTCTAATATGAAATTTAAACTGCCCCAAGCTGCTAGTGTTATAATACCGCCTGCTAAGTAGAAAGTAAAAAAGGAAAAGTCCAGAAGACAATACTTCATTACATGGAAATTCTTTGAATCCCAAAGCCATGTGATATGGGACATTAAAGGCTTTCCCTAAATCCCTCTCAGATCAATGGAATTCAATTGTTATATAAAACTGATATTTGGAAGAAGTAGAAAATTCTTATTTTCTACATTTCTGGGAGTTGACTGAGATTCATCTGTAACTAGAAAAATAGCTTTTATTTAGAGCAAGCATAAGAGCCAGGAGACAAAATCTCTTTTGATCATTTAATCAG
This sequence comes from Psophia crepitans, assembly GCA_013399095.1. Lineage (NCBI taxonomy): Eukaryota > Metazoa > Chordata > Aves > Gruiformes > Psophiidae > Psophia > Psophia crepitans. The sequence goes on along the minus strand of VWZZ01004451.1, from coordinate 1,228,312 downwards.
CAGCTTTCTCAGTGAATTAGGCTGTGTGCCCTTCTCCAGTTCAGCAAGATCGATGTTTCCCAGTCATAAAAGATCCTTTAAGGCCTTTTGCAAATCCTACATTTTATGAGTAAAGTTTCACAAATAGCTGTAGTTTGTGGACATTCCTACAATAGCACATTATGGGTAGCTCTGCTCACAGTCATCTTGGAAGTCTTGTCATCCTTGAAGTCTTGTGTTTTTTCTCTTCTGAAGTACAGTAGCTGTATTGACCCCATCAATATTCTGTAACATTCATAACTCACCAGATGTAAGGCACAAATTCCTTCACAGACATACGTAACAGTTCGGTCATACACAAATGAATTTGCATGAGCTGTTAGTTAATCCATTACAAGAAGTTAACAAATCTAGAAAAATGATGGCCTTGGTCCTGGAAAAATCACAGGCAGAAAGAGAGTCTGCATTTGAGAAAGACGTTGTCATTTTCCTACCACTACCTCGAGTTCGAGAACCTGTTCTGCTGGGTCAGGAAAAGGATGCAATCCAAGCTTCCAGATCAGTGGCTGTTCCAGAAAGAACGTGACTCGGCTTTAGGGCTTTCTTGAAAACTAAGTTTGAAAAATTTTGATTTTGTCCCATGCCATCTTCAAAGGATGGTGGTTTGTTGTTTTGTTTTGTATTTACATTATAAAAACTTTTTTGTACAACACAAAACTTGTTTGTTTTCCACCCAGACAACAGAAGTCAGGATGTGGTAAAATACCATAGTAACATACTAACCTCCTTGGCAATGTGAGTGACCCAGTCTTTATCACAAAAGAAATTAAAATGGCACAATTTAATGAAACTTTCAGCGCACCTCTCTAGTAGTTCGGGGGGAGGTGTTACAATTTTTGCTTCAATTTAGCTGGAACAGCTCACTCAGAGGAATAGCATGCTGTGCTTGTTGGCCTCCTTCCATTCGAGGTTATGAATCAGAGCTGTGTTAACGATCTCAGAGAAATCTCTTTCAAGCTGAGCGCAGCAGAAGACCAACCAACATTTAATTGTCCTTGCTATTACTCTCCTCGGCTAGGCTCAAGGTAGAGGCTTCAAGCCTTGGGTGGCATGGCTATTCCCACATTCCCTGCTGCACAGAATCCATGTCCAGCATGAAGGCAGAATGGAGCATAACCAACGAGTGCAAAGCAAGATCTCTGTTTGCCATGATCCTAGCTTTTCAATGTGCCGCAGAGAGATGCTATTCATCCATTCCATTGCACACTGAGGATTTGCATACACCTACCATCATTGTACCATCTGGTAATGATTTTCTGCAAACAGCAACATCATATGGTCTTGCCAGGAGTTTGTATGAACTACATGGCTCTTGCTGCTCTCTATTCAGGAAACGCCTTTGCTTTACTAAGATCAGTGGGCCAAACCTTGATGTTGACGTTCAGCTTTTTCTCGTTGTGCAGAACTCTGACCAGCCATGGTAGGCATCTGTCTCAGCCAAGACTAAGTAAAATACAATCACCAGATCCTTTCAAATTGCATAATAAAGGGGTTTTATTTTGCAACAAGCTTCTTACTAGTAGCTTTCCCTCAAACATGAAAGGATGATATACAAATAGTTACACAGGTGAAATGTTCCCTGTACAAAACTGGGCATTTCAGGAGACTGCAGAACTACGCTACAGTTTTTGTGTACCTTTCCCAGCGTGGTCTATCAGGCTCAGATTCCCATCACCTCAGGCTGGGCACTGAGTGAGCTGGAACCACTGTGGCAGTCCAGAGCTTTCATTCTGCTCCGATCACCTCTGATACAAAAGCAGCATCCACGTTGCAATAGCACAGCTGGTGATACAGCAAGTGAGGCTGAGGAGAGACAGGCACACAGAACCCACTTGCACGCCATGGGGGCAGAGGGCAATCGCAAGGAGCAGTGAGAAGAACGATGCATGTTCAGGCAACTAGAGGTAATTAACCCTTGGCTAGTCTAACCAAAGGACTTGGTGGGTCTTGTGTCTCTTGAAGACTTATGATATCTTATGATATCATCTTACTTATCAACTTATGATATCTCTGTTTTTAAGGAAATGTACTTGGACTCTGCCACGACTCAGACCTCATAGATGAATCAGAAGGTTTCCCAGATGTATGCTACACAGTCCATCCAGGCAGCCATAAAAATCCCTAAGGCCTTAAACACAATGAATCAGGCCTTGTTTAACCTACACCTGTGTTATTTCCAGGGCCAAAGCCAAACTGCTCGCACAGCTCCAATGCATTTGAAGAGAGTTGTGCCTGCTTACATCATGGGCCTGCATCCCATCTCCACAGAATATCAACTGGTTTTTTAACTTTTTCCAAACTTCTGAAAAACTTCCAGGCAGGCACCATGAAACTTCACTTCGTCCAACTGAATCAGTGACTAATGAATCCTGGCCAGAATCTCTCCATTAAACACCCAAGTTTCTCAATTGTGCTGACCCATTTACACCCAAGAGTTTATTTTAACACAGGATTTTTTTCCTCCTTCTCCAATTCCTTTTTTTTTTTTTAACAGAATTTAAAAAAAAATGCATGAAAGGCTGTGCTGATATTTGGTTACTCACCACATGCTGAGTTGAGTTTCCTGTTTAAAGAAGAGAGAGACTGTGTGTATGCATGTGTGTGTATGTGTGCTGGGGCCTTTTTACAGGTATCCTGGCCTGATAAACCCTTAGAAGAGCCAATACCCAGGCATGAGATTTTTCTGAGGTACCTTGACCCAACTAGCACCAAACACAACTTGTGCACTGCAAGCAGCACCGGGCACACGTCCCAAGAAATGCAAAACAATATTTTCAATTCATCTGGGGGATTTCCTGAAGCAAACCTTGGCAAGGAAAGAGCAAGCTGCAGTACAGCAAGAATGGTGGTGTTTGTCTTTGAGGGGGATTTAGCCGGCGATAGATGGTTTTAGTGGAGTCTAAGTTTTTCCCAAAGTTTGGCCCTGAAGCAGGGGCGCATGAGGTGCAGTAAGAGAGCTACAGAGCACAGGACAAAACTGTATGGGAAGAGGTAGGAAAGAAGGGCTCCAGAGAAAGCTATCCTGATGCTTATACAAGCTGCAGAAAAACGGGCAGGGGAGAGTGCTGTGCCTTGAAAAACTAGCTTTGCCAATATACTATACGTACTTGACCCTGTAAAAGAGTGTCACATGTGAAAGGGATGGACAATACCAGAGCTAAAAGTCAATGGAGACAATACTTTAAAAAAAATCCTTTCAGATCTGAAGGGTCACCATCCCTTACAATCTGATTGTGGGTATTGTGAAATCTGGTGATTTTTTAAAAGTCCAGCTTGTGAAATCCCAGGATTTGTGTGTAAACCTCATCCAGCATTCTCACTCCCCTTCATGGAGACTTCTCGTCCCCATGCTTAGAAATGTAACTCACAGGTTACCTCAATGCTCAGAAATCAGCTGCAAGGAACAGGACACTCATGTCTCCATTGTTGCAAAACACATTTTAAGCCAAGCTCAAGACTTTGCAAGGCTCATTATATAGCAGTATTGGAAAATGGGAAGCTGAACTTTGTTCCCTTTCGACAGTCAGGGACTTGCATATCACTTTGGCAAAACAAAACAAGCTTGAAAACAATACGATTAGGTAAAACCTTTTCTATTAATGTCCTAGCAAGAAATCCTCTATGGCAGAAACAATGTACTAATCTCTGATCTGCCTCTAACTCTATAATATCACTCCAGACACTATATTAAGCCTTATTGTTCCCTTCAGTAAAAGGCAGTTCTGAAACTGCATTTCTGGGGACAGCTTCACACAATTAGAGACTGAATAGCAGTAAGCACGACTCTTACAACTGGAGAGGAATGTGGATTTAGTATGGCCCTTCCTAAAAGACAGAAGATATGAGGATAAAGGTCAAGTAGTTTGAACCAAAGGCTGAGAAAGAAAACCAGATTCTTGCTACTGGAGGCAATGATACCGTCATGTCTGTTTTGTGCTAAGATGTGCTAAGCTCTCTCATAAATGAATGTACATAATGCATGTGATCATTTGCACGCCATTTTCTTACGAGGTTCCAGTTTGCTTAATTTCTGTTACGATTGTAATGGCAATCCAGAAGGAGAATTAGGGAACAACAAACCCTAAAGAATCCTTCCACATTTTTAAATGGAAGGATTTTATTGCAGGAGAAGGAGCAATATGAATACAAAAAGAGGGGCTACCCTCTCAGCTCCAGAGTCTCGCTCTGGCTTTCACAGCTGCCTTTATTGTAGGAAGAGCATTGAATCTTGCTACTGCTTGCAACCTGCCAAGTACCCGTGAGGTAGTGTTTAGTGAGTGATATTTACTGCTCATAGAAAGGGCTGTATTTAAAAACACAAACTAATTTTCAAATATATACAAGACTATTTTCATTCAGTCCAGACTCCTCTGAAGTCACCAAATATATTCCATTTTGACGTTAATATAAGCAGGATTTGGTCAAATACCCTTTCCCATAAGACACCAACCCTTTCCTGGTGTGACTGCCAATCAGGTCTTGTCTGTGGCCATATCTATTCTGCAGACTTCTCTAATCACAGCACTGCTGCATTTTGCTCACATATTTTCAAAGAAAAAAGAATATGTTCTCTTCACTCTTTCAAGGCAAACTTGCCTTGGAGAGAGCACACTAGTTCAAAGAAAAAGGCTCACAGGTTTAAGGCTCACCATTTTCCCAATAACGAATTCTAATTTGGATCCCCTTTGGAGGCATTAAACACTGGATAAGGAGTTTTAGCAGGTAACATGAGATTACAGTTATTTCCCTAGGTAGCAGGAGGCAACTCTTTTTTGTTTGTTCCATGGGAGTGACCAGGAAGGTGCCAAAGAGCTTCAAAACTTATTGGAATTAACTAGAACTAGGGATGATTACAAAGCACCTTAAATTCTTCATGTCCAATGCAAATTGGTCCAGTGCTGCCCCTTCAGCTGAAGGGATTTCCTATTTTAATCAAAAGGCAAAATCCAGAACTAAAACAGAGCAAAAAGCTTCCAAAGTCTCAGCCGATTCTGCATCTGCCTTTTTCCTATAGGTTCATCCAAATCTCCCACAGAGTAATTGAAATATCACTAAATAATGAAGCTTATAAAACTTTAATATAGGATTTATACTTTTTCATGTCTATTATTTCCAAAGCTTGCCTCCAAATCTTGTCAATGGGCTTCCCCAAGGGTATGGCTAAGGATCTCAGCTGCATCTGATTTGACTACATCCTAATGAAAATGGTGAGTCAATCAGTATCGGATATATCTGAGCACTCTCCCAAAATTGCATCTGGCATTTACAAGGAAATAATACTGTAAATTCAGCCTTAGGATCTAGTAGTTGCTTGTAAAGCAAGACTTGGCATTGGCAGGCTCGTGTTGATCTAGAAATTTCAGAGAACATAAGAATTCCTTCAGTAGAAAAAAAAAAAAATCTGTGTCTGCATTGGCAGTAGATTTTAAGCATCCAGTGTCAATCAGAAAGTAAGTGCAATGTAATTCAATCCCACCCTTTGAGATCTGGCCAAAAAGGAAAATTTTCACAAGTTGAAGAGCAGATACTAACCCATCCTCCCTTATTGCATAATGCAACCCAGCTTACATCTGGTTCTGCTCAGTGTTTATCAGACAACACAGAACCCTTCCATGAGCAGGAAAGAAAGTCCTAAGGACAGGCCGGGGCAATAAAAGGGGGATCCATGACAAGCTGCAATGCCCCAAGGTAACTCTTGAAAGTAGAGGGCTGACCACTGTATATTTCCTGAGACAGCAGTCAGGCAGGGAGGATTAGGGGTTTTTTCATGGTTTCATAATGCAAAGCCATTTCATTAAAACTGTTTTTCTCCATAGGAAAGAGTTTTTTTCTTGTAAAGCCTCCAGCCTGAATTTTCTTCCTCCTCCAAAATGCTCAAACTTCTACTTCTCAAAGTAGCTTTTAATTTCCAAATTTAATCTAATTGTAGTGGCTGGAAGCCCTTTATAAATACCCAAACCTAAATTAAAACATTTGAATACTATCTAAACAAAGTGCTGCACTTGACCCCAACCTTACTGCTCTTTTCCAGATTTTCAGTTCACCAATATGTTTCAGATTTTGACTTTCCAGACTGTGTCAGGGAAAAAAGGTTTTTCCAGTACCTTGGAAATCCTCACAAACTAAGAAAATAATTTCAGCCTGAATCTAGTGCCAGTTCCTTGCCCTGCTCCCTCTACAATTCTCAGTTTTGCTCTAGCATTAAGGATGCTAAAAAAGAAGAGTTTTGGCAATAAGAGCATGCAAAGACTGTGCTGTGGTGGGGATAAGGGAGAGGCAACAATAAGGGAGACGGTGTCAGACAGATTGCATCCTCCTGTGAACCTCAGTCCCGCCTATTTCAGTTTCCTCTCCAGTAAGACTTTGCTGGAGCCAACTGAGACATCTCCCAGGGCACCCTTCCTCCAGCCCACATGAGGTCCTAGTGGCAGTTCCCTTTGCCTTCTGCACTAGATCTCACATGGATAAACCATGAAGTTCAGACCTCAGGGACAACCTCACCCACAGACTCATTACTCACTCTGGGTCAGATCCATAACTTTAGCGCCGATTCTTACTCAGCCAAAACTCCCAACTGACTCCCAGAAGACCTGACTGCAAAGTGTCCCTGCCATCACTCACAGCTCTTGCAAAACATCCATGACCTTAGAAAAAATACTGGGAGCCCTTTTGGATTTAGAGAAATCCTCCTATGAAGAGTTTTCATTCACATCACCCTTGCCTCTCCAGCTGCAGTAGAGCACCATAGCCAGCCTCTCCACCTACCACAGACCTTAGGGGGAGTAGGAGAGGCTGACACAGCCACAAAAATTCTAAGCATTTTTCAGGTCAGATTAATGCCATCTCTGCACCCCCCTAATCTTGCTGCACTGCCCTTTGTAACAGGCTGGAGAGCAACCTTCCAACTAGAAACACACAAAGCAAGGAAATCATGAAGATGATTGATGTTCACACATATCTGCTCAGGAGACTACTGCCTCTTGAAATTAGTTGTGGATCAAGCTGCTAGAGGTGGGGATTCGTCTGACCTGGCTGTAGCCACTAAGAATAAAGCACATAACATAGGCTATGTCTTCTCCCTCAGCAGTCAAAAGAGAGGTACCACAGGAAAGCAGGGACTTCATCTCAGAAATATCATCTCCTTGTCCATAACTAGTGATGTATGGGAGACCAACAGAGCCAGGGCTGTAGGCAACACCCCGATATCACCATACAGTGGCAAGAGAAGTGATGCTGAAGGTGCCTGTGGTGTGCTGGGCTAGGCCCCCTTGGCTCCACTCCTTGCTCCTAAGTATGCCAAGAAAAAACAGCCCAGAAGGGGAAATAAACCCAATTCTAAACCAAGGACACTGCTTGACACACAAACAGCCAGATGAAGAGGCAAGGGTGACCTGCACTCCCTGAAGGCAAGTGTCACTTGCACACACTGCAAGCTGCACAGGCCAGCCCAGCACTGGCCACATGGCTGAGGTAGCTGTCAGCAGACCAGAGAGCTCATCCCTGAGCTGTCATAAGAAAGGCAATCTGCCTCATCTCCTCACTAAGCATGACTTTTTTTTACAAGCCCAGAGCTGAATGCCCCATGTGCAATGGGACAGGGTGCAATGCAGCCAGTGTGAGTTCTGGAAAACATCTCACTTAAGCAGTTCTTCCAAGGCAGAACACACTGTTTCAGCAGTGAAGTGTGAGGGGGAGCAGGCTGTTTGTTCTGGCATCTCATGCACCTCAGTAAGCCAAAGAAGCAGCAGACACTGGAAGTGGCCTTTGCAGCTCCCTAGTGCCTCCATTTCTCATCCTCCCTAGTGCCTCCACTTCTCACCCTGATCTTTGTAGTGACTGGAGCTGCATCTTAGGCAGACCAATCTAAAAAGACTGATTTTCACCCCAGAGATCCTAACAGTACAGCAGATCTCCAGGCAGTGAGTGGCTGTGAGTGCTATGGTGAGCCTGTGTGAGGTTTAGAAGGAGAGTGCTACGAGACCTGGGTGTGGAGATCCTTCAGTAGATCACAAGTGTGGCCAAACCTACTGTTCCAAAACCATACATGAGATCCCCTGAAGAAGGAGGCTTAAAAAATCACTGGATTTATCAGCATAACAGTAATGTTTCTGGGATTATTTTTATTTGCCTTCTGGTTTGGGGGCTTTTTAGATCATATTTATGTGGGCTTTTTCCTGCAATAATAAAATCTAAAAACCATGTTGAGCTTTTTATTGTTCCCATGAATCCAGGAGATGGAGGTTCACAGAATGTTCATGGGACTTATGGTAAAACTCATGAGCTAAGAACGCGTAGGCTTGCATGAGAGAGGCTGTTGTGTTGTGCTAAGCAAATTTAGTCTGTGTAACAGTATGTGAAGGGAGGCCAGTGAGGAGGATGCTGTAGGTTAGAGTATGATGCATCTGCAGGGGAGATGATGGGTACATAAGCGGTTATTGTACTTTAGTACCATACATACATCTTTGGCGAGCATGTTTTCTGAAGTATGCCTGTTTGTGAAAAAACCCGAAACAAACAAACGAACAAAAAAAAACACCAAAAAACCCCAAAGTGCAGAAGTGCATGAGCATGGTTTGCTAGTGATTTGCTGGCTGCATACGGGAGGTCTTGGAGAACACAAACAGGTATTGGAGGGCTACACAGACAACGCTGTAAGCAAGAATAGACACAAATAGAGCTGGCCGTTGGGTTAATCTAGACATAGAGTAGACTTTTCTCCCAGCACAAACTCACTATAGGACTGCGTGGGCTCCCTGAATCCAAGTCACAGAGAGGATTCAATCTAGCTGAATCACACAGTGCTGGCTGGCAGTGAATGAACACTGAAGCTGAAAAGTAAAATACCAGAATCAGTTTTTTTTAGCTGTTCAGCATCCTTTTAGTTCTCAACACTGGCAAACCCATGGCTTCCTCCAATAGGTCCACCTGCTAACAGGGACCCTGTGATGCAAATTCAAGGCACCTACAGTCTTACAGCGTGACTTCGGGATTGCCGATATGCAAGCCACCCGCACCCACGCCCTCCTGATTTCAAGAGTTCACACGTGCTGTGCACCACACAGGCACACCCCTCACAATAGCACAGTGTTTATCTCCAGGCACAAATCCTGCCACAGCCATACCAGGCTCCCAGAGCTTCTGCGGCCAGAGCCAGCATTGTGCTGCTGCACAAGGCAGGGGCAGGCAGCCAAGACCACCGTGCCAGGCTTCCCTGTGAGCCCCAGAGATACAATGCTACTGAGGCAGCACTGGAACATCAGCTGCTCTGCATCCCTGCTGCCCTGCGTAGCCCGATGGGCAGCGGTATCACAACTGGAAACATTCGATATTCACAACTTACTGTAATCCTCTGAAGGCCCCTCAATCTTTCAAGTGAGACTGCCTGTTCAAGCCCCAGAGTCAGGTATCTGGTTACCCTTATCTCAGGGACATAACTACCACGCTATTATCAATCATTAAATTGTCTGTTTTCTAATACGCCGACAATACAATTGACCTGGTGACCCCTCCCCTGCAGCAAATACCACAGGCAAAAACCTCCGGGAGACTCCCAAGAAACCCAGCCCTCAGTAAACTATCCCACTCTGGTTTTCTGTGCTGGCTCTACAGTTGTTCAAACTGCTCAGTTGTGTTAGGGTTTAGCCTTTTGGAAAACCTGTTCTCAGAAATGACTGGCTCATCTTTCTACGAAGACACAGTACTTGGTCATTTATCATTTGTCTTCTCACAGTTTTCTGCCTGAGGGCCAGCAGCTCACTTGGAAGTTAAGCCCTAATTGTTTTTCAATACCTATCACTTGATGAACTCATGTTTCTCAATTAGTTATCTTGGACATTTTCAGTGGAGCACGTAGAAGTGACCACCAGGAACATAAAACACTGCAGACTTTCACATTACCCACCCAAGATTTAGTACTCTTTTAGGCACATAGTAAAAAGAACTCTGTTGCTAATTAAGCACCTGATTAAGGTTCTGGGTTTGCAGATCTCACTTTTTCTACTGAGCCATGCTTTCTTCCACTGCCTGTCAACATAGCTGTATTTGACCCCTTGCCCAGTGTAAGCACAGCAAGGTTCTCTTCATGGACATTGCTTTAGTGATCATAAGTGAAACCGTGGCTTGAGATCCTGCTGACTTAATGGAGATTGTAGTTTCCACATGAGAAACTGATACTGATAACTTAGAAATGTTGTAACAAATGCAGTAAGATAAACATCAGAAGAAATAAGACTTTTGCATATGTGCAACACTCCCAGAAGTTTCATCAAGATCTTATATGGAGCTTGCAGGGCTGGATGGTGAAAAATAACCTTTTTTTCTATTACTTTTTTTGTCCTAATGTTTACTTCTGACCTTGCACTGGGAGCTGAAGCAGAAATGTCAAAAAGACCATGAAATTCTTCTTCGGAGGTGGGCATCTTGGCAATGCAGGCAGAGCTGAGGAACCAGGGCTTTGCAGAAATGCAGGCAAACATGTTCTGGTCCACTTTAGCCCATCAGGTTCAGAGCTGAATTTGCATTTCTCAGAACTACAGGAGTGGCCTGTGCCAAAGATAGGGAGGAAGAGCTATACGAAGAAGTAATTTTTCAGTGAGTTACTGTTTCAGTGATTCAGTCATGTCACTGGTAAGTGTGGAATGGCTCTCAAGTGATTCCCTTAAACTGATGGACAGCTGTTTTTCAGCATCAAAAAATTTCAATTACAGCAAAATTCCAGGCATGACCCTTTCCACATGTATTTTAGCTCCTATATAAATCCTTTTGGCAGCATCAGAAGGGAGGAAAAGCCTCTTTGGTCAAACAGTTTAAAACTTATTGGGTTTTTTTAAGTAAATACTTGATAACATCTATTTAACACAAGCTCTGTGTGAATACATGTATAAGGAAAAAAGTCTGTGTGTGAGAGGTATGACTATAACTAAAGCTGGTTTGCATATTTCTGACTAAAGAAAGTTCCATCAGTAAACACTGCTTCCTTGAGTGTTTCATCTGAAGCATCTCACGTTTGATCGAGTTTTGCTGAAGTTGAGACAATGGTAAGTTTTAAGAGATTGACCATGAAATAGCTCTATATTGCTAAGCAGCTCCAGACTACTTCCAGTTCTCAGACTTGTTTTTTGAATTTCCAGCAAACAACAGTAAAGAACAAATTGGAAACTGAAAATAAGCGCACCCCAGAAATGCTGATTTTTGGTCACGCTTACTGACCGCATCTTCAGTTGACATTTGAGAAGTTCCCATCCTTGTTCTTGGTGCTTTAGAAAGGCAAGATCAGATATTACTACACAGAGACCAATTATAATAATAAAGTATCATAATTTCTGCCAGAAAAGTGAAAAAAGCAGCCAGGGTGAGGAGGGAGGAGGAATAAACTATTTCCCAAGTAGTTTCTAATTCTCACCTCTTCAGTATCACTGTGCAGAACCAAGACACACTCTGGTGTATTGAACGGAAATAGCTGCAAGCTCTTTATTTATATTTCTTATTTTTGACCTCTGACAAAGCGGTCAGTGATCCCAAAGACACCAAAGATCCCAAAAAAGAAGCTGTAGCCACTTTTTCTAACAGTGACTGGAAATTCAGAAGGAAATGCAATGTAAAGCATGTCCCTAGTACCAACTTTCAGAAAGCGCTGAGAAGTCATACCCTGGAAATCAGCCTCATTGCAGTATCCCTATTCAGAAATGCAAACACCAAGGCATTCAAAATCACCACCACATGGGCTCTCTGTAGTCCTGAAGGCACAGCCTCCAATTAGGTTGATGAATTAGGTTGATGAATAAAAACATGGTCAATTTGCTATTTTTAGAAACCATTTTCTAAATATTAACTCAGTTAATTTCCTAACCAGATAATGAGAAATCACCTCCCTCTTTGTTAATCATCTAAAACATTGATAAAAACAACTTTGCAAGAATATGCCTTGGTGGATCTGGGAACTTTCAACACTATTTCATGCAGATCAGTCTCAGTGCTATCACTGCCACCCTGCATCAAGTGTGTGTGTGTGTTCATATATAGGTATGGTGCCTCAAAGAGTCAAAATATTCCAAAAGGCCATTCAGGCATTACAAAAGTCTTAGATATAGATGGAGTAACTGTGAAACAGTTCTTTTTTTCTTTCGCAACATATCTCAGCATTCATATCTGCACTTCTTAAGTACTATTTCAAGCACTGACTATGCCTGTTTGTGTGTGCATGTATGTGTGCTTTGTTTTCCTTTCTATCTGGGTCATTAACTGGAGTAAGTCAGCTCATGTGCAAAACATCTGTTTTCCAGTAAAGTCCTGCTTTTCCTCGGCTTAACAACTGCATTGATTGAGGCATGAAGCTGTTGCTGAATTGTTCACAAGCAGTGTGACATGGGCAAAACAGCAGCCTAGACTCTTTTCCAACCTTGGTTGCTTGCTTTCTGGTGCCAACTCAGAAAAATTAACGTCTTGAATGATTGATAGCATGCAATCAGCTGCTGCCAGGACTATTACCATCTCTAATTCAATGAGGAACGAGGTGACCCAGTCTTGTTTATACTATTGAAATCTGGCTGGAGGGCTTTGGCTAGGCTGCAAAGGCTCAGTTCAGTCCATTTGGGGATTTATGTCAGCATTTCACACGTTCTGGGAAACTTCACTCACCCTGTAGACAGTGCCTCTAGCTCTAGAATTTAACCTGGGTTAGAGAATATCTATGACAACCACATCATTATCCAAGGTGTTTTCCATCTCAACTCTGGTTTATGGCTAGTGTTTATTATCTATAGCGCACGATAGGTGCGCACAGCATGCTTTATTGCCATGCGCAACATGAAATCTAGGGCTCAGCTCCTGCAATCAGGTCCACTGCTGGGAGCTCTAGCAACCATGGTTTGTCTGGGAGAGCTCTGCTGCAGCATCAGCACCTGGGCCTCTGCACCTTGAGGCAGGATCAGGCAAAGCACTAGGCAATACATAGAGTCAGGGTAGAAAGAGGCTGAGATGTGAAGTCCTGGAATGTAAATCACTTTGGTCACAGGTAATTTCAGGTGTTGTTCTGAAATAGTGGTTGTTATTAAAAGAAATCTTCACTTAATTCTTTTTTAGTTATACTAAAGTATTTCAGCCCAACTAACATCTGGACTTGTTTTGTTTATGCGTGTCTCTCACCATGGATGAAATAGGAGACAGAAGAAACAAAGGTCCTCATTTCAGTATCTTGCGAAGCATCTATCTTTGGGCTGAATGGATGTCGGATGTAGTACTGAGGACCCTGGAGAAAGACAGGATTCCTTTGAGAAAAATCAGTAGCACTACAGATTATCCCAGCAGAAGCAGAAAGAAGTTGAGCAGGCACAAATAGATGGCATTTCCAGGAACTGTGAGAATGATAGGCAGAGACCTCAGCACACCAATATTTATCTTATCAACCAGTCAAACAATCCCATACCAACTGAGCCTGGACACTGCAATCAGTGCCTTCTTCATGCATCAACATTACTGCAGAGCTTTTTGCTCAGATGAAGATGACTAACAAGCAGCCCTGTTTGGGCTGAATTTGAACCAATCTGTTCCTCTCAATGTAAATATGAGCTAGCTGTCCTGTAATAGAAGTGCCTTTGACCTTTCAGAAAATGTGAGGCAACTGCCATCTGGTCATCTGTCTTTCAAAATGTACATGTATAGGAGAGGAAGCAGGAAGACTAGGTGATGTATGGCAATGCTGAAGCCCCAAAGTATTCGTGACCTCAGTGCTTTAAGACCTGGTTTTGCCCCACGTTTATGCTGTCATTTCCCCTTGCTCGTGGGGTTAGGCACAATTACTGCTAGACTGTAAGTCCTTCCCCTCTTCGTGAAATTGGAAGCAGATATGGCTGTACAAGTCACACTTGCTGCCCTGCTTTGGCAATGTTTATAAAGCTGTTACCTTGCTGGGCTCCCAGTTCAGTGCCAAGTAGAGAAAAAGCCTTTGAGATTGCATTTACTATTTTACCTCCTTGGATAATGTTATGTCTGCTGGCTGGAAGCTGGATACTAGTGCAGACAGAACCAATTAGCCAAGCCCTTCCACATCTGGCACACAAGTACCTGCATGCTCCCACAGCTAAATGGCATTTGACCTGGAAGTCTGATCTTCATAGACAGCAACTTTATGAAGAACTGCTCAAGGAAATCCCCCTTCCAAGCTGTGCTGTGATAAGTTGCCCTCTGCTCAGCCACTCCTGACAAATAGTGGATTGCTAACTATGCCTTGGGGCACACACACAAAGCCACTACAATGAATTTTACTGGCACAGCCAGCCTTCTCCGCTGTTGCTTATTGCCATCTTTCAGCACAGTGTCATGGGATGTTTGTGTAAAAAGGCTTAAATATTCATCTCTCTGGAGGTTCATTCATACTGTAACTTCTCAGACTTGGACTCTACCTTTTTTAATACATTCTGTGGGATTTGCAGTGTATAAACCAACACAGAGTGGTTTATGAGAAGTTTCCTCTGGCACTGTGTGCAGCCAAAGTTTTTTGGAGCATGGGAGCTTGCGTGGAGGGTGTGAGTTTTACTTCTTGAAACGTTTGTGGTGTTGTCACCTGCTTAGCTCAGATTTACATGGCATTTTACATCTGAGTGAAATCCAATGCCCAAAATGAAACAAGCCAGTTTCAGAAACAAAAAAAATCCCCAAAACCTATGCAGTTTTGATATGATTGATGAATATGACACTAGCTTAGGAGCTGCACATCCGTGTCATGGTAAAAAGGCACAAATATGCGTGGCCCCACTCATATGTACTAACTACAGCTTTCTTCACAACTGAGACACCTTTTCAGATTACCAGACTACAAATGGCACATCAAGAGAGGTCTGTTAAGTGATGACCCATTCTAATTACTTCTATGAGTCTACTGTTGCAGCGTATGAAATTCTCTATGTTATTATTCCTAGCCTGTCCTGCTCAGATGACAAGTGCAATCTTGGACATAGAGAAAGAAAAGTGGCACGGTGAAAATCCTTGGAGGGTTGCAGCACAGGTCTAACCACCTTTGCACCAGACTTGCAGACACCATCTGTCTTCTTTTGGATATCGGTTGTTCTACTAGGCTACTCCAATACAATGAGTCACTGTTTCTAAGGCCATCTTTGCCTATTAGTCCATGCCATACTCTTTAGAAAAGTGAATTTATATTCTATAAAGAGAGTATAAGGGGAAACTTTTTCCAAACAATACTGTTTCAGTATTGTCTCCCGCTATGGGTAGACTAGCTTAGAAATACAGCAATAGGAAATATTTATCATGAACTGTCATTACAGCTGTACTATAGATTCATGATTTGAAAATGCCCACAAACTTTGAGGAACTTGATATAAGTGACGCTCCCCTGCCCCAAACCAGAGCCAAGTAAAACTGGATTGTTTTATAGCTCCAGGTCAGAACTATAAGAAATTCTCTCTTTTGACCTCAAAGCAGTTGATTTTGAGTGCACTTAACCCTCAGACCTTGGATATGTAGATCAAACCCAAAGAAACCATTTGCAACAGAAACCCTTTCACCACGAATCTGAACAGCTTCCTTTGGAACTGAAGGAAAGAAAGCTGTTGTTCATTCAACTTTGAAGTAAGAGCACAAATTGTGTAGGATCAACAGTGTTAGCAGAGCCGGATGCTGCAGTTCAAGAAGCGTCTGGACAACACTCTCAGTTATATGCTCTGACTCGGCTGGTCCTGTGTGGAGCCAGGAGTTGGACTCGATGATCCTTATGGGTCCCTTCCAACTCAGGATATTCCATGATTCTATGATTAATCAGCCTGGGATCCAAGACATGTGCCTTCACTTCCCGCTTTTAAAACCACATAATGTTATTTTCAACTCGTTCATTAGTATACTAAAGAGGTTACAAGTGTATTCTGAATACAAATCTTGCCACTGGTGAAGGAGGATTTTAATCTAGATTAAAAACAGTACATCCTACAAGAGCAGAAATAGTAACAATCAAAATGGGAACAGAATACTACATGAAAAAGTGATAACCTGTTTCTTCATTCATTCAAAGTTTTAAAGTTAGAATATTCAAGTCTCTGAAAGACAGAATGTGCAGATGCAACATTGCTCATACAAAAAACTAATTTGACATCTATACCTGAAGTTCATAAGAACAACAAAATCATTACAAAAGGGCGTTTTCCACACATTTGGACAAATGTTTTTTTCTTGTACTCTGCTTTCTGTTGCTAATTGATTACAACATTTACATCAGCTAGAAATTCAAGAAGTAGGGACATTTACTGGGATATTTCAGGCAGGTATAAAAATAACAAAACTAAATTGGCAGAGAAGCAGCAGCAACCAGGGACATACACCCTGCAGTTACTCAAGATTTCCTTTGCATTGCCTACTCTGGTTCAGAGCAGAGCAAGAGGACTGGGAGAGGGGCTCAGGTACCATTCTGACAGTCTCCTACAGGGATTCAAGGCTCACAACTGGCTCAGTTTTTGTTTCATGAAAGGACTTTGAAGTGCTTAGGACATCTAGGATACAATGTGTAAGACAGGATGAATCTCAGTCGTTACAGAAAAACATTAGAAGTGTTTTCTGTCTTTAGATCTAAGAGCCCTTTCCACAGGTTTTGGGACTCTTTGTCCCATTGGGTTTTCAGCAACTCTTGGAAGCCTAAGAACACAAGATATGTCCAGCCACCACTCCAGACAGAAGGAACTTCTTCTTTCAAAACTATACCTTCCATGTGAAAGAAGTAGTCTGTAGTGAGACCCACAACTCCATAGGAAACCTCAACCTTCAAGAGAGCTCTCTTAGGTCAATAGCAACATGAATGTAGGCAGTGGGAACCTGACCCTGTGTCATGGGAGCATCCTGTTATCCCTGGCAACTTGAGTACAGAAAGCAAGTTGCCCTGGGTATCCAACAGACCACAGAGAGAGCCCACTTACTTGGTGGGCTGCCTTTCTAACCAGCTGTATTCTTTGCAGTCCTAGTATTTTCAGTCCTGAGAATCAGGCTTCCATTCAGCTTCTGCCCTGTGGGAGAGAGAAGAGGTCATCTCTAGACCTCATACCTCTGACAGACAAAACAAAGGGAGCTGGAAGACTCAATGGGTTTGAAAATATATATATAAAATAAATTAAAAAAAAAAAAAAGCAAGCTGAGAAACTCAAATGTTGGATGTGAAAGTATCTAAACTCTATATTACCCAGTCCAGAACACCATGAAACCCCTGGCAGCTCCTTCCAAAGGAGAGAGACAATTCATTGGCTTTCCCTGCACTTTATACACTTGTCCTAGGAAAAAGAAAGAATCCCTGGGCTTCACTAGCTACCCAGCTCCCTACAAGTCCTATAGCAGTGAGCTCCTAGGGCTCTGGATAGGATGTAGCCCTTCCCCCTCTCACAGCACAAGTGAGTCTCCTCGTCTCCACCTGCTGAACGCAAACCAGGTCTTTCAGCATTCATAAATATGAGCCTGCTACACTCATACACACACAGATCATGCCCTATCAATAAAAAAGTCATTTCACTAGGGAATCTTCCTATTTTTCTTCTCCATTGTTCATACTCTGAAAAAAATTATGTTTAGAAAAGGCCCTGCTTCCCTTGCAATAATTTACCTCATTAAGATTACTGTTCCTTAAGCACCATATACCTCACTGTGAATGTTTTTCCTTTAACCAGTAGCTCATTTCTTATCTGCCTGCTCTCCCAAATAATAAAGCAATGAGCTGGACTTAGTCTTAAAATAACCAAGCTCCTTCTCTTCCTGAAAATGATGTATATATCAGTGCTTTATAACTAAAGCTGGCCAAATGATTAGGAATGATGAAATAATTGAGTGGGCTCAAATCTGTTTCCCTGGCTTGATTGAATGGGCATTATTTTAAATGTTAATGACTGAAGAGGGGAAAACCTGGCTTGATTGGCTGTGACTGGGCGGGGAAGTCACCCGAGGCTTTTTACTGGTGGATGCAAATTCTACATATGCTGATTATTGGTGGGGAGCAATATACTCATTTGCAGGTGGTTTGCACAAGCCGATGGCAATGAAAATTGTCCTATTAAAAGCTTCTTGAAAGCATCCAGCTGCTCTCAGATCATCAAACAGTATTTAGCAAAACAAAAACCCCATAAAGTAATTGGTACAGCCAATACCCCCATCCTCATAATTGCCTAGAAGCACCCAGCTTAAAGAGGATTCACTCATGCCAAGCATGCTCAATACAGTACAAAAGAAAAAGGTTCCTGACTTAGAAAGTTTTTCTTCAGTGGTGCTCCCAGTCCTCCTCTTCTTATGCTGTAGCTCTTAAATCTCCTTAATCAAAAGAGCTGGTTGAATTATCTTTCTCAATGAAAAATAGCTGCTATTGGATGCAAATTTAACAGAGATTGCGCCTCCTCTGTCTTTTTGTGTAAGAGTACACCATTCAGGATCACAGTGTTAAGATCTAAAGACTAAAACACTCAAACCCAGTGTGGTTTGTGTGGGAGCACCGTAAAATTTGTGTGGGATATCCCATAAAAGTTTGCTTTAAAGTGCCATGCCAAAACTGGAGTTAAAAATCAGGCAAGTTGTATGGAAATGGTGGCAAAGAAATCCTCCTCCAAACCACTCCTCTTTTTGGCCACCCTACCTCAGGGCTGGTCACCCCCACAGCTCCCATACTCATGTAAAATCTATCACTGGAGACAGAAGCTCAGTTTTCATTGAAGTCAGCAGAGTCTTCTACAAGCCTTCACAGCCAGCATGTGCCCGTCACCTGTCCCTCCCTCCCCTCCGCCAGGCACACCATGCAGAGCATCCCTGGAAGTGAACAGAAGTTCTGCCAAATTAAGATCTGCAGGTTCAATCCCTGCATGTTATGAATAATTAGCCTTAAAAATATCTGCACAGCAAAATTCACTGCCTGAGGACTTGTAAATGCACGCAGTAAAAACCACTCTCTTGCTGCCTGTAAAATGTGTTTCTTATTAGAGATCTCTCCTGACCCCAAGAGTGCCCACACTGTATTTCTCTCTCTGCCTCTCACCCTTACACGCATGCGCGGGCGCGCACACATACTTTGTTCATTTCTAAACCTGGCAGCTGTAGCAGTAACAGCAGTTGTAGATATTTTGAGTATTTATTCATCCCCCATATGTTGGGAAAGTCTTTGGGGTTTCAAAATAAGATCCTTTGCCCTTATAGAAAGAAGAACAAATATATTTAAAAGAATGTTACAAATTTGGCAAACATCACATCACAACATCAATCCAGACCCTCATCAGAGCGAAGCAAATAACAATGTGCAGATTTTATTAAAAGTACAAGAATGAAAAAAACTGTTTCCCACAACTGAGGAACCTAAAGCCAAAAATAAGCAAGCCTGAACTCTAGCTTTGCCTGTGGTAATGAGCTGTTCCTCCCATGGCGGACTGCAGATGACTCTCTGCTTCACCCTGCATTGCATTCCTTTCTCTGAGAGTTGTCAGTTAAAAAGTAGATTGCTCTGACCAAAAAAGAAATAATTTTCTTCAGTAGCAAATGAATCCTGATCCCCCCTCTGCCCTGGCTTTACATGTTTTCTAAAGCAAAAATAACATTTTTATGCACGAATGCTTTTCCATGCAAGGTGCCTTCTGTCCAGTTTCCACAAAGATGCAAAATCACTTGATCTTAACTTTAACCATCCCTGATCAGAACTAAAGGTGATTTATCGGCGTCCTTGGGCACAGAAAAAGGGCATGTAAGTGTCCATGTTCTGGGTGCAGCAATAACCACAGCCATCGGCATCACAGCTCAAAGCATTTTTTGAGGAGAAAGAAAATTCTTTTTGCAGTCATTTGGATTGTAATCACTGAGACTAGGCATCAGAGGGAGATGTGGTCACATAACAGTTTAATTCCATTCTTTCTACTCTTAACTGAGAATAGCATGAGATCAGAATTTCCCCAAATGAAAATATGGAATAGCTATTGGCTCCACGGAGGCCACTCTGATTTACACTGATGGAAACAAAACACTGTCTGGCCTTAGCGGCTTTAACTTTTTAAAAGGACTTATTAGGGGGGTAGAATGCAGCATAGGAGATTAAAAAAAAAAACAGAGTCAAGTTCACTGCTCCGGATAGCTTCAGCCCAAACAAGAAGTTCTAGGATTGATGCTGAACTCGCAGAGTGAGCTTTCAGACCTGTGCTCTGCAATAAGTCAGATTAGGTGATCATAGTGATTCCTTCCGGCCTTAAAACCTCCAATATGTGAGATGAAACTATATAAAACAAGACAAACATTTTATAAAAGATCTTTTGCCTAGCTCCTCTGCTTTCCTTTCCATCTCCTATTCATTCAGTTCATCACTGCTGTACTTTGTCTTTGCATGAAATTAAATGTTCTTCAGCTCATGAAGGAAATATCACTAAGGCAAGACTTTGGCTAATAATTCCCAGCAGAACCCCTGGTGGATAATACTTATTTATCAAATTTGACATTGATTTGCAATTTTGACATTTGCAGCAATTTGATCTCTGCAGAAACTGGCACCTTTACATTGTCTTCAGAGCTGGAGGGTGTTTAGAATTATTCTTCAGACACTGTAAACCAAGATCCTTATCCCACAAGAGAATTTTACACAGAACTTTGACTGCAAGTTTGAATCAGTTATATTAAACCTGAACATTTTTCAAGCAGTCAGACAAGTTTAAATTCCAGTGGAGCCAAAACATTTTCAGCCATATAACAACAAGCTTTTAGTGCTAATAAATGTCATTTTCCTCCTGTCTACAGCATGTCACTAGATTCCGCCAGCATGAAATGAAACTGCTCCTAAAGTATGCTAACAGAGACACACAATACATTTTACCTCTTTGGACTCCTGGAGTTGTGCAGCAAGGGTAATTCAGGGGTACATTCCAATCTCTGGTGCTTGTAAAGTAATTTTTCTTTGTCCTCAAGACCACACTGTCTCTCTGATGAGGTAAAAATGATGACTGCGATGGAGGGACTCCTGAGTGCAGATCTCATTTCCATCACAGATGGGGCTCCTAGTTCTAGGCAGGTTACCAGATACCTGAGAGCCAAAATCAAAGAGGGAGTCTACAACGTTGCAACATCTATTTTCAGTGGTTCCTTTCAGCTTCCTCTGCCATTCCAAACAGTTTCTCCAGCTTTGTTCAGACTTGGGCTCATTTCCTACCGTGTAAATATAAGACTCACTTTTACAGAATCAACCCAGAGCATGGTTAAACCAAGATAGTGCATATAATGGCACATGGCCTTTGACTGCCTCTGGCTGTCTGCTCTCATCCCTTCCCCTGCATACATGTATAGAATCCACATGCCAGTAGCTCACACCAAGCACAGAGCAAAAGCAGCTGGCAAGATGTAGAAAGCTGTAAATTAGGAGACCTGCTCTGACGAATGTGCACCAAAGTTGATCCTCATCTGCACTGGTGAAAAAGTAAAAGTTTGCACCAAAATAGCAAACAAACAAAAAACAACAACAAAACCAAAACCAACCAAAAAAACCCTCTTCCTTGGCCATGTGTATTACAGACCCTATATTTCTTGTCCTCTCCTCCAGCTAGGCCCCGAGACAGATAAGAAAAACAAGGTAAAATCTGTCACATTAATAAAGCCAAGAAGTGTAATTATTTATGGGCACGTGGCCAGCATCCACCTGCCATAACCTGGAACTGCACTATGCTCCCAGATAACAATGTGAACCACGATCAAGTACAGTGGAGCTCACAGACAGCTTTGGGGGAAAAGATAATCCAGAATTTTTGCTGCTGTTTAAATCTTCAAATAAAAGAACATGCTCCAGTTTGGGGATGTGGCGCTTTTCACTGACAGCTAGAAGGTTGGCTGGGGTCACTGTGGAATTCGAGACCATCTGAAGGTAATAGGCAGCGTGAACAATCCTGGGACTCTGGCTGGACACAGATGCTGATTCATCCCTTGCAACAAATGTCCACAGAGCTTACAAGCAGCAGGGAAGCAGAGGAAGCAATACAGGGAAAATTAGAAAATACTTAAATATTGTACAGAGTTAGCCAGAGGATGTGAATTATATTGATCTTGATGTCATGAATTCTAAATAGCCATTTCACATGTCACAGTGAGAGCTACGAATGCAGGCAAACACATATTCACAGCAATATTTCATTACACATCTTATGATTTTGCCCTGAGGGGGAAGGAACTTGAATGTAATTTCAGAACTACAGTGTACACGTATGTAACATGAAGCCACCTTTGTGTCATCTCCTGATATTGTATCACCTTTCTGCTGAGGGGGGGAAGCTCCTTTCAAAAACCACAACAGTCACACTAAGACATAGACAAGAGTTAAAACGAACATGTGCTGAGGGCAATTGGACAGTACAGTCAAAAGTGGTTCTTAAAAGTGGTTCATGGGCCAGTTTAGCCCGTGACCAAAACCTTCTAAGTATGGAGGAAATCTCAGACCCATCATTTCCTACTGAATTTATACATAAGATTTCTCCAAGTGCTTTAATGGTTTGATTCCTGTTGGGACTGGAGTAGACAGAGGCTGAAATTCCAGTCAGGATTTATGATATGCCAAATGTGAGTTTTGCAACACTGACACAGAGCAATCTGTAGTTCAAGCGTTGTGCATCCTAGTCCACAAAACTGGTCTCACTTTCCTTCTGACACATCCTGAAGAGAGCTGTAAACAAGTACAGCATGACAGCTGTTCCTGTGGTTTATTTCCATCAAAACTTTTTCTTTCAAAATTTGAAAATAAAAACCATTTTTAAAAATGTCTCATCTTTTACTGTGTTTTTCTTCAAAAGCTTGTAATTTAACAAGTTTGAAATGTTTGCCAAAATGTCTTGATTGGAGAAGTTGGTAGCAGGAGGCAGTTATGAGGGAGGAAGATAGTAATTGGTAGTGTCTGAGAAAGGGGGGCTATTTTCTGCCAAAAAAATGTTCAGCATTCAGAAAGAAATGTATTTTGAGTTTTCAGAGTTTGAGGCAGATTTCTGAAAAGAAAAAAAAAGTTTCCATGGTGGGAAAGAGACACACATTTTTCACTAGCGATTCATCAGCTCAATTTTGTGTTAGATGAACTAGCAGCCTGAAGTTCACTGTGCTATTAATTAGCCAGAGTAATGGGGGAAGGCTTATCTAAATGAACTACCAACATGTGTAATATAAAATATATGTGGAGAAGGCTGGAGCACTGTACATGAGCAGGGTTCAGTCGCAAAAGGAAAGGTCATTGAGAAGAGATCTTCAATTTGGCAGAATAATAAGGTATTATCAGGTAGATCTTATAGCAGTGGATGGAGCAGACAGATAACTCACATGCAGAAGCTCAGGCAACATCTGCACAAGCCACTAAATCCCGCCAACAGTTTACACAACAGGGGCAGCCCCACAAAGGCACAGCCAGCCTGCTCGCAGGGCAGGGCTGGACAGACTTCATGAGAGACCGTATCTCTGAACCCACCCCCCTGTTTAAATCACCACTCTATTATCCAGAGTACTTTCCTGTTATTTAGAAATACCAAATTTTTCCTCTTTTCCGATTTTGTTAAAACAAAAAAACCCTGTACACATTGTGATCCTTTGAATAACCACAGAGATAAAACGGCATTTGTTTGAAATGGTTGCTGATCACTTTTGAGCCAACTGAATGGAAGAATTTCAGTGAGAAAAGGCACCTCAGTCAGGTCTGGAGTGGAACTTATGCTAAGAGGAGATGGGGTCCAGAATCTGAATCTGAATCTGAATCTCTGAGGTCTTATGAACAAAATTCTGTTCTCTAGGAAAAAGATAGTTTCTAAGAAAACTTAATTTCAGATTTCCCCATCAAGAAATAATTGCTTCCCGGTAGGAAAATTAGAAAAAATTGGGCATGAGCGGGGGGGGTGTGAGAAAACAGAGACTCGCTTTGTTCCCCATCCTCTGACTGTCCTTAAGCTTTTTTTCTGTTGAAAACCAGCTAATTTTATTTTTTTTTATTCTAAGTTTGCCAGTTGGATCAGAGCAGAGGAACTATGTGCAAATGTTACAGTTTGAGCAGAAATAACACTTCCACATGGAAATGAAATTATTTCAAAAAAAGCTGTTCAAGAGAAACAAACCCAGTAATTATACCCTATTTCATTCTGGTGAAAAATCTTCATTTTTGACAAAAAGCTTTTACTTTCATTTAAAAGGTTTTCTAGCCAGCTCTGCCTACCAAACACGTATAAAAGATCTGTTTCACAAATCAGCGCGAGCCTTTCTAGGGCTCATCAGTGAGGCACACATTCCTTTGTCCAAAGCTATTACCCTTATCCAGAGCTTTCTGCCTTGGCTCTCAAGCTGATCAGTTTGCAACTGCCTCATTTCATACTTGAATGCCTCATTTACACCAACGAAAACATGTGAGAGCCATTTGTGTTGGCTCACATCATATTCTGCTCAGCACAAAAGAACTAAGGGCAATTTCACTGTAGGCATAACAACGGCCACTGCGGCTGCGAGACTCATGGCAGCTCCAGCCTGCATTATTTACAGCCCTACACGTGCTCCACCGCTGCTCCGGCTGGGAAGACCAGCTTTCCCGATGCGGCTGTTTTGCTCTGAATGTTTTGGTCTCTCCAGCAGGAGATCAGGGGGAGATCAAACACACAAGGTCCTCCTGCTGAACAGAGAAAGGGCTGGGAATCACCACAAAGTCACTCTTCTGTTATGATTTGGGTGGGAAAGAGACTCCGGGTACTTTCTCTGCAGTTACAAAAAATCAGAAACACAAAATGTAAAGATATACATGGGATGGTTCAGCCAGAGTTTAGGTTAAATGCCAAATTCTCAGTGTAGTCTTTATGAGGAATAACTGCCCAGCCTAAGACCAGATGCTACCCAAAGAAATACTTGGCAGTGCTCTAGCAGTGCAAATCTGGCCCTGAACATTTAGGGAAGGTGCTCTTTTCTACCTAGGAGACAGTAGCAGGGCTGAGAAGTTCTGTCTGGAATCTCTGAATTAATCCACCTATACCCACAGGCCACACAAAAGGCTTAGCTTTAAAGATTTCAGTTTCTAGCCATGTTGGAGACTAGACTCATAGCAGAGGATAGGAAGAAAGTGAAGTCAGACTGAGTGCTCTTAAAAATAGCTGCTCTCCATCCCTCTGATTGAATGGACAGATCAGTATCTTTTTTCTCTGGTGAAAAAAGTCATTCCTCAGCCAAGACAGGGATTGTAAACCTTGCTTAATTTGGCTCCTGCATAAGGTCATGCCACCATTCATTACCTTCCTCCCCTCTCTGCTCTGATATTTGCAAGCCCTCAAGCCTTCCTGTATGACAGGGCTGGAAAGGAAGACACTCTACTGCAGCCTGAAACAGCTTCACACACCAGTCTTTGTCCTTCTTCAGTTGCCCTTTGGCACAAGAAACTGCGTTATAATTGTCTCCTAGTTGGGAGAAATATGCAGGAAACACCTAAGGAAAATTTCTGATTTTTCTTTATTTCTTTCTCTTTTTTTCCTTTTTTTTTTTCTTCCTGAGAGTTACAGGGAAGAGGAGGATTGTTAAATTGTCCATTTCCAGACAGCATTTTCTAAAATGTCCCATTTATAATCCATTTCCTTTCATAGCTGACCTGCCAGGTAACTCTTTGAGGAATGCAAATTCCTGAACTCTAGAGTCTGCCACACCAATCTGTGGTTGTTACCTGTGTTAAGACTTATTTATGAAGGAAGCTAAGTGATAGGGACATCCTGGATGGGCATGCTGGTGACCTGATTTCATTTCTTCTCCGTGGCATAAGTCTTGTTACCAAAAAAATTGTTATCCTCTGGAACTCATTTCCACAGGATCCTCCGGAGTGGGAGTCAGGAGACAACTATGGATACATGCAAATAATGGGAACAACCACAGCCAGACTAGTTGGAAGTCACTACAAAATGCACAAGAGATATAAGCCTGACTGTACTTTGGGCAATTAGCCAAACACTATTTAACAGAAATTAAATAATGTTGCATCCTCCAGTAATTTTTTTTCTGTTATTTTTCACCAATAATTTTTCTGTGATTTCTTATGACTTTTTTTCACAGCATTTCATACTGCTCATTAGCAGGAAGAGGAGATGGGATAAACTATTTGACAGAACTTATTGACAATTTTTATTTTCTATCTATTTGAGTAAAAGCCACCAGATGTCCTTAAAGAACATGTTGGTGTGAGCTCAGCTCTGTATATGACCAAAGAATCAGGGTTTAAATTGCTTCAGCCTCGATTCAGGCACATTCCTGAAGAAAGGCCCCTGTGTCTCAGTTTCCCACCCATTTAACAAGCACAGTACTCTTGCCACTTCACAAAAGCCTCTGGGCAAGGAGAAACATGTTGGTTCCCAAAGCACGAGAGGGCCCTCTCCACCTGCCTCTTTGCATCCCTACAAGGCAGCAGAGGGAACCAGCCAAGTGACCAGCCAGATTTTGAAGAAAGGTAGGTTCATGGTGGTAGCACTAATAAAAAATTCTCTCAGCCACTCAACTTTCCCTTCGGTAGAAGCCTTTCCTGGGACTTACAATGCATTGTGGCCCTCCCATGCCGAGCAAAATGAGGGCCTGATTCTTGGCTGACAACCATTTTGGTATGCTGTGATAATGACAAATAAATAAAAGTTAGTTTTAAGCCATGAATCCAGATGCACAGAGCAATGCCATGAACAGCTGACTTCAGCTGGCTTCTTCACAGAGCCGATGTGGGATGAGATACCATGTTTTTGGGACTGCTGATGGTGAACTCAGGAGGCAAAGCAAGTAAGATCTCTGTCTAGTGTTTGAAAGGAGTCAGGAAAAGTTAGAGAGCAAAGGGTTTCTCCGCAGAGGGAACATAAAGTAGTGATGACATCCAGCTGAACTGAACATTCATATTTTGCCTAAGAGGGACCTGAATCAAACCTTCAAATCCAAATATTACCTAGTTTTGGAGGGTACCTGCTCCAAGAGCTGTGCCTCATGAACAGCCACTCTAAAAAGGGTGAACCAAAAACTTGTGTCTGAGTTTCCCATGCTATGGGGTGGCCAAAGAGAAATGCCAGACTCAAATTCTGAGCTTGATCCTCTTTCACAGATTAGATCCCTTAGGGAAAACCAGAGGTTCAGCTTGGTTGCTTATCCCAGTGTCTATACTTTGCACAGTGGCCTAGAAACCGCAGCAAGCTTGGTTCCCCCTTGGCACTGCAAGATTTCTGCTAGAGTTAACACTGGAAAGCAACCAGAAACGGCCACAAATCAAAACCACAAAGGGCCTGCTGTAAGTCTCACAAACCTTGGTTTTGCACCAAGCTAATAGCCACGACATCACTGAAGCTATGCATGATTTGTAGTCTGTAAGTGAGAACAGAAGCTGGCCGTCTGTGTAGAGAAGCTAAATCCCTTTAATTATTAAAACATATCCTACCGCTGTTGAAAATCCTATTGCCATTGGAAAAAATACACTTGTAATAAATGTATGCTATACATCAAAGGTCTCTTTTGTAAATAAAACATTCCATTTTTTTCTAAAAATATTGGCCCAGGGACTAAATTAATGTTTGATCTGTTATCTTAGAAACATTTTAGAGTGGCAGATTTATCTGCTGTTTACGTTTTTCCTCCTAATACAGCAATGAATTATTCTTGTTGATAAGGGGAAATGATTTAATATAAATGGTTGGAGGGTCCTCTTCTGAAGTCGGTGGGAGATCTGGCTGGTCAGGAAAGAAAGCATTAGAGCAACAAGTAATAAAACTCAGAGCAACGTTCCCGCAGTCCCAAATGCATTTCACAGAGCACAGCACCCATGCAAGCCTGCCCCATTCTAGCCCTTGGAGATGAATAAAGCAGGAGTACCATTTCCAACATGTACGATATTTTGGTTGTGAAACAGCAATTGTTCAGTTACATCTTACTTATTACATGTTACAGATCCATGGCTCTTGCTCTGATAAAAACCTGTCTTGGGTTTGAACTGCACCAACAGAGGTCTAGGCACAAGCAGCTGGGGTGTCCAGCTCCCCTTCCAGCCGGTTGTGCAGGCAGCATTGCTGGCACGCAGATCATGGTCAACTCTGCTGGCCCCAGAGTCAAGCTCAGCACCAGGGTGGATGCAATTTGGCTGCAGAGACTGAAGAGAAGGGCTGGTGAGTGCTCAGCCTGCAGCAGTAAGGCCTTTGCCATCCAAACTGCTCAAATAACCTGGACGCTGCAGAGAAATCCAATGCAAAAGGTGCCACTTTTACTAGCTGCATCCCTCTTACCATGCCCTTGCCTCCTCTGCAGGTAGCAGACAGGCAGATTTTTGTCCCCAGGTCCCACCATGGTTTCACACACTTCCTGCCATCACTTCTCCTGCTGAAAGCAAGGTCTGTGCCTGCTCCATACACTACCCATTCTGCCCTGGTGCTGCTGGCACAGAGGGATGGAGCCACATGCGTGGCCCACAGCCACAGTGCCTCTGTGTGCTCCACCTCCCTTCTCCATCCCTGCAGCCCCAGGCACTGAGCCAGGCTACCACTTTCACTCCTGCAGTGCACCCTGGAGACCTGGCCAGCGCTGCGTTTATGCAATGCTTCATAAGCAAGACTATCTAAATAAGCAATGTGAGCGCAACATCTGCTACCCAACCCTACCCACTGTTTCTATGGAAAGCTTCAATCAGCAGTCTCTCCCACCCAAATTTAAATTAATGCAAGGATACTGACTATGCATTTCTGCTTGGACCATGTTTTACACTGCGAAGTTGCAGGGCTGAAATAACAAACCCTCAGGGGTTTACAGGAGAAATATGTTCTTGCAGGTCCCATGGGCCTTAAGATCTGCACCTTCTTGCCAGTGTCCAGCCCATTCAGCTTGTCTAATCACAGAGGAGGGAATCTGCCATGGCCTTTTCCAAGGTGTCCAAAGGGAAGGTGCCATCCTTCCCCCACCCTCTCCACCCCACTGATGCCCCTGCAGGGCAGGGAAGGGAGGGAAGTTTTCCCTACTGGAAACTTCAGGAGTGCTCTGAATTTTTGTCATGCATACCCTGCTCCCTCTGCTATCCCAGGACATGTCCCTGAAGTGTCCTTTCAGTAAGGTCTGCTGGGAAGATCTCTAGCCATCATAAAATGCCTGGCTCTGTCCTCATCTGCTCCACCCCTTTGCGGTGCTGTGCTGGCACAGAGGGAATGGATCCAGCCTGAGGACTCACCTCCTGCTTGAGTGCCGCCTGACCCTCCCCCTGCCTGAGCTGGATGAACCTGAAAAACCTATGAACTACGTGAACTATGAAAACGTAGGCTATAAAAAGACACAGGGACATGATAAATCATCTCTCTAAACGGTGTATCTCCTATCTAGCTATATGAGGCACTGATGGAGCTTTAAGGTAGGGCAGGAATTCTTAAGTAAGCCACCTGAAAGCAACGTGTCGTGTCTGAAGCAAGTACCAAGGGTCCCCAGAGAGTCAGAGGGCACAATAGCGCCAGACTCTATTCAGATTATTGATAGCTGGGCAGCTCTGACGGAACCTTTCTGGAGATGCTGGTCTCTCTCGATTACAGAGCCTCAGTGCCTTAGATTTGATGCCATTTACAGGGCTGAAGCTGGCAAAAAAATACCCCAAACACATATTGCAGTGTGAGCCTTGCTAACTGCAGCTACCAGCTGTGGGTGGGGGAAGCCTGGAAAGATACCCTATACCACATTTCAAATATCATTAATGTATCCGCTCAAACCAGCCCTAGATATAAATGTTCCCCAGTTAGGCCTTTCCATTCCACACGAATTCTTGCAGTTGTTATTTATAACAGTTACCCCCTGCCTGATCAGATCTGCAGACAAGGAGACCCTCCTGTGCGCCTTTGCCAAATGTTCGTGCAGTTCCTGTCACTGAACTTTCAAGTCATTCAGGCAGCTCTTAATTTGATCTATAATAAATTCAGTTTTGGTTGGCCGGGCATTGCAAGCACTCCGTGAGCTTTCCTGCTACCCATGGGGCTGAACTGAAAGAAAACCCACAATCTGAGGAAAAGAAACAAATGGAGAGATTGCTTTTGGGTAGCTGAGAGAGCAGGATCTATTTTGGGAGTAACTCAATGAGAAATTTGTTTATGAGACTCTTGGGAGAAACAGAAGTTATGTGCTATAAACCAAAATAGGTCCCTTACCCTCTTCCTAAATACTGTATACTTGAAGCCTGCTTTAGGGTGGAAACACATATAATCCTGGGAGACAAACCACAGAAACAAGAGTAAAAAGAAAAACAAGATATCTCTGCTCACCCACTCCCGTAGCAATATCCCTCTGTGAGATACCTGGCACCCCAAAGCAATAGTTAGGAGGTGGTCTAAATGGACTCTGGGGAGGGTGAGAACCTTGGCAGTGCAAATACTGCTGTGGGTTGAAATACAGACCTACAGGGTGGAGTTTCAACCAGAGGGAGTTGATGCCTTGTGCTCCTGGCTTCCATGATTCCCAGGGTGGCTGGGGCCGGCCACCTTTGACAGAGCTGCATGGCTCTGTCTTCTGATGATCTGACTATTAGCTATTTTGGCAGGCAGATTGTGCAATGATTTATGATGTCAAATGTTCACTAGAGAGAACAGAGTGAAGTCTTCATGAGGGAACCAGTGGCTGAAAGTTTCATTGAGATTTTCGTAAAAGACGAGTGTTTGTTTAGCTTCCTTATTGCATTTGTATCTCCCTGAAGCCTCACTAAGCAACAAATTGGCAATACAAAGTATACATCCACATCAAGTCTATACACATTTACATGTTCTACTCCATATTATTGAGATTACAGAGCCCCTGGTGATAAGCTCTATATCACATGTCCTCCTCTTATTCTAGGCCAGACCATGTCCTCAAAGGAGATTTACAGCTACTGGAAAAATTAGGTCAACTAGCTTGAACCCCCCAAAAAGTGAAGAATTTTTAAAAATATTCTAATGACATTTTTTTTTAAGTTAGAGATCTCATTTTGAAAATGCTGAAACATTTCACGTTTACTTTTTTGTAATTCTAGTTAGGTCAGACTTAGTTTTCAATTTAATTTTCACTTAAAATTACCTACACTTAAAAAAAAAAGTGAAGTTTTTAACATGAGCAAACTAACTCAAAAGCAACTTTATTGGCGTTAGATCTGAATTTTGATGGAAATTAAAAGGTTTCCTTTTTTTTTTCACTGTATCTGTTTACTACTCACAACAATTGCTTAGCTCAGTAACAGCATCAGAAGACTGATATTCATGATCAAAAGCAATACTAATCCTTCAGCTATCAGTGAGATTGGTTCTCTAGTGAAGTCACAAATGCTTCATGGAGTGAGGTCACAGCAGCCTCTTGTGAAGATCCAAGGATGTCATAGCTCAGTGCTCTCATGATACACCATACCCAATCTTCTCTCTTTTCCACCTCTCCTTCCCCCAAGTGTAGCAAAGCAATGGGTGGGAAATATGCTGAATGGCGGAGACATGCAGAATACTGGGAAGATCCTAATGGAATACTGGGACAGCCCCCAGATGTAACAGAGGTTCCTTTCCATTGCTGCAGTTATAGCCACCATTGACTATGGCTCAGGAAAAGCAGGAGCTGGACACCCTCCAAATCTGCTGAACAGAGCACCAAGACACCAATTACAAGGGAGAAGTCTCCTCATGGCCTCTGCTTCAGCCGGACAGAGGCATCTGTGTGAAGGATCACACAGAAGGGTCTTACAGTCCCAGAACTGAGGGAGTTTGCACTCTAAGGTCCCTCTTCAGGCCCATCAATTACCTTTCATTAGAGGGGTGATGATTCTCTGCAAAATCTGATCTGCCTCTTGGGAAAACCAGAGCTGCAGCAATTCATTCCCAAATACATTTGCACTGTACTGTTTCACTTCTCCTCACAGAACCAAACACCTAACATAACAGTGCTAGTGAGTTAGCTCGCCCATGAGCAGACAACCTGGAGCCTTGCTCATGCATTGGCATGAGATTTGTCTCTTAAGTTGCAGTCAGGAACAACAAGGAAAACCCACCTCAGAAAACTGGGACAGTTTAAGCGAGTATAATCTGTCTGCGCCCTTTTTTGCTGGTAATCTCTTTGTGCAAGACATCAACCCTCTTGACTCTCAGATTCCAGCTGGATTCGCAGGGCAGGTGGCTGGAAAGGAACATATATCCTTCCGGTAAAAGGAGTGCATGGGACGTGGGCTTTCTGTGCAGCAGTAGCAAGGCACATTTTGGCTGCCTCACTTTTCAAAGCAGAACCACACTTAACCAGCAGATACTCAAGTTATGGAGCAGGAAACTGAAAGCAGCCCTGATATCCTAATTACAGACTGCTGCCTCTCCCAGCTGGAACAGCCATGGAAGGCCCTGCAGGAAGACCAGTCACCCCACACACAAGGAGCTTGTCATTAAGGGCCAGCCAGTCCTGGGGCCAGCCATTCCTGCTGTCATCCCCTGGCTGTATTAAAGAAGGCAGGCTCTGTCTGCTCCTCTGTGCGCACTCTGCACTGGGCTGCTGGCAAGTTACCAGTTGAAGCCATGGTGGGAAAGCCTGAAATTCTTCCTTTCCATCTACATTTCCCCTTTAGTTTCTCATGCTCTCCAGACAGTTACTCCTCCAGCTTTCCTTCCCTCTCGCCCTGACCCACTCAGCACCCCAGCAAGGTGGTGACGGCACTCTGCCAGACACACTGAACCTGAAAGCATCCCCATCTTGCCCGGCAATCGCCCAGTATTTATCACCACTCCATCAGCCACTGCCAGACACTTTTGCCATTAAGATGTCAAAACAGGTTTCTCTCTGGAAATCCAACAGCCCTGCAGACTTACCCTTGCCGGCAGCAGCCCCAGTTGGACATCTGTTCCCTTTCAACCTCACACGTGCACTTAAAATGCCGGTACTGTCCACTTCTTCGGGGGATTAGACTCCTATTAAACCTGCCTTCCACATGATTCATTGTTATCTCCTGGTGTTGATCTGATTTATGGATTGGCTTGTGTTAATTAAGGTCATAAAATTGGGAGCGGGAAAAGGCTTCCAGCACTATGGTGCTGTGTAACGTTGGGTTATTCTCCAGCCCCTGGGTTATTTTGCAAGGGATGGGAGATGGTGCAGCTGACGTCCTGTGGTCAGAAATGAGACTTCACTGGGATGAGCCCTTGCTGCCCTCTCAGCGTTGGGGAGGAGGCAAGTCACTGGGAAGGCAAAACCATTTCTGCTCAGCACTGATCAATGAATTCATAGTCCAAGCTGTTATTCTTCAGATTAGGCTTGTGTCTATAACCCCAGCTGAGAGTGGAGCTCCACTGTGCTAGGCACTGTGCAAGCATCTTGTAAAGGTTATCCCTGCCCCATGAAATTTTGCTGTCTGAGCACTCAAAAGAGCCCAGTGGGCACATTGCAGTCTTCTCTGTCACTGCAGCACAAAGACGACAGATGTGAGCTCGTTTTGATCACTACCAGCAGTGTAATCCTGGCCAAATGCTGCTCCCTGCGAGTTACTGCTGTGCTCCCAGGGCACGCTGAGCCCTGAGCTGCCATGGCAGGTCTGCTACTCCTTCCTGAGACACGCTGCTTCAAGCTAGCTCAGGCACCTAAACCAAGACTCAGTGTATGAATCAGAAGGTGCGCTGTCACCAAAGTAGCACCCAGGCACGGAGTGACTGGGCACTGTACCCAAGGTCACATTGCAAGTCCACAGAAAAGCCAGGACCCAAGTGGGTGCAGCCAGAATGATGCTGCAGCTGCCTGACCACTTCCCACAGGACCCAGATGTCTGTCCAGCTGCAGTGATGCTGTTCTGTCTTTTCAACATATGATGCATTTTCACACTTAGCTTTAAGGTTTTGGTTTGGGATTGGGCTTTTGGGTTCGGGGGGGTTGGTGAAAAAAATCTTCAAAGCCCAGAGGCTGTTGTCAAGACAAAAACTAACTGATAAGATTCACCTCTGCTGCAGTAGATACAGATTTGGCCTCATGTGCTAGCTATGAAATAGGCAGATAAATACACACAGTGCTACATATTTCTATTCACAAGATGCTACATTTTATTTCACTAATTTGTTAAAATTTGTGATTTCTTACACTTCTGAGGCAGTGTCTTCACTTATTTTGCAAAGTACTTGAGGCCATTGATAGTACAGGTTTACCCTTGGCATGTGAACCTGACTTCCCCAGAAGGGGTGATTTCTTTCTCTGTTTTACTTTCCTCTTCCAGCCAATTTCATTACAAGGTTCTCATGAACTGACTCAGAAATTGACTCATTGTGGCTATATAAACCACCAGGGACTCCATAAGCATACACTTATTACACTTTTATTTTAACATCAAACTTGGCCACTGTGAATCTGCTATGGCTCCACCATCAACCACAGCAAAAATGTGTGCTTGATGCAAGCATGATGCAATCATATATATTTCCAGTCTTAGACAAAAATATTTTATGTCCCATAAATAAAAATGAAAAACAGTGCTAAATATATCTGAAATTTCAATTTAAAATAAAAAATCAAAAGCAACGTATAAATAAACTTAATTCTTCTGTTAAGAGTTTGCAGACTTTACCAGAGGGATAGCCAAAGAGGGAAAACTAAACACGGTAAAATCTTCATCGCATGAAGTCTTTATTTAAAGAGTGCATGTCTTAAAAAAAAAAAAGGTACAATTTATGTGTGGTTGAAGGAATTTTGGGTGAGTTTCTGTGACCTTTGTTATGCATAAGGTCAGATCGATTATCATAATGGTCCCTTCTGGCCATGAACTACGAATCTGTTAATTTTAGCTCAATATCCTCTTTCTCTAGGGGCTACGCTAACTGAAATGATATCACATTTTCCACTTTAGGACTAAAGACACACACACAGTCCCTGCAGTTGAGCTGGCGTGCACTGCTGTACTATCACACACTAACTTTTGTGTATATCTGAACCTTTATTCAGCTAGCTGATAAGTCACATTGTCCTCCTTGGACCATGAATTATTACTGATATCCCTGATGATCAAAATTAGACTGAGATATCCCTTCTGCTCCACCCTCCAAAAACTAGGGCATTTAAAAACAATTAAATATTCATCTTCCTTCTGACACAAATGTTTAAGTTCCTGTTTTGGAATTCCCCTTGTATTCTATTTATGTATTATCACAGCTCATTTATGTATTTTAAGAGAACCTGAAATTCTCAGTCACCCCATTCCCATAGGTGTGGCTTTAAAAAAGAGTAAACAGATCCTGTGACACTTAGCAGTGCTGCAAAAAGCACTGCAATTGTAGGTTATCAGAGACAGATCGAACGATTTTGCAATTAAGCACACCGATGTATTCCACGGCAGCAAGGCTTCTTGGTGGCCAAGTAAAAGCCACAAACTTCATTTCCAGATCCAGATGTTCGTATGATACAATGTTAAAAAAAGGTTTCTTTTTAAACACAGATAATCCACCCACAGTTAACTGAGAGCTGACTGTTCCATTTTGGGCTCTTTAAACTGAAATAAAAACGCTTTGTCTTGGCCAGCCCAGCAGCAGCATTCTGCTTCAAGGCAGTTTAATGCGCCTTTGCCGTTGGCCCTGGCATCTCCTGGCTGTTTCACAAAGCGGGGTGCAGCACACCTGAATGCTTTGCAGACTGCACCCCTCGTCTCCTTTGAGAATTTTGATTCCACATTTTCCTAATGTGGAATTCCTACTTTCCTACTTTCTGTGGGAAACAAATGAGTTATTTGGTCTCTTTCTCCCAACTTGGAACGAAACGTAATAGTGATATATGAGGATTTCCCTTGAGAGAAAACATCCAATTTTTGCTCAGCGTCCATCCAAGATGTTGAACTTGGATACAGGAAAGCTTTGGTGAAAGCAGAGAGATTTTTAGCCCAGGAAAAACTATATAATGTTTAATCCTGACCAGTTCCCTAATCTACTCCTCCACAGGGACATCCAAAGAGCTGTGCTGGTACAAAGGAAAGGGAGAAGACATGTTGGGGGCAGAAAAGAGTGGCATGAAGCCAGGGCAACTTAATCCAGCTCTCATGAAACTACAGCCTCAGAGAGGGAAGGTCAAAATGGGGGTTTGCAACAGAAATGCAGACACAATATGATGATAGGGAGACAATCTGCTCTCCATAATATTCCTATTATCCTAAGCAAACAGAGGGCAAGAATGAAAAGTACCACGGGGCTCTTCAGTTGTGTTTGTGTAAGAATGCCATTTTAATTCACTTTCACCAGTGCCTTTAAGTCAATACTTTTTTATAGCTACATTCTCATGTGAAGTCTATATCCTGGCAATTTGAATCTAGAGTGCCCCAGGTCAGACACCTGTAAAACTGAACTGCAACAGGAAAGAATGGCACTTTTGTATTAACAGGCAAGAGACGATTCAGAGTCATAGTTTTCCTGTTGTACCTTCAGGAGGCAAAAGGAAAGACTTGTCATGTGATTACATACGTCCACATCATTATGCAATTGCTCATGAACCTTCCATCTTCACTCATCTCCACACCCACTTGCAGAGAGGCAACTCAGGGAGGCAGATTCCAGGGTGAGTGGGCATACAGCAGATCCATGCCAAATCTGTCTACAAACAAACACTTTTGTAGCTTTAAT
Organism: Psophia crepitans; assembly: GCA_013399095.1. NCBI lineage: Eukaryota > Metazoa > Chordata > Aves > Gruiformes > Psophiidae > Psophia > Psophia crepitans. Next base: position 1,191,743 of record VWZZ01004451.1, on the reverse strand, counting down.
CAGTTTTTAAAGACTTACACTCCAGGCTCTTTGCCTTTCCCAGACTTTGGTCTCCAAGATTTGTCTAGTGAGATTCCTGTGGCTTAGTTGCTGAACTTTGCAGTCAGGCAGTGGTTTGAGAGGAGGAGGGAAGAGCCCAGCCATCTGCAGTTTATGGCAATATAGAACTATTGTAGATGTCCTCAACACTAAGTAAAAACCTGGTTTTATCTCCAACAAAACACAACCATGCCTTGACCTAATGGTTCACAATGGAAAACATACGCTGTGGATTCCTAACTACTTTCATCCCAACCAACCAGCCCTCAGAGGATGCTCTTATATATACCCACAGCCCCTAGATGTTTTGCCAGCTGAGGTTAAGCATGCAGAAAGTAACCATAGTGAGGTGTCTTTACATCCCCTGCCATACCTGATGCCTGCGGTGAGAGCTGGGAGACAAAGCCACAGCAGACAGCTTGGGGTGGCTGATTGGGTTACCCTTCCCCACTTTTCCACCCTCTTGTTCTCTCAGAGGCTGCTGCCACTGCAGCATGGGTGGCTTAACTGCTCATGAAACTGTTCCTGAACTACAACAGTTTACTGCCTGATGTGTTAAAGGCTTTTCCAGATGTGCTGGAAACAGACTCCAAGATGGGGATGAGACAAACAGCTGAGGACAGCAATTTCACTACCTGTTCCAGCTGCACCCATGGGTACTTGTGACTCAACACCCTCGAGCTCTTCAGCTTTGCTCAGAGGCCAGGGTCTCCCAGCAGAAAGCTCAGCAGTGCCCAAGTTGTAAGAAGAACAAGCACTAGCAGACCAGACCTTGAACTGGCTGTCAGGAAGGGCAACTGATGGCTCAAAGAAGTGCCAGGGACACCCTCCTTGTCCTGTATCTTCCAGCAAACAGCTACTGGTAACGCTGTGCAGGAGGCAGCTGCAGGGGAGTGAGATGTGGCTGCTTTGTACATTGCTGCTGCTGCTGCTGCAGCCTGGAAGGTGTCTTCTCTTGCAACCAACGGCTAGGATTCTCTGAGCAATTCTGCTATGATTTACAGTAGAGCTGTTAATTGCCTGGAAACACTAAAGAATTACAGATCTTAAGTCATAGAACATCTACCAGCGTTGACTCAAACAAAATTGCTGTGTATTATTACATAAGCTGAAGCCCTGTTGTTTTCCCCATGCTAAGTGCCTCTTAATTGAAATCCCTGATTGTTTTTTCCAGGCCCCTCTCCAGCCTGCCACCCAAAGATTAACAATGCATGTAGTAATGTGTTGTTAACATGCAACGATGTGTGGTAGGGATTGCCCATGATTATTTCACCAATTCCCCCTGTGGTCTGGTTTTCTTACTGAAGCAAAAGGGTCTTGCCAAACTTAACTGAAGTTAAATAAGAAGAATTTTTTCAAGGGGGCTCCATCCACAAATTACAAATCATATACATGACACTCAATTTTGCAGCCCATAATCACATTAGCAATGCCACTGAAGTGAACAGAGCTCCTTGGGTGAGTAAAAGTTACTCGGATAAAAAAGTATTCCAGATTTGGTTACAGCCTAAGTTGGACTCACTCTAAACTGAAAGTTTCATATGCTCTAGTTCTGTTCGTAATTTTGGGGCAAAGTTCATCCTTTTAAGAAGTAATGCCAATGGGTCATCATATGAGTGTGGGCTTTCTATTTAAAGAATGGAGTGTTTCTGACAACTTGCTTCCACTGATGCTTTATGATTACAATCCCAAACATTGTTTTTGCAGCTGATGGATTAGAAATTAAATAAAACCCTCTAAGGGTAAGCTTAATGTGCATTGGATGGCCTGCATGCACACCTCCGTGAGACACAGTGAGAGACATATATGTTGAACAGAACAGGACAGAGTCAGTTCTGGCACCGAATACTATTTAATCTAGTTCAAGTCCATGGAAATGACTAGGCTAGGATTCAAAAGCTGAAAGGAAAGTTGTAAACCTCATTTCCAATTTAACTTTCAGACAGAAGTGTGCTTGGGATGCAGGTGCAAAGTTTCAAGCAAAAACTGTATCTTCTGTACAAAGCCTGTGGCACGCTTTGGACTCATGCAGAGGGGTCATTCACACCATCAGAAGACATGCCACAACATTTCAGTTGCTAATGGAGATGCTCATTTGGGGGTCACTGACCCATTGAGCTCCTCTTGCTGGGCTCTCTGACAGGCAGCCCAGCAGCCCCATTAGTCCTCCTGTGCCACACCACTGCAAAGTCACACAAATAGCGGGTCCTTTGGGAGTTAGCATCTAGTTCCCTTGGGATCCTTTTGTTCATAGACAATGCTGAAATAACTTCAGTCATCGTGGCCAATATCAGTGACTATGTACCTCTCCAGAAGCAAAACCACAAGGTTTCAGACTGACTTGAGCCACAGAGCTAGTCTCCACAATGAGTGTCTGCACCACATATATCCTCTACGGGTCAGAGCTGAAGGGCCCCTGGAGAGTCACTCCCCTCCTCACACAGAAATTTGACTTTTGGTCTTAATTCCCATTCTCTTGGGCTAGATCTGGTTGTTCTCTGAGGGAGAACCCAGCCCCAGCTCACTCTTAAGCTGGAACCAGGCTACCACAGCACGGTCTCTCTTTCAGCATGAATGCTCCAACTTTGACATTCCCTGGGGTTTTGCTGTGCTGACATCTTACGTAAGGTGCCCAGGCTTTCGAAAGAAGAGCACTTTCCTCACCAAAGAGGAGGTCAGAATGGCCAGGTGGAGCTTCCAGAAAATCTATTACCAGGAATGTCCTTCCCACACCCCAAATGTCCTCCATAATACTGCAAACAATAAGTAAAAGTTTGCTTCCTATGAAGGATCCTTGAAAGTCCTTTGGGACTACAGTACAGACCAGGACAATATAAGTCTTTGGGATCGCAAGTGCAGGAAACAATGAAACAATGTTCAATTTTTTATTATTTTTTAATAAAATGAATTCCATATTGTATTGAAATGCTTTTATGAGACTGCTCCTCAGTCACTCGTGGCCCTTAGCACACCCTCTTCACCTTCCCTGGGGGCACCTGACATTTTTAACATCAGCAGATTTGAACGCGATTTATTCAGTTTCTTAAATATAGCACTTACCTAGTTATAAAATACTGCCCCAATTCTTTTATATACAATAACCATTGTGCTTACAATGACTTAAGCCATGCATATTATTTTTTAAAAGAATTATATTTACATGGAATGTTTAAGAAAAGAATTTCCCAGATTCCGGAAGTAGAACCTCCTTCAGAACAGGAAGGAAATAATTAATTTCTACCTTAAATCCCAGTAAGTGTAATGGTTTATTACCCAGAGGGAAAACAGTGAGAGAGTTTCTTTTCAACTTGATGAGGTGAGTGTTTATATTAAGAGATTGTTCTGAAACTCTGGTGCCACCAGAGAGTGAATAACAACACTCAGATCATACCTCAAGCTCAAAACATTTCAGAGATGAAGTCAGTAATATTTTGAGATGTGGGGGGACACATGAGGAAGAGTGAAAGACAGGGACTTGCTCAAAGCCACCTCAGAGGCCAGTTGCAAAGCTGAGTATAGAACTCAGGGCTCCAGTTCCTTTCTTCTACTGGTCTGACCATGATTCCATCTTCTGTAGTGATTAACTCCTCCTTAATGAATAGGACTTTAGGGACATGCTCTGTCATACTCCAAGGTTTTAGTACACCTTGTCCCTGGATTTTGAGCTCAATACAAGGAAATTTGAGGAGATTGCCAGTAACTCGTAATTTGACAGCATTTTGGAAAGTCCTATTTAGAGATTAAGAGAATAAAAAAGATCTACAGCCCTGCTGCAGCAGAACCACTGTGTGTTCACCTCTATTCATGTCTCTCAAGTGAACCTATTTCTGAAAATGCCCAACATGGATGCGCAGGGATTTGAGGAGGGTGAAACAATAGGGAGTGAGTTTTCCCAAATAATTTCTGATCACTGTTCTTGCAAAGCTGTAACTGCCGCAACTCCAACACAAATCAAGAGCAAACCCCCATTCCTTGTCAGACCTACAGGATCCTGCCCAATGTTAGGAGACTTGTGCCACTGCAAGTACCTTCTTTTGGCCAATACAATCTCCGGTACTTGTGCTATCAGTGATCTTTTGATGCATGTGAGTAGCATGACCCCAACACCGGTATCCTGGACACGTAATGATCAGGGAAGTGCTGGCTAACCCCTTCCACATTCCTGCTGGTGATTCAGTTCCCTTCATACCCTGCTATGGTCCACAACCTTGACAAAGGCTGCTCTGCTGTGTCCCAGAGGTGGGGCTGCATTTCAGCAGTGGTAAAAGTAATTCCTGAACTTTTTTTTTTATTTCCAGGCTTCAAAGCACCTTGACATCGCTCAGAAGCTGGGGAGACAGTACTCCTTCTATAGAATATTACTCCTCCTACAGACATGCATGTACCCCTAGGACCCAAAGGCCAAACTCAGGGGGAACGTCAGTCCTAGAGCTGAACTCCAGCTGCATTCATCACCTCATCTGTTATTTGATGGACTTTTGCCAATGGGTATTGTCAACAGGAAAAAAAAAAAAGGAAGGAAAAAAAAACCAAACAACTTTCCAGCTAGTGTTTTAAGGCTGTGAATTACACGCCATTTCCAAGAAAGGAGAAGTATAGGCATTTTGACCATGTGTCCTGTCTTCAGCTGGACATGGGGCAAGGTATGTCACTGTATGACTGGTCTTCCAGTATGACCATTGTATTAATCAGTCTGGAGAGGTGGTTGGAGGGGAGCTGCAGCCCCTTGAGCCATATCTGCTCCTTTGGCAAATCCACCCCTTCACCCCTCCACTTTTCCATTCCTCACTTGCTTCCTTTACTCAGTCACAGTTTGTTGCTTCGTACCAGTGAGCAGGCTGCGTTGGATCTGGTGGTGGACAAGTGCGTATGCAGTCACAGGCAAGTGCCTGCATCCTGAACTGGATGAGATCAGAACTAGCAGGACACCAAAACTCTGTTTTCTGGACCTTCGATACTGCAAAGGGCAACAAATGAGTCACCTAGTGTATAAGACCCTGGGATCTGAGCTTCTGGAGCAATGTATTTTATTTTCCTGGTTTCTGTAAAATAAGATGTAGCTACTGGGTGTATAGCTGAATTAGGTATTAGAAGACACATGCTTGTTACAATTCCTTCTCTGTGGGATTAGCAGTTCTCAGAACTGCACACCAGCATGCCACAGGGCAGCAGCTGGGGNACGGGGCAGCGGCGGGGGGGGGGGGGCGGGGGGTTGTACCTAAGCTGCACCCTCCATATTTCTAACATCTGTGATTCAGTGAGTATAAGATTCACTTTCCATAAGAACAGACAGAATTTGCACATTTGCCAGTGTTTACTGTTGGGCTTCAAGAAGCAGAGCACCTCCAGCATTTGCTCCTCAAAGGATCAGAGCTGCAGATCCTCCCACAGGAACCTCAACCATCTCAGCCCAAAGCTCTGCAGAACATTAGGGCCAGACATACCAGTGTGCGACTGAACACTGATTCAGAGTTTATGTCTGATCTCATTGTCAGGACTTGGGAAAAAGGGGGAAAAGGGGAAAGGGAGAACTGGATTGAAGTCGAAATCATTAATATCCTTTTACTTGAAGAATCAGTCCAGAAAGCAGAGGCAAGTAAGGTCACATTAAAGCAGTGAGATACAATAGCCACCATGCACAGCTGAAGTCACAAAGCAATGCTTGCCTTCTTTTCCCCCACTCCAAACTGTATAATTCTTGTCTAAGCAAAATTAAGTTTCTGGACAGAGACTAATCCGTATTTATGATCCTCTGTGTTGAGGCAGAATGAAGCAAGCTGACAGATGAAGGGTGGAGGCAGCCAAAATGAGCTGCTCCGAGCCTTAGGGTATCACCACTGCTGTGCCACAGAGGTGTTAGGGCCACACAAACTGCTGTTACAAGCATGGTCACCCCTGGGCAACCTGTGATTTTCAGAGTGGCAGAGCATCCCTGTGCACAAGCAAGAGAGATGTTCGGGAGCTCTGAACCACCCTGCTGTACTTCTTCCCAGCATGGAAGAGAGGGTACTCAGTCAACAGAGATGGCTCGAAATGAGCAATCGTTCTATAAGTTGCTCCTCATGCCCTATTACTAAACTAAGAAGAACCTTCCAATACCACTGTCCAGATCTGACTAATTGTGAAACCAGTGGGAAGAATGTCTGCGCTTTCACTGGCAGTCCTTGAGAAACCACTGGGAAATATGTTTTCACAAATACCTGCATTTTGCACAAATCTGGTAGAGATGTCTCCATCTAGTGGTCTGGCCAGGTGAGAGACTTTATGCTCCAGCTTGTCCTTCTGCGCTGTTTCATGTGCTTTAGCTTCTCCAGCTGCACATTGATATAGCAACATTTCCCAAACTTCCAGGGGGTCCTGCTAATGTCAGAGAAAGGCCTGGAGATTCTTGGCCGGACACTCCACTGTGAGCTACAGCCCAGATTCCACCCACTCAGCTCAGCCAGAGCAGAAGGGGATCAAATTGTCATCTCAACATCTGTTTTGAATCCAGTAAGAGAGATGCTGTAGTGTCACACATATGCACACACATACACACACACTCCAGTGCTTGCAAACACCAGGCTGTGGTGACATCCAAGCGGTTTCATAAGGTGGAGGTGTGAGTGAGGGGAAAATCTGGCTGTCCCTGAACCCCCAACTACTGTTTACGTGGCTGTCCTTAACAGCAAGTATAGCAAGTAATAGCAAGCAATACTGTCGTGGTTTTACATCAATGCCTTTATCTCCCAGCATCCCTAAGAGGCAGGGCAGCATTGTCAGCCTCACCGTACAGCTGGGGAACCAAAGGCCAAGAGTAGCCAAAGTGAGTTAACCCCAGCAACACTCAGGCTAGAGGCAGAAGGAGGATGTTCGTGTAGAGCCTACGCGATTCAGCTAGCCCGCTCACTGACTCCACACTTACTGACTCACTCCGAAGTCTGGCAGAGGGTCCAGAGAAAAGCTACAGCCCAGTATAAATACAGTAACACAGCTTAATTCCCCAAGCTTTGTGCAAAGTAGTATCTCAGCCAGGGGACACACTCAGATACCTCAACAGGAGAGCTTTGTGTTGTCACCAAGTACAGTGATGAATTGCCTGCTAGAAGGTAGATTTCGTCCTGTGCAGCAGATGGGGAACAAGCCATAAAGATAGCTCACAGGGGTATGGAGGGGAGCGGGTCTGGGTCCTCCTGCTGACCAGCCACAGTGCATCGCCTGCCACAGGGTCGTGGCCCCAAACTGAGCATTTTGAGGGGCAGCCAAAAGGGGAGAGTGGAAATGGATGAGGATGTACAGAAAATGGCAGGGACTTCACACCATGTAAGCAGACACATTTGGGATGGAAAAAGCAGTTCTAATCAAATGGAACGCTGAATTTCCCTCTAGACACAGGGTATTAAAAATAATCCCAGCTGAACTTTACCCACCTCTCTCACAGCATCTCCCAGCTGCTTCAAAAATAAACAGCTCTGTCTGGGTGGAGCTGCAGCCACACATGATTTTGGGTTCTCAACCTGAGTGCAGACATGGTGAGTAGAGCTTCCCTGGCCCAGCTGTCCAGGGGGGTCTCCCACATACAGTTTGTGACTGCAATGCCAAGTGCCCTGAGGATAAGACACAGTGAAATGAAGCACAAGAAGAAGGGTTCTGAGGCCACGAGCCTCTTCCCACGCTGTTGCCACAAGCTGCTCCTTGCAGACCTGCAGCCCCCCAAGCTCACAGACTCCCTCCCACCTTGCAGCCACTGTGCTGCCTGACCCCAGCACAGCCTGCATTCCCACACAGCTACTGGCTGGCCTCAGCCCAGCCCTGGTGAACACTTCACCCCAGTTTGCTCCCACTCAGAAGCCCACCACATGCACAAGCAGCCCCTGCTCCATTCCCAAGTGCCAGCCCACTGCTCTTTGCACAGTGCTTCCAGGTAGCCCTCACCTCCCTGTGGGGACACACTCTGTCTTACACCTCCCTCCTTCCCACAGGCACATGTTCCCACCAGCAGTCCCTGTGCCCCCAGTCTCACCTCTCTTTTCCCCAAACAGACCCATAGCACACCACTCCTTTCTGAGATGTCTGTCCTTCTCTCCTCTTCCCAGGCCTGCGTGCCATGTGCAGGTAGGTTTTGAAGTAATCTTGTGTTTTTCCAACAGTGCTGCTAGCACATCCTCCCCACCATCTCTCCCCAGCACCCACATGGGGAAGCACCTTGCCAGTGCCCCAAGAAGAGAAGGCGTTCCTCCTTGTTACAAGCTGCCAGGCAAAACACACATCACATTTTAAGAGGTTTCAGCACAAGTAACATAAATTCCAGTGCCCATGGGACTCTTTTTGCCCACGAGCTCTCCAAACCTGGAACAAAAGTTTCACCGAGAGGCCATGGGTGCCGGTGGCATCAGAGCCATGGTGGGGTGCAGGTTCGTTGGAAGACCCAGGACCTCTCGATGACCATGTTTAACAACAAAGAGTTGCCACAGACTTTGCACCTCTCCTCTGGAGCTGGGCCAGCAGCAAGTCTGGCAGCATGGGAGTTGGGGAACACAAAACAGAGGCTTTATCGGTGCCAGGGAAGAGGACACAGTTTTGGGTGTGAAAGAGCTCCTGACTGGCTCTTCGATTTTAGGTGGTTTATGCTGCAAGCTCTACTTCTTTAAATTATCTGAGATTAGTCAGGTATACAAAATTTCCTGCGTCGGCCTCCACTGCTCTTCAGACACTAAAACAAATTCTCTCCCAGGGACTGCAAGATCTAACAGGTACCTGGCACATGACAAATGAGCCCATCCTAGGCTGGAATTCTGCTCTCCATCAGTTGTCTTTCTGTCTCCCTCTCAGTTTAAAGACCAGGATCCCTTCCACCCTTGAACCCTGCCAACTCCTAACACTGTACAGAAACCCTCAGAGGAGGTGGAAACTGCCGTCTCCAGCAGACTCCAAGTCTCTAGCAAGTTCCGAATTTTTAAAGGTGTTAACCTTATTTAAAAGGGGAAGCAAGTAACAGGGCTAGTCCATGGCAGAAATAATAAGACTTGGTGGGAATTGCAGCTCCTTTTGATGGGGCCACACAATCTGCTCAGCAACAAACCCTTTGTTAATCCCCCACCTATTTCCTGCTGCACCATTAATTGTCGGGTGTTACTTGGAGGCAGCAGGCAGTGGCAGGCTTTCTCTTCTGACCCAGCAAGGGCCACCACCGCCTCACTGCGAGCACAAGCTGCTTCGGAAAGCTCCTTTCCGAGAGACTTGGCCAAAGTACCGTTTCCAATGCCGGTTGCTCTATTTCAGGCAGAGCACATACACCCACCCTGGGCTTGATGCATCACTGCAGGCTTGCCTTCTGACTTTTCTCAGATTCTGTTCAGGTAAATTCTCATTGGTCTCTGTCCTCTGGGACATCCTCAGAGAGTGACTTATTGGTGCTCTCGGCTGTGCCGAGGCAGAGTAGCCTACACCCTGCTCAGACACAGACAATCTCCAAGGAAGCCTCAGTCAGAGATGCAGCCACACGCTCCCACCTGCCCCATCTGCTGTGGGTTCACAGTGGGAGGCTCTCAGCAGGGGAATCCCCCAAAAGAAGCTGCAGCCTCTGTTCCTCCCAGGCTGTCCATGTGCTGGGGAGAAGAGGAACAAGACTGGGCACCTTTCAGCTCCCAGAAAAGGTTTCTCCAGCACAGACATGGTGAGAACTCAGCCGGGGTAGCAAGACTGACCCAGAATAGGCGTGCATAGAAGTGCCTGGCCTGGCACAGTACTCCCTTAGTATTTTTAGAAAAGTCTTTCTGGCATGAGTGAGGAGCTTTTCATACAGGACGGACAGGGCATGGGAACAAAGCAGGCATGCACATGAGATAGAGCCCTCAGGCAGCGCTTGACAAGGGGTTTGGAGAATGTGATGGAGATTAAAAATCTAATGCTGGTAAATTCACAAAGCGACAGAAAACCATCACTAACAATCAGCTCCTTCAAGTCCAAGGCTTCACAGATGTTCCCAAGCCTGTCACTCCTGCCAGCTGTATTCTGATGACAAATCCAAATTTTTAACATACCAGCGTGCTTTCCCCACCTTTCCTATATGGATTGCTCATTGTTCTCTCATTCCTCATGGCAGGCGATTGCTCCTTGCAATGTAGATGTTAAAGAGTCACAGGTTTCCTGAAAACTGTACCACGGGCTGTGAAACTAAACAACATGTGCTGTACAATAAGTCATAAAGCACGTGTGAAAAATAGTTGACACAGAAGCTGTCATGGAAACCAGTGCTACCAGAGAGCACACAGCCACAGAGCTCCCATTAAAGGCTGCAAAGTTGAACACAAACGCTAATCACTAAGGCAGAATATATTAAATTTACCCTCATGCCCCATTCAGTGTTCACAGCAAGTTAGCTGAAAGCTGCAATCATTTCCGCTACCAGCACTGGATGGTAGTTAGCAGTAATTAAATTACCAGAAATCTTCTCATAGAGAAATTCTTTTCATCTTGTGTACCCTAGAAACTGTTTTTACTGACTAGGCACCACTCTTCTTCCAGGGAATAAGTCTGTTTAAAACAGACTACACGCATTTCCCAGGGTTGGGGTTTGGGTTACATTCTCCTACTTGATTGTCTCCCAGGTCCCCTCAGCAATAAAACCCTGTAAGCAAGAGAAAGTCCATGGAAAAAGAAACATGGTGAAACCAGATTAGGCTGTTCAAGCAGGATAAAGAGAGACAGACTGAAACTATGCAATACCCTGCAAGTATTACAGGCATATCCCACACTGATCACACAGTGGTCCTTAGATGTCAGTTAGAAGGAAGTATGCAACCTAAAAATATTTGCATATATAGATACCTTTTGACATCCCATAGGCAGAGAAGGGGTGGAGGAACCTTGCCCTCTGTTGTAGAGAAAAAGCCCTACAGCCTTTTGTCATTGCCTAGCCTGGCACATTTCTCAGACGGCCTCAGTGACTTGCTGGCCAGGCCTCAGACATGGGCGTTTCACGTTCTCATGTGACGGGGACACAGCAGAATTCATCCCTGATGGCAGCATTTGCAACTGAGAGCAATGCTGAGCTGTCTAGTGTGGTCTGGATGGAGGTGCAGAATTCTATTCTACCTCTTGCTTCAAAAGATTTTGATGTATCCAAGGGCCAGACGTGTGCATTTAGTGTATTTTTTGTGCTCTGTCTCAGGGCCTGGTCTTTATCTCAGTGACTTCAGAGAGCTTCAGGACTGCAATGGTTCAGGCTATGAGGAAAGCCAGCTTTTTCTGCTGACTCTACAAACATATAACAAGGCTTTTACTGACCTATAAAGGAAGCGTCTAGGCCAGTTGTCAAAAATAGGGCACCGGCAAACTTATATCACCTTATTTTTAATCCACCTAAATACCATAGGTTGGAAAGTTCATCTAGTACTCAAATGTTTATAGGGTTCTTACTTTGCTCAAGAGGCTATAGAAAAAGAAATCATGGAATAAAAAATAAAATCCTGGTGAAGAAAAAATAGGACTGGTTAAAAACTCCTGATGAAGAAAAATTAGGACTGGTTGAAACATTTGTCAGAATTCTTTTTCTGGACAGAAGTCAGATCCTTGAGTAAGTGAAATTTTTAGATTATATGAAAAATGTGTGCTTTCTGTAGAAAATAGAGTGTTTGTCATAACCTTTTGACTGAAAAGAAAGTGATTCTGCCAGATGCTCCTGGCTAACTCTTTTTGGTTTATAGGTAAAAAGTTGCCTTGTTTCATAGAGAGATGCAAGAGAAGAGGGAGGGTCAGGTAGGGACCAGTTACAGTTCTACAACAAAATATTTTAAAATAAACTAGAGAATGCCCCACTACAAATGAGAAAGGAGGAAGGATCCTGGAAAGGGGATGAGAAAGTGTAAAATTAAAGCACAGGTTCAGATTTAATGAGGTCCATAAGAATGCCAAAGTCAGTGCTCTTCTAATGTGGGAGTCAGAATAAGGTCTTTGGCCAAGATCTTTCCACACATTCATTCCCTTCTTTAATGACAAGATCACAAACCATTTTTCCTACAGTGCGGCTCACTGCACATACATTGTTATTATGCTCCAGCATATCAAACTACAATACGCACATTTTTTGTGATACATAAAAGGTGCAAGCCTAGATTACACAGATGGCTACATGACAGTCATGACGAGAAAAGGACAATATTTTCCATTAAACAAAGAGCCTTCAGTACATAAATATTGAAGTGTGACATGAGATCAAGCTGTTGTTCATCAGATTGGGTGCAGCTTTCCCTTAGAATCACTGAAATCCAAAGTTCTGCTGCTGAACCCATGTCAACCTAGGTTTGTGTCTTCAAATAAAGGATGTGAATGCCATGGCTCCAAAGAAGGCATTACCTCTTCACTTGCTCTTTCCCCACATGTCAAGATGAGGAGGTGGCTGTATTTCTGACATTTCCCATTTGAAGTTAAAATACTTCTGCTGATGCTGCCAGGACCTATACAGAGCAAATCACGATAGCTCTACTGATGTCAACAGAGTGGGGCAAATTTACACCAATGGAACTTGTGACCCAAACTGACTCAGACAGACTTCAGCATTTTTTTCTGTGAGATAGACCCCAGAAATGCCAGTTTTATCTCCCAAGCTTGACAAAAGCAGCTTAAAGGCTTTCCCATCACACTCAAAGTGAGAGCTGATAAGGCTCAAAATCCAGAAATTGCTTACTTTACAACTCTAAGTCCCTTTCAAGCTGACCTTCTGCCCTGAAAGCCTAAAACCCCTCACCAACAACTATATTTAGGCAACTAAAGAACTGGAACATCTGGGAATAATAACAGCAGTCTCACTTGGAAATGGCATTTATATACCATTGTCTAGAAAGCATCGCCATGCTGCAAAAGCTTTGCAAAATCCACTTTGTAGATTTCAGACTGGAAAATTACCTGCTAGACAATTTGTGAGTCACCAGAGGTGATGAGTGACAATCACATGTAGGAATAATCCAAGTTTCTTTAAAAAAAAAATCTTAAACCAAGGCTCAGTAATGTGATCTGGGGGACAGGAGGCAAAAAAAAAAGACCCTTTAAAAAGCGTCCAAAACTTTTTTCAACCAGTATGTTTTTCATGATCTTTTGAAGACGTATTTCAACATTGCCCTTCCAGCACTGAAAATACAAAGCTATCAACAATTGACCAATGCCTGAGAAAGAGGAAATCAAACTGATGGGTATTTTCACCTCCCAAGCTGAGCAGCATGTGAAAAAACAAACAAGCAGCCTTCAGGATCTCATAGCACTTTCTTTTGATTGCTTCCTTTTAAAGGGGGCTGCAAAGCTAAATGGAGCTCTGGGTCAATATTAGCAGTGTTAGTTGTTTGTCCAGCCAGCCTGCTGTTCATCACAGCTTGCCTAAGGCTAGGCATGTTCAGCAAGTAAGCAAAATAACTAATCTCACCTTTGTAGATATCCAGAATTCTGTTAGTCCACCCTCCGGTTCCTTGAGAATCCTGAAATGCTTTGACAGTGTTGAAAAATAACAACTAACAAGCCTACTTCATAGAGCCAGGGGAGCAGAAGCAAATGTGGGATCTAGCTTGACCTGACACTGTAAGCTGGGTGCAGACATCCGGACACATCCGGATGTTGAGTATTTAAAAGCATTTGATGTATCACAGTGATACACGCAGAGATATCCAGGACACAAATCTGACCTCCATTTGAGGCCAATAACCACTGCCTGTGGCTGAAATATATTCACGCAGATTCACATCTCTGGCTCTGCCTCTTTGCAGTCATACCAGTTCCATGTGAGATTTAAACGCCTGTTACACTAGCACGAATTCCTGGACTAGCAAACAGTGTAAGACTGCGGGACTTGTTAGCACGTGCAACAAGCACTTACATACCAACATCTACCGCATCTTAAAGTAAAGGCTGGGCTTCAAGTGTGTTGAAGTCCAAGTTCAGACCAATTACTGAGATCAACATCAAGGTGACTGTTACGCCATGATCCAGTGACCACCTGAGTTGCAAAGCCCCTTACTCTTTGTCACCATCATCCAATGCAGACAAGGGAGTTTTGCTGAACCCCCACTTGTGAAGTCGGCACCATCCCCCATCTTCATTCTCTCTATTGAGTATTTGGAAATTAGTCAGGAACGCAGGACATCAGCTCAAGAACAATCCCTTCCACCTCACTCCCACTCCCCCTGCACCCCACTTCCTGTTCCACTTCCCCATAAGTAGCAGCAAGTATGTGAGGGCAGGTAAAAGACTTTTTTAGATAAGATTGCTTCCCTGAGGGGAACTCTGAAAGGAGCCTGAAATGTGGTTTTTTTTAAAACTACAAAAAAGCAGCAGTTTCTGAACAGCTCCGGTGCGCACTGCAAGGTGCAAAGCCTGCAGAGGAAGGGCAGTTCACATACTACTTAGCTGGTGGATCCAGGTCTACTCAGCAACCCTTGCTCCATCTGTGATGTCACACTTCCTCTTCAGCTCACCTTCATGACTGCACAGGGTCTATGTGCTTGTTACATGCTTGGCAAATGCTGAGGTCAAATTGAATTCCCACCACCTCTCTGATTTCAGCTCTAGGCTCACTTAAAAACTCAAAGCTGTATCATGTAGCATGCATTCTTTAATTTTTAAATTAACTTCTGTGGGGACAAAAGGTGAAATAAAGTAGGGAAGTAGGACAGGGAAAGGCAAAGGAAATTGCTTTACTGGAACACAATTTATTAATTTTAGTACTGTCTCTTTTTCAGATGGCCAAATAATTGTCAAGGCTGTTTCAAATCCTGGGGAGGAGTTTGTAGAGACCGGAGTGATATGCACTTGTCACGACTCAGCCAGTCATCTTAAGGTTCCCAAGTATCAGTCTCTGAGCCTCCAGGACACTTCATGACTCCGCTAACAAAACCAGTAATCAGAACAACAGAGAGTGACAGCTATGAAAAATAAACAGCAACAAAGATTAAAGACTCCAAAGCTGCCCAACCAATGGGAGCTAGTTTATGTACTCAGTTTATAAAAAAGACCTCTTAGAGCTCCCCTGTGGTCTTTCGGCAATTTGATTTAATTTAGTCTGTCCCTCCGACAAATAATTTTTAAATTAAAAGAGAAAAAAAAACAAACCACCCAAACACTGCTGTGCATTTGTCCAGTCCTCAGACTTGGTTGATTACAGCTCTCTAGCTTCCAAGAAATCTTGGAAAGCTTTAAAAGCCAGACAACTGTTACTGGATCCATTGATTCTCTTTTGCAGATGTTTCTGCCTTTACTTACAGCCCAGTAGGGTTCACCATTTCCAGTCACCGTCAGCTAGGAAGATGGGAGTCCCCTTTCTCTATAGAAACAGCATAACCATATACATAGCCAAGGCATAGGTCTACAGTTCTCCATACAGGTAGGGCAGGAGGTCCTGCCTCCAGCACCACTAAAGATGTAAGAGGAGGATTTAAACACATATTTTCAACCCAAACAGTGGAGCCATTACTGCTTTTAGCACCTGTTACACAAAGGTCAACTAACACCACTGTTTTCTTCTGGGCCTCTTCTTCAGCACTCGGCCTTGCCTTCCTCTGTTCTATACATGTTCTGATCAGGCAAATCATCTGACAGTTCAAAGGACTTCTCTTTTTCATTTTTGCTTGCTTTTTGTAGCCTGAAACCTTCACCTCTTTCTTCTGCAGAGGTGTCCCTCATATACGCTCCCTGTTCATTTCAGATCATGCTAAGGGGGATTTGCAAAGCCAGCCACGGAAACCTCAGCTTTCCTCTGCTGCCCTTCAGCGTTACAGCCCTAACTTGCTTTTCTCTAGCCCAAGTCTGCACCAATTTTAGCATAGAGATATGCACTGAAACCTGCTGCAAGGAGATGAAAGTCAGAGAGAGAAAGAGCCAGGAAAACAGGTCCCATCTTGACAAGCGTATGAATCTCTGCAGCTGAACATCACACGTTGCAGTATGAAATTAAGCTCTCCAGACACATTCTCAGGCTGGAGGCTTACACTAGCCTCAACTCATGCAGGCTGTACTGCATGTGAGTGCTTGCTGCCCACCAGAGCACTGAGCTCCTTCAGCACCACAACAGGGTGTGCTGGCCCGCAGTTACTCACAGATGCGATCCATGAGCTGAATGCCATCTTTCAGTCAGCATTACATAAAAATTTTGAATTACTGAATTCTCTTCTCAGGTGCTTCCTTCCAGACAGGTGTTTGTCAAAGACTCATCCCACGCTCTCTGAAGTCAGCAGAAAGGTTAGCAGGCACAGGGCCAGACCCCAGCACTGCACTAGCACTAGCTTTAAATTTTCATGGAACAAATTACATAATCACTTCCATTCTCCTCCTAGCTGTATTTTACAAACACCTATCACTCAGAGCTGGATCAAAAAGTTTCATCTATCTGCACTCCCTCAGATCCTCCTCCTTTAGCTTTTGAAACATCTATCAGCACACCATTGTCCACCAAATCTCAAAAATTCCTGATCTGTTTTAAGAGCAATGTCAAAAGCTGCTTGTACTATTCATTTGAGAGAAGGGACATCCAGTGCAATGAATCTGAGGAAGGAAATTTAAGACATGAAAACCCTGAATGATTCCTGAATTGGAACAAATAGCATCTGTATGACTTTCTAGAAATATTGTGGTATTTAAATGATTCTTTATTTTATGCTGGAATATAGTTTTTATACTTTTTCTTACTCCTTCCTGCCAAGCAGGTTCTTACCCACTCCCTCCTTTATCTCTATTCTTTATACCAATGGTGATTTCAGGAATTGCTTGTGACTGTTTTAATTTTAGAGTCATGTTTTTTCATATGAGACTTTTCTTTATATTCTTGTCACTTCCTTTCACTTAAAACTGGATTTTTACATAATTACAGAACAACAAAAATACCATTCAAAATATTGATGCTGTTGGCTCTCTTTCTTGTGGAACACACACTCTTACTTTTTAGATAACTTGGCAATACTCAGAAGACCTACTGCTTACATGCCAACACACATACGACTACACAGAACTACACTTTATATAATGGACCCAACCCTTGCCTGTGGGTGGCTCTATGGATCCTCACAGTCCCTTGATTCTTACAAATTTACCTTTCTGATCTGTGTGGTCTATGTTTCATATGAATGTATTTAAGCCTCTGACCTGTTTGTCTTCTGAATCTCAAAGCATTATCAAAGCTGCAGAGTGTAGAAAACAAAAAGAAAACTCATGAGAAAAGTTACCAAAGCTGATTTGGCAAGGATGTCCAAGCAAACAAGGCCATGCATTAAAAATATATGGTTTCGTTTTACCAGAAAAACAAGACTTTGCTGTTTATATTGCCACCAAAGCAATTTCAGTAGCACAGTGACTGTAGAACTTTGCTGAGACATTGATTTAATAAATAAAATATTTCAATAAACTAACACCATTTTCTGAAACACCTGTTCTTGTCTGCTTCCTATCCAAGTTTTGGCATGATTGACTCTTGCTTAGCATTGAGATCTGATGAGATCATAGCCCAAAGCAGTACGTTGAGAATTAAAGGGAGGAGTCAACCAACATAATCAGAAGCCCTAAGTTCTCATTCAAGTCAACACTGGTGGGCTGCATGCCCTTTGGAAGTAATTACTGTATAGTTGTTGGCAAGGCACTTAAGAAATCACCTTTTGTCCTTCAATTAATTTTATCAGGAAAATAACCAGACAAGGAATGAGTTTCAGTTGTTTCAAGTCATTTATCTTTTCCTAGATTAAAATGGAATAAAAAGTGAAACAGCCGTGGTTGCAGTACTTTGAAGGCTGCTCCATGCAGCAAGAAACAATGCCAACATTTTGAGTCAATATTACAACAATCAAGTCCCTCGCTATACTAATGACCTGCAAGTAAGTATCACTTTACATCTCCTTCATATATTATCTCCCTTACACCTAATCAATCCCACTGTGATCTCAATGTAATTTGTAGAATCCTTTATTATTTGTCAGTGGAAGGGAAGAGCCATAGTCTTTGGGGACTGCTCCATAAGCCATGAGAATACACATCAATTGGTAACATTTAGGGACTATTGCAATCATTCTCTATAAATTCCACTCTAATTGCTAGGCTGCCATTGACCATGCTGCATGCCAACAGTTCCCGGTAATAGGCTTCTTCACATGAGTGAGAGAGATCTGGCAGTAAGTGGTAGGTAGTGTCAGTGGCTTTCCTGAGCAATTTCCTGAGTTCCTACAGAAAATGAACGTGTAAGACAGCTGCCTTAAAGTTCAAGAAGCATAATCAGACACAGATGTGAAACAAGGGCAGCTTTTTGGGCTCAGTGAGAGGAATACATCATTTTGAACACACTCCTCCATTGGCGGCTAATTAGTTCCAATAAAATTGGGTGTGCGCTGTTTGTCAGGGCTCTGAAAAGTCATTCACTCCCAGAACACAGATAAAAAAACACTCTGCCTGACCCACCTGTGCTGTCATCGAGGTGAAACTGCTCATGTTGAGATTATTTTTTTAAAGATGTCTTATCAAAACCACTATTTCATACTTACCAGAACTATTTCCACCAGCCTTTCTAACTACATCAGTCCCTTTCTGCCCACTATGTACAGCCCTGTTCTGCTTCTGCAACCTGTCTGGATTTGCAAAGGCCAGCCATAGCTGAGATATGCAAGCCAAAGTCCAGGTTTTCTGAAAAGCCATCTTCACCTCTTCCAGTGATGGAGCATCGCAGAGTCAAGTCAAAAAGCGTTGGAAGATGGAGAACCCAATAGCAGGCACCACTGAGAACCAGACAATATTAACCTTCATGCAGGCTGGCTGTTCTCCAGTGAAAGCCACCTGGAAGAGCAGTAGAGGAGAGGCTCAGACAGACAGAATATGCAGCATCATACTTGGCTGCTCTCAGAAAACACTGCTTATGACCTCAGATGGAGTTTCTGCAAGCAGTTCAAGTGGGTGCGACATGTATACCGCCGTGTTGCAGTTCGGACCAAGCTGATTGTTTTCACTGGGGTGTTTCTTATTTTGCCTTTTTTTTTTTCTTTTTTTGACCATCCTTAATTAAAAGGAGTTAAGGTTTTGTCTAAGGCTTGTTAAATCAAAAGGGAGAATCCCATTGACCACAAAGGATGGTGCATCAGTCTGTTTGCAAGGACAGGTTGTTGGTTTGACTCTAGTAGTGTGAGCAGATTGAAGCTTATGACATAATATTTACAGACAGGTTTACTCGGAAAAATTCCTGAATGAATCCTGTAATGTTTCTCTTTTTTGTGACTCTTGAAGATAATTGCTTTGACATAACCCAATGAAAATGGCTCTTCCTTATTAGAATAACCATATCCTTGAATGACTATAGTGAATTTGTATGGGAGAAGAGATGGATCTTACATGTTTTGCTCTTGCTTAGTGAGCAAATTTTTCTGCAGCATTCCTCCTCCTCCCCTTCACAAGGAAGCCTTTAAGTGCAGGGTGGGATTTATTTTGCTGGGCTCTCTATTCACCAAGCCAAGGCACTGTTCAAGCCCAGTACCCTGACAGTCTGATCTTTTCACTGTAGAGATAAATAAGAACAGAAGCTGCTGGCCTTCTCTTTAATCAATACCGCACTCCCTGAGGACGGTAGAAGTCAGCCAGGATCAGATGAAAGAAGCGTTGGTCATTGCAGGTCATGGCTCTTTTTGCTTTCTGGCTTCCTTCCAAAGTAATACCTTTTCTTGGACCAGAGTTTATTTTGCCTTCTGAAAATACTCTCAACAACACCATTTCCTTTTTCAAGTTATTTTTTGCGCAGCCCTTTGGGGAAACACTGTAGCATGCTGGCCAGCATGTGTGCGTGAGCGCGTGCACGCCTAGGTCTCACACCACCGCCCAAGGACAGCCTCAGAGCTTTCCCAACAGCTTCTGACCTCTGCCACCACTATTAAGTCTTGAGTGGTTGCTCAGTGCTTAGGCAGCTGCAAACATAACTAGTGGCTACTGAAACAACTACTGGTTTAGTAGACCTAGTCCTAAACTGTGTCTTACCCTCTCACTCAAAACTGTATCTTATTTTTTCAATCATATACAGCTCAGCCATGACAACATCATACTGTGAGGTTAACTATGTAGAATACCTGTCCCAGTGACTGAAAGAGGTGCAACCACACTGCCAACACCCTGCCAACATTTAGGCCAGGCCTGCCTGGCCTTTCTGATCTTGTTCTATATTTACAGAGACCATGTATACATTGGCCTCTCCCAGAGGTCAAGCTGTAGATAGAAGACAGTTGCAGAAAAGAGCTGCCTTCCCATCTGGCATCCTCTGATCTAGGATATCCAGTTCAGCTGCTGCTCACGCTAAAGTTCAAGAAGACCCAGTTTGCATTATATCCCTTTCACTTCCAGTTCAGACACCAGCATTAGTAAGCAGTCGCAAATCTTCCAGATCACAATAACATCGGGTCACAGCTGACCACTTCTCCATTTAGGAAATGGAAGATTAAACAGCACTGTGGTTCCCCAGCAAGAAAAACACAGGGCATTTCCTTCATCTCCATGCTTTAGTTTCTCAGAGGACTTTTACCCACACACTGCCAGAGCTAATGATGTACTGCCAGTTCAGGGACTTGTCATGAACCAACCGTAGGATGAACTCAAGGAGCAGATTGCAACCGCATGGTGTTTCTGAAGGTGAAGAATGGCTCAGTGAGTAGGAGCAAAGGGCGTTGATTAATCTTACTTAAAAATTACACGGCTTACTTGTCCCTACAGAGTATTTATGTTGTACCAGAAAAATAGCAGTTTGAAACATATGAGACATCACACTCTGTGTTTAAAAATGCCTCTCTATATTATTTCTCTCTCAGTCACCATGGAGGTAGATCAGGCAATGCTTTGGGTGCTGGACTGAATGTAAACAGTCAGGGCTGGTGACTTCGCCACTGCCTCCTGAACAATGACCTGCTTCCTTTTTAGAAAAGAAAGAGAAAAGCTGAGCTTAAGCCAAGAATTTCATAGTGATCCAACTTCAACTCTGGCTTTTGGGTCAAGTAGCAAGGTCAGCAGGGCCACTGTGGTACCTATTCAGTATTCTACAGTTGGAAAATGTAGTTTTCTTGAACTTTAGATTTTCTGTTGGAAAAAGATGTCAGTAGAACTGACCCTGAGAAGAGGAGGGAAGCAAGGAGGGAGTCAAGAAGAAAAATTTCACTTCAAAAAATTCCTTTCATCCACTCAGTTCCTCATATACGCATTTTCTCCAACAGACTGCACTAACCTCCCAGCTGTCTCTTAATTTACTTGTAATCAGAGGCAGTGTGAGCTGTGCCTTCCCTTATTCTTCCCTAGCAAAATGACCTCTTTAATGCAAAGCTAGAAAGTATGACTGAATATTTCTTTATACTTCCCCGGTGGTTTATGTGTATAGCACAAGTCTCAGTCACTGTATTGAAGAAGGAGAGCACAGCCCTGCCCCCCCGCCCCCCCAAATCAGTTACCAACACTGCATGGTCTCTACGTCTGTGTCACAAATGTCAGTATCTTTCTTTGGACACAGCTCTTGTCCCAGTCTGCGCTCAACTGTAGCTCACTTGTGTTTTTGTTCTGCTCTCAACTCTGCCTTAAACATGAACTCACACGCAAAATGATTTCCATACAACTGTGAAGCGCAACTGCTGCAAAGGCTACTGAGTGAATGAGCTTGGTTGTTTAGCTGCTCAGAGTGCCCCAGGTGGGCCAGACCAAAGGAAAAGACAATAACAGCTTCATCAAATGAGCCACACAGAATTACCACACGTCTTTGAGCAAGGCCATTCTTATCAGCATAGGCAAGTCACACTAACAGATTTACTGTCCCATGTACATAGGCAGCTTCTCAACAATATTAGAAACCTTTTCAGTTTCTTCCCAAAGAATGGGTGGATGAAGTGGGGAAAATAAAGTTTCAGGGAACAAATCCTCAGGACCACACAGAATCTATGACCCATTAAGCTTTCTGAAATGAACCACCTCCACAGCATGTATCATTCACTAGCCATTACACACAGTCTGAAGAAAAGGCCTCCCCCACCATGCAGAATGTTCACAGATCAATGTCGTGCCTCCTTCATGGAGGCCCACTACATGAGTGAAAGGGTCATACTTCTATTCATGGCCTCACTTGGAGGAGCTGGAATTTCTCAAGATCTGAGGAACAGTCACTTCCTTCTGCTTGACACTTATTTCTTGAGCCACTGCTTTGCTCAAGTGTACAGTAGGAGGTGGCCTTACTGTAAAAGTTTCTTTCCCACAGCACTCCTAAAGCTCCTCTGCCTAGATTTATGTTCTTTCTGTTAGATAAATATAATAGCCTCTACCTCTAATGGTGACTAAGCCATGGTTGGTTTGTGTCTCAGTAAAGGTTTAGCTCTTGACAAACGAAGATGGTCAGACTATTATGTATCTGATATGAATTGCAGAGTAATGCAACACTAAATGGCTTAATGAGCCGGAGGAAAGCAAGCTCTGCTTAACCACTGTTTTTGCAGGCCTAGTAATATCTATAATTCATCCAAATAATTGGCAGATAGATGATCTATAGCAGCCAAGTAATTCTGGCCATTCCCACCTAGTTAGTAAAAAATCTTGATGATTAAGCAAAACGCCTGAATCTGTTGGTGGCAATAAATCCTTGTGTGTTGACACAGGATATGAGCTAGCAGAGTCCATGGAGACCAGGAGTGCTCTATGCTGGCTAGATCCTACCATGTGGTTGGGCTGGCAAGACAAGTAGCTACAACATTACTCTCGATGAAGAGGAGGTGGCAGAAAATAAAATGCTCATATTAAAGCTTCTGCTGCTATTGCTTACAAACAGCTCTCTGGAAGGCAGAGTTGTATACCCTCCTTGGCCTGACTGTGCCAGCCATTATGTGAAGTTCTGTCATGACTGAGGTTTATGGAAAGACGGATGTGCCCCTATGCCTCACAACTATCTTCCAGTGAAAGGAGCTTTTAGACTTAATTGAATAAGATGTGAGAAAGAAGTATGTCAGAAAAAACCAAAACCACCCTGATTTTAGTGAAGCCTCTTTCTTATGGCTACCACCCACCCAGCTTCAGAGAAATAAACAGTGCAAAGTGGACACACAGCCTCCAGTACCCAGACACTGAGGGGGTGCTCTGGGATGTATTAAACTTTCTGACAAAAAACAGCAGCACCAGTGAACTTGTAAGGTAACAGCAAAAATACACAGAGCTAAGCACTGGTCGTATGTGCTGCTAAGACAACCAGAGCTGGGGTTCCCTTTCTGGCGCCAATCCAACACTTAGAAAAATGCTGCTGTTAGACACAACTCCAAGTCAGCTGTCAACACCATCTAGCTTCTGGGCCTACACACCGTTACTAACATCTGCCTCTGAACATATGATCTGAGCCTCCACAAAGTCTGTTGAATCTAGATAGTGAACAACCTTGCGTCTCAGACCAACCTGCAGTTACAGTCCACAGAACCGTTAACATGCCAACTGCACTGAAAGCAGGGTTTGCCATTAGCAAAGCCCCATGCTTTAAATTCTTTCAAGACATGTGACTGATGTTATGGAAATCATAACATAAGCAAGACTTGACAGTGTAGAGAATTTGTCCTCCACCTCAATAAACTCGTATTCTTGGTCCTTGAGTCATTCCAATTACTTCTAGGACATCACCAGGGAATCAGGTGCATGTGAACATTCTGGCCATGAAAGTAAGTAGACAACATCCTGGAGAAAAAAAATAAATTTCACTGTGATCTATTACTTTCTCAGACAGATGGAAACAAAGGTACATGCCTCCTCTTGAGCTTATTAGCTGACATAAGAACAAGACACAAAGCCTTGCAAAACCCAAGATATTCTTGATAAGAACTTGCATTATTGGCCATTGAGATACCAAAAAAAAAAAAAGCAACAGTCTGCTCATCTGACAACCTCAAAACAGCCACTAGAGAAGCCCATGCCAGAGTTACAATGGTGCAATCCAACCATCTTCATTTGCTCCCACACATGCTGTTCAAAGCAAGGCTTCTCCCTGTTCTCCGCAGCACATAACTGTTCTTTCACAGTGCAAGGACAAAGCCCTGTGGATTTGATGTGCACTCTCAACTTTTTGAAGAAAAATGTGCACAAGAAACCTCAAACACTTCTTCAACAGATTGCAGCTCTGTTCTCTCTGCATCTGGTTTACACTTGCTCTCATTTCAACTTATTTCAAGTTAGGCCTCCTGGTTATTAACTGGAACAAATTGCTCTCATGTTCCTTTCAGCTCAGTAATCAGGGGAAGATTTCATACCCATAAAAACGCATTAGATGGTTATGATAACACTTTTGGGGGAAGGGGAGTTAATAAGAAACTCCTGCCAGCTTGGACACATTGGATACTTTCTCTTGAGCTAACACTGGAGGATGTGTTCCACACCTCCAATAGAGTGACTCAAAATAGTGCTGTCCACAGAAACCACCAACAAAGCATAAAGAAACGTCCTGTCATACTTCCTAGCTTTGCATTAAACAGGTCCTTTTGACAAGGAAGAGTAAAGGAAGGAAGCTGCAGCTCACATGCCCTTGATCATAAGTAAACCAAGAGACAGCTGGGAAGTTAATCTCAGATGTAGCATTTGCAGAGCATCGTCTCTGACAACACGTCTCCCTTGTGATATACTGCCTTACTGTAAGCAGCCGTGAGTCTTTTAAAGTATTGCTTTCCTAAGGGTGACGTACGCAGACAATAGGTAGCTATTTGAAGCACATATTGGTATGCTTAACTCCAAGGAGGCACAAAACCCATGCCTGGGCTGTTCCATATAACCACATGCAAGGCTGGAGGCCAGAGACTTGCTCTTGCAGCATTCACGTCAGGTGGAATTTTGCTGTCAACTGCAGTGCAAGCAAGATCAGGTTCCTGAAGGCTCTGGCTGCAGTTTCCTCAGCAAACTAAACTGATCTCAGAGCTCACTGTTGCTTAAAGAGTGAAAGGGTCTTGCTGACCCTCTTCCCTGCTAATTTTCACCTACATTAGTGAATTGAATCAGGTCACAGATGGACTCAACAAACAGCAGAGTTGACAGAAAAAAGGGATGGGATGACACAGCCAGGAGCAAGAGCAGGACACACACACACTACCTCTCAACAAGTGTGTTAACCAAAATACTGTCAGAGAAGACTTCATAAAATGAGGTAAAAGTGAGGAGCAGTTGCCTAACAGCAGTGTAAGCCCAGGCTGCTGATGGAAAAAACAGGAAAGTACAGTAGCAACATAGTCCTGTATTCCTTGGGCCAGGCAGCTGAGTGGCTGTGGGACAGACAGGGGCAGCTTGCTGATCTACCAAGTCTGCATTTAGCTGACCCACCTCATCCAATGGCCACAGCACCGGCACTGCTCACACAGGGAGGGTGCAGAGGGGTGCACAACAGCACCCTGTTCACCCATAGCACAGCTGTCAATTAGCTTAAATCAGCTGTGAAAGACTTCTGTCTCCAACACAAGGGTCCCAAGTGACAGGAAGGAACTAGTCTGCTCTGATTTACCTACCACCTGGATGTCTTAGTTTGTCACAATCTGATTATTTAAGGCTTCAGGGAGTTTAAAGCATGCTGTGTTCCTAGTTGATAGTATGTTTAAGAACGTGCTCTGCTCCTATTTGGTACTAGGTCACCGTTGTGTAATTTAAGAGTCATAAGTTGTCAGGCTGCCAGCAGCACACTGTATGTGGGGGATGATGGTTTTTGTTGTTTAAACATTTTTTAAGTTTAAATAAAGTCTTAATTGCAAATGGAAAAAAAATCTGCCTAGTCAATCAGGCCAGGACTGCTCTGAAGAGAGTTTCCAAAGCCTGTTCTGAGTTTCACAATTGGGTAGCTCAACCCAGTACAGAAAAAATTTACTGGAGTTAACAATACAAAAGGGCTTGCTTCAGACTGTTACCAAACTCCCTCTCAACACAGAAAATCAGATGGAGAGCACCATCTATTGGCCAGAAAAAAATTGCTGAAAAAAAATCTTTGCTTTCTGTAACTCAAAGCCAAATGCACCTCCACCACAGCTGAAGGCTGGATCTCCCGCCGCAGTTCCCCTAGCCACATGCAATAGGCGGGTCCAGCTGCAATACAGCCCTGCAGGGAGCAGGAAGGCACCTGAACCCATCGCATGCCTGTAGACCCCACGCAGGGACAGAAATTTTACACCTAGGGCAGAAATTTTGGCTTGAACGTATGTGACCCAGGGGCCTGCCGAGGGGAGGACAGTCCGGGCAGTGACAGTTGCTTTATTTCAGTGCCATTTTCCTCTCTGTCAATGACCTCTACGTTTGATGAATTCATGGCACAACCAAGATACTGGTGTTTTCTGATTCTGGCTTTAGACAACCACTGCCTTGCCCACCCAACGGTCCTTCCCACAGAGCAGCAGCATCCCAGACCCGTGTAACCCATGTCAAACTGGCACCTGGCCGTTGCCTCTGCCTGTCACTGAGCAGATTCATTAGTCCCTCAGCCTCTTTCTCCCCAAGCACACAACAGCATTTTTCTGTGCGTCTCAATACAGAAGGAGCAGGAGAAGGCTAGCCTACATCAGCGTCTCTAGTTTTATGACACTCTGTCAACAGTTTCATAGATGACTGGCTTGTCCAGAAAATATATTTCTGATCACAGAATTCTGTTTCTGAGGATTCCTACTCCAAGCTGGTCTTATCTTTAGACTATCTCTATTTAGATGCCTAAGTTTAGACTTCAAGGGCTGGCCTATGAATCCTACTTTTAACTGCAAAACACAACTCCCTGGGGAACACTTTTATTAGAGCTGGCTAACACTTTTGGCTGGAGAAGCAGGAAACAAATCTTAAGTAGCTTTTCACTACTGTTGGCCTAATTGCCATTTGCATTTACTAGAAACACCACGAAGGCATAAAAATGAAGTTAACGCTGTCCTTGCACCCAGAGAGAGGCTGGTTCAGGCCAGGTCCAACAGCGCAGGTCCCCACCATACTGCACGGCACTGGTGCTCTCCTGTAAGAGCTCTAATATTAGAAGTCAAATAGGTTGAAAGGTCTCACTCAGTGTCCTCCTCCAGCAAGGTCAGAGGGACCAGACTGTGGAACAAACAAGAGGGGAGCAGAGTGCCACAGCAAAGGCACTGCTGCAGGTAACCCAAGCATGGCTTCCCAAAGATCCTGGCTGGCTGTGAGGAAGGCTCTGAACTGCCTGAGCAGTGCATCATGGAGGGACTACCTCCATCACATGCAGGTCTCTGGAGCATTTCCAGCTCCAGTAGCTTTCCAGAAACTTTTGTGGAAGCTGTACAGAGTTGGATAAATAAAAGTTATCAGGAATAACTGTGAACTAAACTATCAGTGTTACTAGTGAGTTAAATAGCCAGTACAGGCTATTGGATGGAAGTTTCCCAAGAAACAGAAAAGCTCTTATTATGGCTGACAAATAGCTTGATACAATTAGGAGAAAGATAATTCAGCCTGTTAGTTACTCAAAAAGAGGCAGGCGAGGGAACCTCCAGCAGACAGCACCCTGTCTGAGCTACTTAAGTGGAATTCCCCCAGGAGAAGGCTGGCAGGTCTGAGGTCTCAGAGCCCGGAGCACAAATTGGAAAATAATGAAGCTGGTCTGCTGTGATTGCTATAGAGGTGACAGCGCTGCAAAACAAAGGGATTCTGGACCCTGAATTAGGGCAGTGGGAGAGATCAGCTTGCACATACGGCAAGGGGTTGGGTTACATGTAATTGCTCCTGTGAAGAGTGGGTGGTTTGCAAGTGTTATGACAGCTGCATAGCAGAGGATGTCTCTGCTATGAGACATACAAAGCTGGACCAGAAAACACGGAGGCACAAGTCACCGAACTCTCTAACGCAGGGCAAGTACTTTGTCCCAAGGCACTTGCACTATAGAGGGACTCCAGAAGCAGATAAGTTTATCAGCACTTACATTCACCCATTCATTCCCTCCCTGCATCAAAGGAGCAGAGTGGCTCTACACAGGCAAAGAAATACACTGCAGGGTAGCTAACAGGTCCATTCACAGCACAAATCCATGCACTAGCCATATGAGTGGGACTTTCTTCTCACAACTTGCAGGGCAGGGCTGTGGGACAGCGATTTTTCAACTGTCTTTAATGGGTTTTCATCCTCATCACTTGAAGGCAAAAGCTTTAATTGCATGTTCTTAATATAACAGTTTGACTTGTCAATATAATCTGTATTCAGAAGATCTTGGAACTGTACAGCTAATTACAATGTGATTTAAACCTTTAAATGACTGATATACAACCTCACCTCTAACTCCATCTTTACATCTTTTATCTGGCAACACATTTGGCAACCAGTCCCTCTTGTCTGCACTTTCTATTTAAGATACTTAACACGAATGAGCCAGCAGCAGGACAGCTAGCACATTCCTACACGAACAGCTCCCACGCACACAAGAGCCAGCCTTATGTCTCTCTACTTTTAAAAAGCTCTGTATCTGCACGCCGGTTTGGGTGCAGTGCTCACAAAGCATCCCCTCGCATCCCAGTGAACTGGGCACCGGTGCCTTGTAAATGCACACTCGGAGAGCCTGGCACACTGCCCACAGCTGAAACATGAGCGTGCCCCTGGGCTCCCCAGGGCTGCTCAGCTGCTGGCACGGTGCTACCGCCGCTCACCAGTCAGCACCGCTGCGCCTCTGCCCCATTCCCCACCTAGCAGGGCCCTGTGGGTGCTGGTTTCTTCGCTGCTGGCATCAGCATCCAAAATCTTTTGGAAATGCTTCACAATGGATGAGTTTGTGGTCCAAGCAGGTCACGTTTTTTCTTTCTGATTTTATTTCACTGAGTCGTATTTTTCCTGTGTAGAGGTCGATGTAAACTATATTAGGGTATCACTTGGTTTTCCTGTTCCGGGGAAACTGGCAAGTGAAAAATGAACTTGAAAAAGTTGTCCCAAAGAGCGGGACAGCGGTTAGCCTTCCCTCTGCCAGAGGGGAGCAGGACAGCATTTTTAACTCAAAGAGCAAGACAAAACTCCAGCTTAACAGCTCAGATTTGACACTGCAGCAACAAATGTTCTTTCACAGTGCTTTCCATAGCAAGTCCTGCCATGGAAATGAAATGGGGACCCCTATGCACCTATCTTCCTGTTCAAGTGTCCAGGATTTCCACCACTTGACACCTATGTGGCTGTTTCGTAGAGGCCACTGCTTGGCCAGTCTTTGTTCGCCCCTTCCTGAGCCCTGTGGTCATTTCCCCACGAATATAAGCCCGTTACAAACTAGTTACAGAACCCACTTTAGCTTAGTTTGGACAGACACAAGTGTTTTCAACACAGGAGGCCTCTCATTTCAGTCCTGGGGAACCCTGCCTGGACAACCACTGCCACAAAAATAGTAGAGCCAGACTGCGGCTCTAAGGCTTGGCCCTACATGGGAACATCACTGAGCTGCATGTCCTGGGCAGAAGCTTGAAATGTGATTTTCCAAGAAGAGGTGCAGTCCTTCCATTGACTGACAGTCATCTCTGCTATACCAAAGCACTGCCCCTTTCCCTGGGTCACAGTGTGGGTGGCTTGTGCCTGACAGATCTACTGAGATCTGAAAGTAAGACCCAGAAAAGTTCTGCAGAAGGGGCCAGCAGGAAAAGAGCACTAAACAGATAAAGAGGCTTTGTATCTGCTCCTCTTCAACACACACTTCTTTACAAAAGAAAGATCAAGTATCTCTGCCTCATATCCTGAAAGAACAGTTCTTGGTTCTGCTGATGTTCTTCTCCTGGACCCTACTGAGAGCTGTCTTTGATGCAAAGCAAAATCATGCCCAGTGCATCACAAACTTCAACTGTGCCAGGAAATTTAGGAGTAAAACTGAGAACGATGCTGCAGAAATCCAGTATTTCTCCTTCCACACCTCCCTGTCCTTGCAGAAAGGGCAGGCAGCCAGCACAGTGGTTTGCTGCAAAGGGAGGCAAAGCAGGGCACACCAAGGCAACGCTGTTCAGCACACAAGAGAAGAGGCACTTCTGCATCACGTCACTCGTGCACATACTGCATGGAAGGGGAGGTGAGGAGGGGACCTGTGGTCTGGGGGTCACGGCTGTATACTCTGGCAGCCACTTTTTTCCTCCCGGCCCACTCATTATTCAATTGTTCACAAAAGTATAGGAAAAGCCTGTTTGACCCTTACTGAGGAAAAATTTCCTTGTCTTTGATTTAACAGATCTCGCATTTTCAGCAGAGAGAATCAGGCTCTTTGATCAGTTATCACTCCCGCTCAGTTCTCTGAGAGTTTACCTGAGTAATGGCTGAGAAATTCAGCCCTTCCACTGTAACCCAGTATGCACAAACCATGGGCACAACCTGGCCCCGCTACGAGCCACAGGAGCATTGTCACTGATTTTACCTGGGCCGTGTTTCCACCCTTAGTTTTCTACTGAGAAAGGAAAGAAAAGCACCCCTCCTCTCTTTCCCTGCCCCCATTCTCACTAGTGCTTGCACGATCTCCAAATCTACAGCACAATTTGCACAAGAGATTGTTATTTTTCCTTTCCTGTAGTAGCACAAATTTAACACACAACAGCCTTGGCCTTTTTGATGTCAGATGTGACTCATGAGATAGACACTGGCTTTACTGATTAATCTTACTTATGCACATGTCTTATTTCTCCCATATGACTTGCCAAGAGTATTTATTTCTGCTACACTAGGAACAAAATCTCAGCTACGTCTCCAGAGCATTACATATTGCAGACTCTGTCTCTTCGGCCCTCTGCATTAATTTTCTTCAAATGACACCAAGGGGCCAATATGTTAAGTTTGCAGCATTGGTCTGACAAATTTTTGGCTTCTATTTATAATCATTTGTGTAAAAAGCATCAGTTTGGGTTAGCTTAGACCTATTGTGGAGGGAATTTCTCTAGCACAGATCATTCCAAAATTGCTTTCACTTTCTGTACTTGCTGAGGTTTCTGTTTTTGATGCAGTGTAAATTGTATCAGGGATACTGACAACTCTCTGATGTGCAATTGGAGGTGTACACTGGAAGTCTCTATTAATCCTGGCTTTAGTCTCCTGTCCTTTTTAAGATAACTTCTTTACAGAATTACGTATTGATCCTATCCTAGTTATTGGAGTTGATTCACAGCTGCATGACTCTATGGCCTGCTGGCATAAAGAGTCTAAAATCCGATGAATACTATGAGCAGCAATACACACGATGCAACAAGGAAAATTCCAATTACATAGCAGGCATGGAGATACCTGAGCCTCCCTGGACCCCTATCCCAGTGTTTGACTATCCTTGCTGCTCTTTTTCTTCATCATCGAGATACAAAAACCAAAGATTACCCCTTACACAGTATTGTCCCAGGTCTGGGTATATCATAGTTGTATGTGACCCACGCTACAGGGCTTCTGATGTTTCTTTGGGTTGACTTAACTGTAATAAATTTAGCTGCTGTGAAGTTCTTTGACATTTAGTCTAAATTTTGCTTTTTAATGTTGTCATAATACTTCTGATTATAAATGAATGCTGTCCCCAGCTCTTCTACAGAGAAAAGGACTGTGAAGTAGCATATCTTCATCCAAAACATTCAGAGAACACAAAGTTTTCCCTAACAGTGAGAGGTGGATCCCACTCAATCAGAGCAAAACTCCCCTCTTCCCTACATGGTTGTTCATAGATATATTGAAAAAAATCTTGCAAGCTTTCTTTTGATGCAGGAGCTATGAGCTCCTAGATCAGCCTGCTCATCTTGTGGACTTTTCCAGGACAATTCTTTAGTCCTGGAAGCACTTCTCTACTCCTTGAAGCAATTGGAAAGCATACTGAATGCTGGCAAAATCATATCGGTGTCAGTAGCATACCCTGGACACCTTATCTCCAATCACTCCTTACAGTGCATGCATGGTGCTGCCACCTACTCTCACCCAGCGGTTCTGGGAGCACTGGGTTCCCTACACATGCCGAACAGCACTGATACTGATACACAGTTAGGCACGTTTCCAGGAGTTTCCAGGTGTATCAACCAGCCTACCTGATAGTAGGGGGAAAGCTGCACCATGCCACCATTCCCTTACACAGAAAGGATACAAATAACCCATCAGATAAAAATCTTAGGCTGTGTAAACCAATCCTAGATCTACTTCATATTATTCTTGCAGCAAGATATAGGAATGGGGAAGGGGTGTGCCAACACCCTGCATGGACTGAACAAAGACATATATTTTAACGCAGAACTTACTGACTTACAGCCAGGAAAGCATGGCAGAACCTTTTGTATATACCTAAGCAAAGGTATTGCACTGCTTTGCCATACCTAACAAAATGGCAAAATACAAACCACAGCTCCTGCACCGCAGAATTATGCACCACAGACCCTACTGTGTAGCAAGCATTAAACTGAATAAATCAAAGTTCAAAACACGGGACTATTCACTGAGGAATCTCGATCTGAAGCTTTGGCTTTTGATCACTTCACAAGTAAGTAAGAAAATAAATTAATGAGGTAACTGATCAATCCACGTTTGGAAAAAAATTCTGTGCTGATGTATACAGCAAGAGAATATGGCTACACCAGAACTTATCCCTTGCAAAAACAGACCAGCATGGACCTCACCCCTTCCTCTTTCTAACTACATTGTAATCATATTTGGCAGCTTCTGGAATTTAGGAAATACAAGTTTTTATATGTGTGCTTATGAAAAACCCAACAAATTTTTGCAACCTTAACTGCATCTTGCTGTAATGAAAAGCCTCTTAGCAGAGGCTCTAGAGTCTGGATGGGCTCCAGTGAAGCCAATGGAAGGTTGCTTATGGATTTCAACCTTCGAGGCTCAAATCTAAAAAGATGCATTCACACAAAGAGCCTCCGTGAAGCCAAATAACTAGGCTTAGCTTAGGCTGCCCTGAGGTATTTCATTACAGATGAAACCAATTCCCTTGGAAGATACAGGAATGTTTTAGTCGATGGAGTCTATTTGGCTTTTGGAGAGATCTGTGTAAATCTGGAGTAATGCCACTGACTTCATAAGAACCTCACCCCAGATTTACAGTGATGTCACCAGGAGCAGCATACAAGCCTTGGTTGATTGAAAATGAGTACCAAACACTTTAATTGAAACTGAATTATAAAGTAACCAACGGGAAGACATTTTCTCAATTGCACTTGTGATTATTTTTAATTTGTAGTTAACTAGTAATGTAGCCAATAAAGTCTAAGAATTCACATAATCAGCATAATTTATGTGAGGAATTGACCATACCTAATTAACTGAAATGATTGGTTATTAATTATTATTTTTTCTGGGTAACAAGGCCCCTAATGCTATAGGGTGAGCCAGAAAGTCTAGTCTGTTTTGATAATGTATAGATATTTGGGATTTGTAGCATGCTGGCAGGCCCACACACACTCAAACACATTCAAAATAAGGTGCAGGGAGAATTATGTTTTTTCTTAGGTAGACTCTCAATGTTTTGCTTCCAAAATATTTGATATTTTGACCAAAATAAGCCAAAAACATATATGGGCAGAGGCATAAAAGCTCCATATTCTTCAAAAGTCTCTTCTGAGAGAAAAGCATTTTTGAGATACCTTTTTGCCATGCTATTCATAATGCCAAAGCATTAACCCAATGGCAAATACATCAGGGTTATGCCATACTCTTAAAATGCTATTTAATGTAACATTAAGAAATCACTTGAGTTCCTGGCAAAGTCTACTCATTCCTTTATAAATGTTTAAGGCTCAGAGGGACCATTATCATAATCTAGTCTGATCTTTCACTAAACAGACAGCCAGGCACTGAGAGGGAATATATTGTGGATATCGTTAGTAGTGAGGCTTTGCATACCCAGTCTGGCCATGGAAGACTCCATGGTGCCATTTGGAAATTGCACTGTTCTTCTAGTCTTAACCTACCAAGCTAAATTGGTGGAAATTCTCAAGGTAAATTAATTTACTCAGCCATCGTAAAAAATGTCATGATACAGAGCCATGATTATACAACAGAATAGCCACTTACCTCATAGATGATCTTCACCTTTTCACCCTACTCTAACTTGCATCCAATACTGCCTACCATTAGATCATGGCCTCTAGAGGCACTTGATGGAGGTATGGTACCTTTTAAACCTCCCGACACATGCAGTTAAACCCCTACAGTGAGTAAGGTCCCTCACTGAGGCTCACCTTGGGTCATTAGGACACAGTAAGCATGCTGTGGGGACATTACTATTTCATCAGTGATGTCACTAGCCAGGACATTTATCCAGATCTTACTTCATCCTCCAACAGGCTCCTTACCTCAGAAGATGTTATGGGGTCAGGAAATCTAGGTAAAAGTCCAGAGCTGAGGAGGAGAACGCCAGCCTCAGAACAGGTCACAGTGGGGTCATATCAAACACATTGTGGTACAGACAATAGTAAGATGCTGTAAAGCAGTAAGATGGAAGATATTTTCCTATTATTCCTAGAACTGATATTCTCAGCCTAATCTGTAATCCCAAGATTTAAAACAGTCTGATCATCCACGTGGACTGATCTTTCTGACTCCCACCTCATGCCCCATAGATGTATTTAAAACAGTCCAGCTAAAATTATTTTCTTGGCCTGTTATTTGACCATGTCATATACATCAAATCTGAGCCAAAGGCAGATCCAGTTCAGGCTGTGGTTCAGGTTTGGGTTCAAATCAAAAGAATACTTGTGCTTTAAGTAGATAGAACATTAACAACAACGTAACAGCCCGTAATAACAAGTTTACTTCAAGAATACACTCACAGATGAGCCACAAGAAGAAACTAATCCTGTGGATGATATGGGCTTAGAATTAACACAGTATGAAAACAGTTAGGTATTCAGACATGCAAAATGATCCAAAATGCAGCAGGGTTTGTTTGGCACCAAGCTTCCAACTTTGACTCCATCCTAATAAAAGTCAAAGTTGTATATATTTTTGTATCTTTCCCCTAACCTACATAAACCAATTTCAACCAATTTAAAGAGCAAAACCTTCCTAAACTACCAAAGTTCAGGGGCCTCTATTTTTGCAGCTCCAACATTTTTACTAAGACATCTCCTGCTTTGTGACATTTTAATTATTCACAGCACCGGCGCTCTGCAAGTGGAACATGCTGTGTATTCTCCATTCACTCATTCATTAGTTTTAATTAAACCCTTTAATTTTATTTATGCTGTCATGGACTGATTAACAATTTGCAGCACAAACCAGGAAGCCTTAAACAGCACCTTGAGAAATCTTCCCTGCTTTGTAGAGAGATCTGCTGTAATAACTACAGATCTGCAGGATTACGTCCTGAAAGGCAAAAGGAACCACATCAGCAGCTTTTCCAATGTAATTTTCTTTTAGCTGTTTAACAAAATATATCTCAAGGCCTTTGGTGAGAATCACAGATGATAAGGTGTCCAAGGGATTCAGCAGAATAAAACTGTGGACAGACACTGTGGGATTTCCTTTATTAGAAGCAACATATGGCTGAGCTGGAGCAGAGTGATGCAACAGGAACAGGGGAACCAAGTCCCATATCAGCAGAGACTCAGGACATTTTCAGTGTGGCCAAAAGGATGAAAGGTACCACCTGGAACTTGCTAAAGGATAAATTCATGGAAGACCTTAAGTGACTCTAAACAGGGTCTTGATGGCTGTAACTTGCACATTTTATCATTCTTTTAAATTCCTGCCATCCAGCTGAAGTGCCTGTAAATTGCACCTTCTGACAGCAGACCTTCTGTCTCTCAAGACCTTCATCACAGCAGTCTTAGAGCACCTGGGCCCATCAGCATGTAATGCTACACTTACTCCAATTCAAAGATTTAAGTCCACTCAAAACAGCCACCCACACACCTCTGCACTGCCCTGCTCAGCAATTAAGTCTGGTCCTCGGATTTCATAGCAGCCCTTCCCTCACTCTTCACATCTGTGCTTTCCTCTCCAGTTTCCCACTACATATTTCCTTCTCACACCTATTTCTGTCCCCACCTGCACTCCCCAGTTCTGCTTCTCTTTCTCCTTCAGCAGTTTCATCCCTCCTACCTGACTGGAAAAGACTGCCTCAGAGTACTTCTTTCCCCCTTTTACCTGCTAGGTGTAGCTGTGCTCACCAGCTGAGGCAAGGCAGATATAGGTCTAGGAGAAGAAGAAAGAAGTATGTCCAATGAACAGAGCTCACTGAAAGATTTGGGCAGGATACCCAGAGCCCCTGGGCCCTTTCTACTACCTCACGTCCCTTCTCCATGAACCACTTTTACTCCTAACAATAGGGATTGGGGCAAAGAATGGATAATCATACTCCGTCCCCCCTTCTGCTGGAATTAACTTGCAGGATTTTCAGCTGCTTGGTCCCTACTTTAGCAGAGTAACTTCCAACTCTTTGCTCAGTAGAACATATGCTTTATACCACTCTGAGTTATTATCAACTGCTGTGGAGCCCTCAAATAACTATTCACATTTTTCCATGGTCTTTTTGTGCAACCTAGCAAAATGCAGTTTGCAGATATGGAAGCAGTCCTGCTATGAATGAGGGAGCTGTGCATTATCTACCTCTCATATGGTACAGGATCCATGCTGCAATGGAAGCAGCTAATGGGGTAAATGGGGAGAGGGAAAGTCTCCTCAGGGACCACAATCATCCCTACGTAGCCACTATCATTAAGTCAATCCCTATTATTTTGCTTACAGGCTTGCAATTAGGGAGAAATAAATACAGAGTGAGGCACTGACATTTCATCTTTCTGGCCTCTGCTTTGAGTACAAACTGAGGCCAGACTGGGAAATCTGTTTGAGCGTGTCAGTCTAAAGTGAACTCAAACAACACAATTCTTATCCTTCGGCACAGCCTTCAAAATCTGCTCACACAAGAATTCAGCAATGAGCTATTTATAGAGGCTGAACTACCTCCAGGCCCTGTGCATAAGGTTGTCCCAGGAGAGCCCAGCTAAGACAAAGCAGAGCAGCGCAAGCTGAATCTGCCTGCCTCATCAGGAAGGTTGAATTTCACCCTGGCCAAGAGCATTCTGGGCAACAAATGAGGCCTCCCATAATGTATTCCAATAAAAACAGAGGCTTTAAAAAGAAATCAGTGTTTTGTTCCCTTCCAAGACACATAAATCGTTTAAAATTGTGCTATTTTAGAAGAGACTGTGATTTCTTTTAGGCGATGCCTCCCTCTAGTGTTAAAGCAGGCAGGTGGCTCTACTGGCCCTGTTAGCCAAGTTTCTGAGAAAGGCGAAAGACTTTCAAGTACTCAAATATTTATATGCTTCTCTTCCTGGTACCATCTGACAGTTTGAACATAGGCTTAGCATGACTCTGTCAAGAAGATATAGGAACCATCATACACTGCAAGGAGACCCAGCACCGGTTGTCAGCAGGTGAGAAAGAAGCAGCAACCTGCTGCTGCCTGGGCGAGATGGCAGCAGAAGCTCCTGGTTCTGGGATACAAGGGCCGGTGCTTTGTCATAAGCTTCCCCCTGTGAGGTACACAAAATGTGAAAGACTGGTTTGTAAAGACCTAATAAACTTCCAGGATCAACTTCCCTCTTTGTTTGCAGATTGACGCAATTGCTCTGGTAACATCCCATTACATGCTTACTCAGTACTTAAAACTAATATCTATTTGTTTGCTTTTTATATGGGGCCTTAAATATTGCTTTGTACATAGAGCTATAAAAGATAGATAACACAGACACATGTGAAGCAACGATCTGGCTGCAAGCTCAGTAACAGCCCTCTATGAGCTGCAGCAGATTCACCTTGAAAGTCACGTTTTTCTTCCTCTGGAAAAACATGCAGCACAAATAAGCACAAACATGGAGTTTTCTGAAAAAAAAAAAAATAAAAATTGGTATTGTCAAGAACTTCTTTACATGTGAGCCTTAGTCCAGAGATATTTTTTGGAAATACAAAAGGTGAGCAATCTAACCATGGTAAAATAGTGGGAGAATCGTTCACTTCTGGAATTTGTTCCCATCTGCAGTCATGATCTTTCCAACCTAATAGTGCATTAGGAGTAGATATCTGGCATTTAATTTCCTAAATGCACCACAGCAGGGAGAAAGGAAGAAAAAAAAACAAACAAACAACCAGTTTTATTTCACTGCAATATAAAGAGCAAAAGCTATTGCTTGCCAAGTACACAATTATTTTCAAAGAGCTTAGCATCTCTCTTAAGTTGATATATTAGCTTTATTGCATTGGCATGGCTCTGAGAGATACTTGCCACTCAACTTACTGGTACAAAAAGATACAGATGCTTTATTACTGTGGATGGAATTCCCATTTCTGCCAATGCTGCCAGCAATTCCGTGCCCTCCTGAGAAGTAATGCAGCCTCTAAATCATTTATTATCTATTTTCATCACAACTTCACAGTTTTAGCATTTTGTTTTAGAAATGTGAGTGTGCCTCAGTGTACAGCATTTTCACCACCAGAACAGAAACCTCCTAGGGTGTTGGCTCAGACCCACAGCTGATACTTCATCAGGAAAGGATTGAAAACTGGAGAAGCTAAACTGATACGCACTAAACTCTGCCACTGCCATCTGTTTTTTAACAGAACAGTGCTGCCTGTGGGCACTAGGATACTCCATGCCTAACTGACCCCTCTAGCAGTAAGTTGGGATTTTCAGCTTCTAAACTGGCCTCAGGCAGGACAAGGGCAGCCCTCTGACCAGCTCAGCTACAAAAGCAGAATTTCTAGGAACAGCCATAGCACAGGTAAGCACGTAACTGCTTAGGGAAGTTTTAGGTGGGACCTGAGGTATTCGTCCCATTGCAGACCTCTAAGCAGGTAAGGGAAAGTTTGTTCTCCTGAAACCCAGGCTCAAGATTTTACAAAGTTATGTTTGAGGCTTTTTCCAAAATTCCATTGGAGTCTTTCCCTTCACTATGTTTAACAGACCAGCCCCCTTTTTAAGTACCTGGCTTTTTTTTAAAGCTAGTGTGTTTCAGGCTACTTGAAACATGTTTTTTTCATAGCAAGGGGAATCAGCCCCTAGAACAATCTACCAAGTCATGTAGTGGATTTTCTACCATTCAATGTATTTAAATCAAAATGTGAGGTCTTGCTAAGCCATCTGTGCTACCTCAGCGCCAAGACACAGGCCTGAGGTAGGAGTTACTGAGTGAGACTTTTTGCCGTGTGTCACACAGGAGGTCAGAAAAAATGATCTAATGGTCCTGGCTGGCCTTAAGCTCTATGAATCTATGAATAAATTAAAATCTTCGGCCTAAGCACTTTGGGACAAGGAGCATCTTTAAATATTTAGCAAAGCACTGTGTCCACTGGGACTGCTCCATAAATAAGAGTAGCAGTCACACGCCTGAGGCTTAGCCATCTCAGGTCACCTTAATGCATGCAAACAATTGTGTGATGGGCGCTCAAAGAAGGTGTTCAAATCCTGGGGTCACTTAACTCTGAAAATGAAGTGGTTCAGATTACTTTTTTCTTAGCCAGTCAATCCAAGCCTTTCTGTGCGGTTGCTCTGTTGCAATCAGTCCTAGTTCATCTACAGGATTTCCTCAGAACAATATCCATAAATATGTCCTGTCACAAAGTCCTTCCTTAGCCTTCAATTTGGCAAAACGCATGCTAAAATCCGTGGAGGAAAGGCCTAATTAAAAAAACAAGACTGAAGATCTGGCCAACTATCGTCAGGGCACATCCTTAACAACACAACCGGGCCATTAAAGGGCTTGAGAGGGTCATCTGCTAAGAACCAGGGACTTACACACGGCAGGTTATTCCTTGGTACACTGGGTACATCACCGGGATTTGTTTCTCATTGAATTCCCAGGCCATGACTCTCAGGATAACCTTTCAGAGTAGGAAACTGAATAAAAATGATGGACTAAAAATTAAACCAGTGCCTCTTTCCCCCTCATCACTGACAATAATTTACAGAACATGATTTTTCATTAGCCAATTCAGTGTCACAAAAACAAATTGCTTCCTTTCCAAGTCATTATTCTATTTGAGCTTTCTTGGAAGCCTGTTTGTTTCCTCACAGCCCTCCAGAACTGACAGCTGAGCTCTGCGCTGCTGCTTTACACACTCTGCCAGGATCCTTCCCAGTAATCCTGCAAGGCTGACAGAAAGGGAAGCCGTCCACGCAATTTAATTTCCCAGTCTTGCTAGTTCAAGTAGAAGAGCATAATTACTGCATGTCAAAAGCTGCCAGAACCAGGGTTAGCAAGAATTTAGTGTCATCACTAATGCTTGCATGCAAGGGAGCTGAAGATTATGGCTACATTAACAACATTTTTTTAAAAAATCCACCACCTAACCAAACAAGCAGAACTAGTCCTGCCCAGGCAACCACACTGCCAGGGATTTAGCAGAGTAGCTGCATTGCAGCTAGTACTCATCTACACGTAGAAAAAATTAAAGAAAATTAAGGTAAATGCAATGAAATATTGCATTAAAATATCAGAGAAACATGGATGCATGGGACTCTACCAGTGACTGTGTGAAAGAACCAGAAGCCATGTGTGTATGTAACTGAGAGTAGACTTGAACTTTCAGCTCATCAGAGGTTAATTTCCTCTGTGAAAATGACTGCACTGAAAATACAACTTCAAAGCCGTTCTGGTTTTTAATACGGATTTTGTACTTTTACAGCCTTTGTAACAGACAGTGCCACGCAATAGTGGGGGCTGGGAACAGATCAGAACCATAGATCTCACCCGCTTAAGCAAAACTATGTGTTGAGGTAGAAAAGGTAAAAGCAATCACAGCATTGTAAATGCATCAAAGACGGACCACCGCGGAACTAGCTTTAAAGGCCTACAGAATCCATCCCTGCTACGACTTTACTGGAGTTACACTGATTTGCAACTGCTGGGAGACCTGGCTTCAGCAGACTTCAGTCGAACAGCCTTCATTCACACCACCCGGGAGCCTGACGCAGTCAGCAACAGACTAGTTGCACAACCGGCTTATTATTTGTACATCATTCCCAGTGTATATGGTGTTTCACAGACAGATGACATTGATCAGTCTCTGCCTGAAGGGCCTCCCACATTTTTACATCAAGGTGTCAGAATACTCCCACAAAGATCATCTTCAGTCCCATATATCCCCTCACATACAAAGCACAATGAGGATCTTTATGAGCAAGCTCTTCCAGGGACACTTGGAGTCACAGCCAGGATATCACTGTAGCTGCTTTGTTCTGAGTACCTGCTTTGAAGCAATAGTATTTAATGTTGGATTATAGCCTCTTTCTTCTGGACTTAGTACTGACCATCTCCTGCATTAGTAATCTGTTAACCCATAGAAGTCTGTTAACATGGAAGAAAATCTTCACTCATTTTCCACTCGAGCTTGGAAAAGCAGCAGCCTTTCATTTGAAAACTCCTCTCCCAGCAAATAATACAAAGCTCTTTTTTTTCTTCTTTCAGGACAACTTCCCCCCCCCTTAATCAGTTTCTGGAAAACTGAGCCTACCCCTCAGTTTAGTTTTGACAACAGCTTGATGTTGCTTTGTCCTTAAATGCCCCCGGTTGTTGCCTTTCTCACTGCTGAAATGCATGCCACATTTCCAATTGTTTCAGCAATTAAAAAGCTTTGTTCCTTGTATTTAGAACATGGCAACAAAGGCTAAAAATAAGCCTGATTCTAGTCATCAAATACTAACTAAAGGATATTTGAAGTAATACCATATTTCAGAGCAAAGGAAACAAAAGTGTATTAACTAAGCACTATTTTATTTGCCTGCTGACCTTTCAGGTCTTGGCCTTACAGACCTTAGAGGACTAGTGAGGTGTTTTCTTGAGACTTCCAGACACTGGATGTTGGAGGGAGTAAGAGGATGGAGGGAAGGGAAAGGAACATCTTCAGTCAAGGACCTGCAATTGTAGTTCAGAATAAAGTCAGGCCACCAACAATTTTGAGAGTTACTCATTAACACTCACACCAGCGGGTGTTAAAGTGAATGGTATAATGTAGCATTTCGTTGAAAATAAGTGTGAGAAGAATAAAGTTATCATGACTGTCGCTCACTTATATATGCCTTGTCTCCACCCCTGAATAATTTACAAAATACTACTTTTTAATTTTTTTACTTCTGCATCTTGTTTCAAGACATTCCTTGCAAAAAGAGGACATTAAGAATCCACGGAGCAGGACAACTAAAAACTTGAAGAAAGCAACTCTGCGGTCAAACTGAATCAGAAACCGTACCCTGAAGCCAAGAGTGAAATTCTATCTGTCTCAGCACTTAATGAGCAAAACATTTCCCAATGTATTCTGCTACATATTTATCCTCTCAGTCGGCCCAAG
The DNA here is from genome assembly GCA_013399095.1 of Psophia crepitans. Lineage (NCBI taxonomy): Eukaryota > Metazoa > Chordata > Aves > Gruiformes > Psophiidae > Psophia > Psophia crepitans. The sequence continues at coordinate 1,149,500 of VWZZ01004451.1, read as the reverse complement.
GCTGTCAGGCAGTAAATTCAGTTCTGCTGCCCAAAGAAGGAGGAGCTGGGTCCAGGCCTCTCTCATGTCACTGCAGCAGAGAGAGAGAAGGGAAAAGAATGCAGGCAACGCCAAAGGAGCCCTGGAGACCATCCTGGTTTCTGCTTTTGTCACTACCAGAGAAATTAGGGAGAAAATACGCAGAAAACAGAAAAAAACTGCTGCTAGAATGCCCAGCAGGGAAGAGTAGCCCACAAAAGGCAGCACTTCTCGCCCACTGCTTACTAGGCCTATAAGCAATCCTGCTGCTGAATCCCAAGCTGCGTGGCAGCTTTTTTTTTTTCCCTTGGAGGAACCTCGATGCAGCCAAATTATACTGTCAGCACCATGCTTGGTTTTTGAGTCCTGGACTAATTCTGCAATCACTAGATGACGTTTCCTTTCCCAAGCCTTTCAAAGGACGATGGAGGGAAACCGAACTCCTGCGGCGGTCCCGCCAGCGGCCCTCTGTGGCTCTGCCCTCCCGGCACCCCCACGCCCTGCCGGGCGGCCAGCCCCAGGTGCCCTGCGGGCTCCGTGCCCGCGGCCCCAGCCGACTCCGCGCACGAAGGAGGCAGCCTGACGGTGCAGCTCGGCGGCGGCCCCTGCCCTGGGGGCAAACGGACGCGCCGCCACCAG
>VWZZ01004451.1:1118502-1148563 GCA_013399095.1 Psophia crepitans | reverse complement strand
CCGGGCCTTGCCGCTGGCCCAAGGGACGACCTTCGGCCGGCGGTCCTGTCCCGGTCCCGCCGGTTCCGGGCTTGGTCGCAGAGCGAGGTGGTGAAGCACGGGAACTTGGGGATGGGTGCAGGCGGGGGGTGGACGGGGTCCTTAGGGGCGGCCGGCCGGTGTGTCGGGTTGTCATGGTACCTGTTGCCTGATTGCAGGGCCAGAGCGCCGCGTTCCGTTCGGAGCTGCTGGGAGAAAACCGTGAGCTGGGACCGAGAACCGCGGGCTGCCGTGTTAGGAGAGGTTGCTGATGAAGCCCACCTGACTTATTAATGGCTTCCTGCAAGCTAGTAACACTTGTTTCTCCCTGAAGTTCATGAAAAATAAATCCTTTGGGAAGATATTGTCACTCTGAAGGCTCCAAACAACGCCAGCTCCAGGCTTGCCTTGGTAAGTCAGTCTGATTTCCTAACAACTGAGATGCTTTATGTTCTGCTTCAAAGCTGAATGGTCAAACTAAAGCCTACAACCAGCTGTTCTCACCGATGCTTTCACTGGCAAGCCTCATCCTGGTTCAAAAACTTGTGTCTTTTGTTTTGGATATGTTAAGTTGCATATGTTTTTGTTATGTCATGGTCTTCTGGAGCATGACCATTTACACACAAGACTGAGTTCGTGCTCTAGCAAGGAGAGTAATTTTTACAGGTTGTTTTTTTTGTCTTGATATCAGCATCTTCCAGGAGTATGCCATATTGTTGTCTTTAAGAAATTTTGGCCACTTTTTCCTTTTGATCGTGGAGAAACCTTTGGTGGAGAGGACTCATGGAAGAGCAGACTACTAGGTGTTTTGAAACAAGAATTTCTCATAAACATGCTCATTGTTTTATTTACTTTTATTTTGGCACAGTCTTCTTGAGGAACTTTGTGTGTGTGAATGTTCTTGTGATAATGTGGTGGTTCTTTGTTGCCTTTGAGCAGAGGATGCCAACGGAAAACAGCCACTTGCCAGACAGTATCCAAGAACAAGACCCAGTTACTACTTCAAGCAATAACTGCGTGCATAATGCTGAGGAATTGGGAATTGAACAGGAAAATGGCGTTTGTAACAGTGACCTGGATAATAGTATTGGAGTTCCCAACTCTGCCAGCCAGTCATCCACTTCCACGACTGGTCCTTCGGAGGTGCCCAGAAGAGGACAACCCCTTTTACAGATCAACAGGCAGCAGATTGAGTCCATCTCGTATAGTGCACAGGCTGCTGAGCTGAAAGGTTTAGGAGTTGATGTCTATGACCAGCATGTGTTGGAGCAAGGAGTTCTTCAGCAAGTAGATAATGCCATTAATGAAGCTAATAAAGCAACAAAAATAGCTGATGCAGAGAAAGAATATCAGTCAGTGCTGGATGACTTAAGGTAAATTGTGTTCTTTCTTACTGTTCCTTTCTGTTACTGTCTGACTATCTGGTGTCGCATGTTTTTAAAAGATGGAAGATGAAAATATGTTTTAAAAGTACTAGATCACGTGTACTCTTCTGAGTCACCCATCTTTTAAAAAAGGAGAAAATATTTTTCACATCAGAGCAATGCTTCATTACTCTTATTTGGCTAATTCAGTCATGCATCAAGGCAGTAGAGGACAGCTTATCTCCTTTTTCTGCTTTGTCTTCTACCTTACCAAGATGCATGTCTGTCTTCTGGGCAGTGGAGGGCTGCATTATATTCTATTATTCAAAGTTATAGTCAGAAAAAGCGCCACTTCTTCAACTCTGTATGCTTCATGGAGTTGTCTGCTTCTGGTTATGTGCTTTCTGTAACTTGGATGACTCCATATCATAAGTGTACTACATCCAAAACAATCTTATCACAATTGCTTGTATGAAGTACTTAATGACACCTTAAAAGAATCAAAAGCTTAATTAACATGGTACATTGATAGTAGAAGACTTTGGGGATAGGAGGCACTAATCTTTTGAGTTGTGGTCATAGATCTCCCTTTGTGTTTCTAGTCTCATTGTAGAGTTACTGTGTGAACTGCTGCAGGTAAATAATTCTACCTGTGCATCTTTTACTGGATTGCATTATTCTTGGGTTGTAGTGCTCAAGAGTGCTGTAGGCCTCCTTCACCTGTGTGAAGTGTCGCATAGCTCTCGTTATGCATATGCTTAATTTTATGCACTTCATTAATTTTCCAGTTTGAGTGTGGAGATGTGAAATTAAGTAAATTTTGGATGTGATGTGGCAGAAGGACGTAATGAGTAAGATGGTCATTGAGAGGAAGAATGGAGCAGCAGAACTATTGTAGTTAGATCATGTGGTTATGGAAAGAGTGGTGCACGGCACTGTCCTGTTTTTCTTTAAGAAGCATCTAATGATTTTTCTTACCCCTGTATTTTCACCTCCCACTTAAAGTTGTAACATGAGATTTATATGAGGGGATGCAAATGGTTTATGCAGACTAGTAGAACCTTGTCTGTATAAGATGTAATGTGCACATCTCAAAGTTGGTTTTGGAGAAAATTAGCAGAGCTCTAGCTGGCTTGTTGAGCAAAGGGACTAACAAAAGTAAAGACGTATAAGTAGGGTGTGGTGGAGTTGGTTAAAGTCCTGTAACACGGTGAATGCATGACTAGAGGCAAAATCAGGCAAGCAGTGGTTTTTGAGTAGTTGGCACAGAGTTCATGGTAGAAGCCGCACAATTCTACAATGTATGCACAAATTTAAGCAGAAGAAGGAGAATGAAAAATGGTTGAAGTTAAATCCTGTTTAAATCCCGTAGTCCTGTTAAACAAAAGTTTGTGGAAGAGGACTGTAGCAGTGTGTGTCAAGAGACTTTAGGGCTAAGGAAGCAAGAGCCGAAAGGTAGGAGACGTGCGAGAGGATGGTATACTTCAAAGAAACAAAACGGAAGACTGAGAAAGGGGATGGGATGGTTCAAAAGTGTTGAAACAGAAGGGAAAAGGGAAAATGGCAGGGAAAGCTGTGGAGCTGGAAGAATACATCTCCTAGGAGAACAGTGGTAGAATCCAGATTAGAGCTGGAGAGAAATGTGGCCCAACAATTTCTTCCCTCATAATGAAGGAGACATAAGTAGTGCTTTTCTTTGCATATGATGGGAATAATGGCTGCTTTTCAGGTGTTGTAAAGAGTTTTCTTTGACATTTTTCATGATGCTTTGAGATGCTAATTTGTGTGTCCTTATGAAATATTCTGCTATCTGAATCAACAAACCTATATTTCTTGCTTCTGGCAGTTGGATAGTACCTCCTTCCTTGCAAATGAATTCAACAGCAGAAACAGATGAGATTAGGTTATAGTATGTGGTTCAAGGTCAATGTCATACTGTATATGGAAACATGAAAAATGGTAGTGTATGAGTAAGGAAAGTTTAATGTCAATGTGCTGTTAATTCTTTGAGCTAGTCTGTCTTGTGTGTTTATGTCTTACAAACTATTCTTTGTGTAAAAGAGACATGGTAAAAGTAAGGGAAACAGGTTTCCTTATAATAATGGGATCAAACTATTAAAACCGTTTTAGAAAATGAAAATGTAGGATTTCCTGTTTAGACTTTTGCTTTGTGTTTTGTTTATCTTGAATAATAAAAGCAACCACTATCACTTCCTTATTATCCTCATCAGACTTGCAGCTTTTGCCTACTAAACATTACAGAGGTTTGTTCAGTTTCCTTGCCTTTGGAATGTTAGTATTAGCAAAATTTTGTTTAAAAAATGTTTTATTGTGTACAACTTTTAAGTGTACAGTGTTTTTTAAATAAGATGCTTATTTAGAAACTTAGCTTTAGACCTTTTGGAATCTTACTTTAAATGTCCTGTAATTTCTAAATTGTCTGAATTGAGAATGTGCTATTTTATTTCTAGAGTTGACTAGTACATTGCAATCTTCTTGTTTTTTCAGATCATGTACAACATCTCTAAAACAAATAAATACAATTATTGACCAACTTTCACCTCAAGCTGCCAACAACAAAGATATAAACAGAAAACTAGATTCTGTAAAACGGCAAAAATATAACAAGGTGATTGGATTACATTAATTTTCTGCTGACAATAGTTAGCTTGTACTTCGTCTTAAGGTTTGGATTATGTGATATAAGTCTTGCTTAATTAAGTAGTTGACAGTCAGTCTATAATTGCTGTTCCTTCCCTTGTAAATGGTGTAATTTTTTACTAAAACATGCAAATAACTAACATAAGGATGTGAAAGGGAGAGCTGATTTCTTTTTGTTGTTGTTCTAAGTTTCAGAACAAGCTGTAAAACTGAAGTTCCAGGACCTGCTCAGAAAACTGATTTGTATTAATTTAATTAAATCCTTCCCAGTAGTATTTGGAGAATTAGCAAAACATTGTTAGGGCATGATTCTATAGTTGACCTAAATCTCAGCTCTCATGGTCTTCATTTCTTACCTTCCTTTCCTTAATCCTCTTTCCCTGTCTGTGTCTGTCTTGTATTCAGTACACATCATCTTTTCTGTGAGTCATTTTAACTCATTGATTTGACAGAGCTGTTCCAGCTTTTATTCTGCAAACATAGTAAGTTAAAGGAGCTTGTAGAGCAGTCTAGCAGGCACCAGGGTGATGTAAGCAATAGACTTACACAGCTGTGAATAGGAAGGAGATTTGAGAAAAGGGAAACTGCTCCTGGTCAGGAATGTAGCACTTTGATCAGCTCACGGTCTGATGGAAATTCACCCTAATATTTTCTCTAATGATAAACATGAATGAAAAACTTACTGTCTTTTGCCTTACTGTCCTGTACTGCGGATGGAGGAGTGAGTGAATGGCTGCGTGGTTGTTTTAGCTGCCTGGCGAATTAAACCACGACATGTACCGTACGTGAATATACTTACCCTTTGTGGTCTGAAAAGTGCTGCATGAAGACATGGGCAGGCTAGTGATCCATTCTTCACCACAAAGAAAAAAAAACCTGTTCATTTTGACATGAACTTGATTTTTACTGAAGTATGTGCCTCCCTAGATAAGGAAATATTTCCAAAGAATGAAGTTACAAAAGTTAAATTGCCTATATCTTAGTTTTACTGGTTGGAATTTCTTGCTTCATAAAAAAAAGCTAGCAACAGCAAGGAATCACAGTGTCACCAGTAAATATCCCGTTGAGAATATTACAGTCAAATAAAAGGTGTAACAGAAGAGCTAGCTATGAATTATTTTCAGTAATGAGCTATACTTGTTTTAGCATCTGTAATTTTGCTTTTCTTCACTTTTTTAAAGTCATTTCACTTTGTAGTTTTTTCTGTTAAATTAGCTGTGACCACTCCTGAAATAACTGTGTACAAACACATGTTAGGATGATGGACGGATTTACACTTTCAGTTTCTTTCTAACAAAACATTTCAAAATTTGGGGATCATAAATAAATCTTATTAAATCTTACAGCTGTTTTTAGTGGCTTATTAACTATTAACCTAGTCTCTGCAAATCATGAACAAATTTTTATTGTTCTCTGTGCATGTCACTAATCTACTTGGTGGGCTTCCTTCTCTAGAATCAACACATTCATAAAATGACCTCAAACATAAATATGCATAAGGTGTATATAAATGTTCTGATCTTACTGCACACATATCCTAAAATAATTGCGCACACAAAATGCTGCGTGTTCCGTGAGTTGGAGCACTACAGATATTGTGGTGACGCTTTTCTGCACTTTTTTAGTTTGAAACATGACTGTGAACATTTGAATATAAAATTCTGGTGGAAAATACTGCAAATGTAATAATTTATGTCTTTTAAAAAAAGGATAGCAAAATTATGAACTAGATTAAAAATTATATATCTACTTATCATTCAAGGAGCAACAGCTAAAGAAGATCAAAGCAAAACAAAAGCGTCTCCAAGCAATTCTTGGTGGAACAGAGATTCTTGATAATGTAAATGAGATTGAATTCGAGAAAGATGAAGGTATGGGAGAAGGCTGAAAGTTCTGTTCTACTTTGGTATAATGCCTGTTTTTGTTTTTGTTTTTGTTTGAGGCTAGTTTGCAAGATCTTTGCCAATAAGGAAATAAATTTCAGTGGTTTGCTTTTGAAGAGAGAGTTAAGAACACTGATTCTCTGCACCTGCAGAATTGCAGATCTTGGCATATTCATGTGGGAAGTTTTAAAAAATGGATGTTAATCCGTGTTCAGCTCAGTAGGGATGACTGAGGCACGTTAGAGTATTGGGCTTAATAAATTGGAAATCCTAACATTTTTTCACAGCTAATTTGATAAAGATGACTAACATCATGATTGAATTACATTTTATGTGCTGGATGCTATCAATCAACATTAACAAAATTGTTTTTTCTTACTGTTGGGAAGTATCACTAGAAATGGAAGGGAAAAGTGCTTCTCTTTTTTCAGGCTGCACTGTGATTTTAAAAAAGATAAAAGTAAGACTTCTTCCAAAGCAGGATATTTGTTCTCTCAGTGTTTCACTAGGTGTTCTTTCTCACTGCTGTCTGCAAACTGAGCTTGGATTTTGTAACTCCAGCTTGGCTGAGTCTTGGCTGCAATCACTAATCTGCAGTATTCTGCAGGGCAAGTTCAGACCCCATTGACATCTGTGCATCACCTCTGTGTTAGTTTGTTTGCAGAGGTATAAACTCTTTGTGCTGTTTGTCTGTTGCCGATGTGCCTGGAGTGGATTCCAGATCTCGCAGAACTTGCGCTTCTGTAAGTTTTGTTGGATCAGGAGAGAAGTCAAAACCTCAGTTAACTCTTGTGGTAGAAAATCATCTTTAATCCTTTTTCTTTGAATGGGTTCATGCAGTAAAACTCAAGCATCCAGTGTGGTAACATCTAACTAGGAAGTGAACACAGCCCAAGCCAGAAGAAATGGAGTTGAGCAGTTTCAGTAGTTTGAGAAACTGAGAGGGTGGAGAAGTTTCGTGCCTGATGCATCGTTGTTACTCATTAAACACGTTTTGGTGATAAGTACAGTGCTTTAAATGGGACCATATACAGTAGCATGCTGTGCTGGCAGCTCTGGTACAGCCACTTTGAAATTTTGGACCCTAATAAGAGATTTCAGGCTGGAATTCCCCTTCAGCTTCTTGAATTGAAGAGCTTTTCCCCTTCTTTGGTTTCAAACCCCAATTATAGTTTATCTTAATATGTATAGTATCTGTATAGGCAGTTTAACTGAAGTGCTCTTCAGCTGCAACTGTGCAGCCAATCTAACTTCTAAAGTCATAATTCTAATATTGGTATTGTAGAGTAGGAAGATGGGTTTTGTTTTCTTCTTTTTTAAGCATGTGGGAAGACAGTCTTTCCTGTGTTTGGAAACATCAAATTTCAAGCTTATGAGTAGGACTGAAAAATCAATAATAAAATAGAAATGGACAATGTTGCTCCATATGGGAACACAGCAGTTTCTTGCGCTGGACACGGTGACATGGGTTGAATTGATAGCATAGGGAGCACATTAGAATTCATGTGCCATGGGGAACTGTAATTTTATGGTAGTTCTTGCTACTGTGTCTTGTTTCAGAAGTATTTGCGTTTTGATAATATGTGTAATGTTTCCTGTATGAAGTAGTTTGGAGTACAAGTTAGTCTGACTTTTTTGGCCTCTTGCTGGGGTTTGCCTTTTTTGAATTTCAAGTATTATGTGTGACGATAATTTGGACTTTAATGTTGTATATCAAAACTGAACTGAATGCATATAAAGCTGAGGGAGGGATCAAAACACCCTTGTTCTTGTGTGTGAGTTATTCAGACACATAAAGGCATGCTGGATGTTCTGATTTTCATTCTAGAACCTGGACCATCATGTCTTGGCAGTATGCTTATGCCTGTTCAGGAAACAGAGTGGGAAGAGCTTATTCGTACTGGCCAGATGACTCCATTTGGAACTAAAATACCTCAGAAGCCAGAGAGGAAGACACGACAGTTAATGCTAACTGAATCATCTGATTTTGAGAAGTACTTAGCAGACCAAGCTAAGCTATCATCTGAAAGAAAGAAGTTAGCCCTTCGCAAAAGAGCCAAGAAGAAAGCACGAGCCAAAAATGTCCAGTGCGTAGCTCCTGCATCTACTGCAAAGGAAAAAAAAGGTAAAGCTCTGTCAAAAACAGATGAGCGCTTAAAAAAACACATGAGAGAACTTCAGAAGCATGCCCTTCATATTCAGTCAAAGGCAGACATTCCAAAAGAAAAGAAGTATCCTGAAGCCAAGAAGTTCAGGCGTGAACAGAATGACGATAGTGGAGAGTCTGAGTATGTACCTGATGAGGAGCTCTTTGATCCAGAAGCAGCAGAAGAGGAGGAAGAGCAGGCATCTTCTCGTGCTGAGAATGATTCTGATTATGAACTCAGGAATTTGTCAAGAAAAAGAAAATGTTTGGTTAAGAGAAATTTTAAAGAAGCTGAAGATGATGCTGACTTCTTTCCAAGCTCTGAGGAAGAAGAGCATGCCCTGGGGAAGCGCAAAGTAAAGAGATGGAGGGATGATGGAGATGAAGACTATTATAAACAGAGAATAAGGTTAGTCTTAAATGTTTTTATTAGTAACATTAACAAATGATGTTAACGTGCAACGGGCAATGTCTGTAATACACTGCTAGGAACTGAAGTAAGGAAAATGAGACAGTCTAAAGGATCATAGCCTTCCAAAAAGTATCAGCATACCTCTTAATTAGAAAGACATTACTACTTGATTTTTCCAATTGTTATAGGTTCTTCAGTAATAAACTATTTGTGTATCTGTGTGTGTTTGTTGTTTGCAGAACTGTGAATGTGCCCAAAATTGAGTATATGTAAAACAATGTATTACTTGGCAGCTTTATACTTAAGTACTGCCTTTGTCTGTAGATCATACGCGTACCTTTCAAAAAAAAAAAAAAAGTCTTCTGTTTGATAGGCAGAATTACAGTGCAGGCAGACAATGCCCTGACCACTGCCCTCAGTGGAAAGTGGCACTTTTCCACTGAGAGAAGTCTTTGATTTGGGATGGGGTGAGATGCTGAGTTTTCAGTTTTAAATAATTAACTACTAGTCAGGAAGAAATAATTTGAATAAATTGTAGTTGCATAGTATTTTTCTAGAATTGGTTAGTTCATTGAAATTCAAGGCAATTATGTATAGTTTATATGGCTAACCGTTTTATTTTAAAATCAGTATTAAAAGGACCTTTTGAATTTAAACTTGTAGAAAAAACTTATACTGGAAATGACAATATATTGTTTGGTTATTAGCATGTGATCTCTCTTGCATAACTTATATTAGAAGACATAAGTAATGAAGACTGGACATTTATACTGCTGTTAGTCAAGTCTGAAAAAGCTGCTTTGTTCGGCAGTGATTTTACTGTCTTTGTTCTTGATGAGAGCGAGGGTTAAAACATCTTTATCTAAAGAGATGGTGACAGTGGTGGCAGTAGTTCTGGTTTCTGTTGCTCTGATGACCAAAGGTTTGTAAACTAAGGTTTCTAAGGAGAATCTAGTACGTTAAGTGAGGAATGCAGCTACGAACACGTTATTTTGGAAAATGGCAGCTGAACCACCTTGTGGTAATCTGTCATTTATTAAGTCTGTACACTTGTGTGTTGATCTCTCAGTGGCTACAGTGTGCTGGTCATATATTTTCTCTACTGGCAGCATAGCAGCTGAGCTCCTAACAGTGGCTGAGCAACGTTTCCACTTTCACAACTACCTAGAAAACATTTTGAAGGGGCAATGAAGTGGCATGTAATTTGTTAAGCTGTTAAATGCTAACTAGACATCCCAGTGAAGTTAAGAGGCATTTCTGCACATACTGGGAGTCAAAAGATCAAGATCGTGAAAATAGTTATTTTGTTTTAATTATTGTCTATCCACTGGTATGTTGTCCCTTTTCTAGTACAAAGGTTGAGCTTCTTATAATGAACTTCAGACTGTTGATAGCATGCCTGCTTTTAATTAATTACCTTTAGTGAATGTCCTTCAAGTAGTTTTATAGTCCTCTAGAAAATCATGGATTCCAACTTGAAAACAGCTGCTCTAGAGTGAAAGGAAGGATATACATATTAGGGCTGTCAGTGAAGGGTGATTGATGTAGTGATAAGGCCTAGCATAGGAACTTTGTTAAGGCTTAGGAGACTCAAATTTGACACTTCTATAGAAATCTAAAATCTTATGGATGTAAATGAAGCTGTGTCAGAGAAGGGGTCAAGAAGTTGAGGTATAAACACCATCTTTTCTGTGGTGAGAGCCTGAGCTGTGGAGGAAGTGGTATCTTCTGATAGCAGAGGTACTCACAGCATTACTGGTAGCAAAACCTCAGACAGGAAGAGCCCAACTTCACTTTCACATCCCAGGTTACAAAGACAGATCAGAAGCTAATATGAGGCAGTAAGTTTGCAATCCCAGGATGCTGCTTTTCAAAGTTAGAACATAGACTTTTGCTCTCGAGTAGGAGATTTCGGCAAGAGGCTAGTCTGAACAATGTCCAAAGGGTCAAAAAGAAACATGGGGTTTTTTATTGGATGCATTAACAGAAATTAATTGTATTTAATTGGTAAAATATTTACTATTTTATTGAATAAAACTGTACTCTTCACATTTAAATTAGACCAATATTAAATCATTTTTAATTCAGTGTTTTCATCAAGAGTAATTTATTTTGATTGAAAGTTTTAATATGATTCACAGTTTAAATTCATTCAAACACGTTTTTTAATAACGTTAAGATTGTGACAATTTATCCTTAACGAAGTCATATCACAGACTACATTTCTTTTGGTTACTAAAGTTACAATAAAAGCCTAAATGAATTTTAGAAATATCAATAACTGTAATTGCTACCAAAACACTACATCTCTTAAAAATTTCATAGCTACAGTTATTGTGGCTGTTAAGCTGCAGCTGTCCACATTGACGTTTTTATGCTGACACCCCCAGGTAATCTTCATTATGGGAAATGCCATGAGAAAATAAAATGTAGTGAATTAAGAAACATATTAAGAATGCTATAGAAATGCTGTCATTTGCTTACATTTATGTCTTGTTTCATGTCAGTTTTACTTTTGAATGCAAACAAATGGGTGAGATTAGGGTGTATTTTACCCCTGAGAGAGTCAGGGGAAGATCCTTTAGGATTACTTTAGTCTTCTGAACATTTAGTCTTGTGCTTGGTGCCGAATACAGTCCTACAATCTTAAAGATAGAAAATTAGTTTCCTTAACATTAAAACTTTTCAGAGATGGGACTTGAAGAGATTGGTCTGTGTCAAGGGGAAACTACGATGATGATGTTAAAGCATCATAATTAGCTAACTGCGGGGCTGGAAAGCATCTCTAGAACAAGAAACTGCTTTCAGAACAGGAGCTGGTGTTATCTACAGTAAACAAGGCAGGCGGCAGAGCACCGGGCTCTTTTCTTTCCTTCTAAAAGCTACTTGCAGTGGTTAGCCTAGTCACCCAAAGCAAGATGTGATCAGTGGAATGTGAAAACTTAAAGTTAGCTGTACAGAATTCAGCTCATGCTCTCAGTAATTTCAGGCTTTTTCCCTTGCATGGGTCTTGCCTATCTCTAGTTACTGTTACTGGAGACATGCTGCTGTGCAGACACGGGGAAAAAAATCTGTTCTAGAAAGGTTAATGTCTAAGGTGAATCATAGCTTGCAATAATAATGAACAGTAGCAAGGAACATCAGGGTTATGGAGAGTAAGGTAAGTAAGTAGGATACTGTCAAGCAGCTTAAAGGTGAGTTTAAGATTCAGTGAAAAGTAGCATATCATCATTCCCAACTGTCCTTTGTACTGGCTATTACCAGCTGAACCCAGAGGATAAGGTAATCAGTCTCTAGGGTGGTGCTGAAGGACTTGATCCCCATCAACAGGTATGTTATCAATTTACATTTTGTCCTACTCAACAGTGACCAGCTTGGTCTAGAAGCGTTCAAAATTGGCACTGGTGGAATCTTAATCTGTTGCCTCCTGCCTGGTGGAACGGTCAGGTCATGGTAAAGCCAGTTTCATTGGAGACTATGGAATGAGTGAAAATGCACCTGTTTTCAGCTTCTTTTACCTAGGATCACAAAATAAAAGTAACCTTGTATGCAGATTAAATGCGTAGGAAATAAACCCTTTCTTTCTTCTCAACAAGAAAACTGCTGCCTGGTTTTCTTGTATGCTCAAGACTTTACAGATGTGGAAACTGCAACGTATCAAAGTTTCTTTATGTATTAAAGTTTTCCTTTGCATGTGTTAAAATGCAAAGCATAAGCATAACTGAGTAATTTTTGCCACTTATAACATGTGTCATTACTATGTTACATTATTGATCACTAATTCAGTATCTGTATAAGGTAATAGCTTGGAGTCAAAAAATTAGCAATCTTATGGTCACTTTTCCCATAGCAGTTGTTAGTATGTATCTGCCTGCTGCTTCAAGGGAGGAATGGCATGTCATGTTATGGAAGTGCCATATCTGTGTTTTCTTGTGTATTCTGTATAGTTTGTGGAGTACTGTTGTTTGAGTTCCACAATTGCTGTCAAGTGCTTGTAGGCAGGCCTAGGAAAGCTGCTTCTTTCCATGTCTCCCAAGTGACATTCAAGCAGCTGAGTAGCTAGAGGTTGTGGCTATCAGTGCACAAAGCAGTTGATACAAAGAATGAAACCACAAAGTAAAATCCAGTTTAAAATAAGTTGTTTTTCTCAAATCACATCAGTTTTCATGTGCTAGCTCTCTTTGAAGTATCTGAGTCACTGAATCTCTTGATGTTTCAGAGTTATAAATTAAAAAAGGATTACATATTACCTTTCCTGAAAGATACTTTCTTAGAGCATCCTAACTGCTCTTTAAAATGACAAAGACAAGACACAAATGAAGATATATTTTGGCTCACTCACCGAGTACACCTTTCATTCTACGCTCAAGTGTGTAATTGTCTACATCAGTCTTAATTTACTTATGGAGACTTGTGGTACTAACTGCACGTATTTCATCTGTTAGGACGTACCAATTAAATCCACCCATATAGACCATAAAAAGTTAGATCAGAAAAGTAATGCTGAATGCTTCAATTTAGCAAATTAGAATAATCCGTAAGGGATTCTTAGCTGTATAAAATAGAAAACATTTGGTGCTTCACAAATGCAAACTATATTAAACACTCAGCTTGGTTCCTGACTGTATGTTTTTTTGTTGTGTTTTTTTTTTTTTTTAAATCCAATTGTGCTCTTTACTGTTTTGGATGCGGAATTTCTTTCTAGGGTATTGCAGTAAGTGGAAAATGGCCTTAGTATCTGAATACATTCTTGTATTAAGAAAGATTTAATTATATGATATATGGCTTTCAGACTGCACTTTCAGGATAAAACTCTATGTCAGTGACCATGGACAACATAAAATAGATTTCTCAAAGGTCATGCTTTTATTTTCAAGAGACCTTGATGATATAGTAGAACCTGTATTTTCTGATTTTTTTTTAGGCATACTAATGATGTTTAACTGAAGTGTGTATGAAATACATTGATGAAATGGTTGATAAGTTACTGTGCAGTTAAGTCAAGTACGAGCTACAGAAATCAAGTATGAGCTACTGTTTCTGTCTCCGAAGTTTAACTTCTGGGGAAAGGTACAAGACCAAACTGATCAACTGGCTGATCTGGTCCAGCAAATAGTATTTGTCCTCCTATTGCTTCAGCCATTTAGATATTTACACTTTTTAAAGAAAATAATGAAGTTTTTAGTGTAGAATATCTTAACACAGGGTCTTACATCACAGCCTTTCAAAGACTGAATAGCTCCTTCAGACTTTGAAAGTTATTACTGGTACAACAAACTGCTGCTTTTTCTTTAAACTAGTAATTGAGGGGAAAAAACCTCCAGACCTTTGGAAGAGGTGTAGAACCAGAGCCTTTAATACTGCAGCTTATGCAAGTATATGCTTCAGTGAAGTAACAGATACAGTGTGCATAAAGTAAACTTTAGGAAAATTAAGTACAGGATTTATGAGTTCAAATTCTAGATATATGTATTTTCTACATATTTAGTAATCTTAAGGGCAATCCCAACGTTGATCACACTTCTTGCAGAAAATATAGTAGTTATATTGTAAGTTGAAATTCCTGGACAGCTAGGAGCTAATCTCGGATATGGTTCTTCTTGATTGTTTCTGGATCACTTTTTCTAATGTACACTAGAGGGCAATCTGTTTCTTCCCAGGGGAGGCTGAAGCTCCAGTGTTGACTGGTGGCAGTTCATATTAGAATATAGAATTAGAAGCAAACTCTTGTACAAATTATTGCCCTGCTCGAGTTTAATACAGATTCTTTACCTAGCTGTCATTTTGGAAGCTGTGAAATCTACAGTTGTTTTGATTTTAGGGTGGTAAGTAGGAGTTTTCTTCCTTGGTTTCGGTCTTGTCATAACCGTTAGATAAAATAGTCAAGTTCTGACACGTTCCAGGAACGGCACAGTCTGAAGCAATGACTGTCAGCATTTGTCAGTTGAATTGTTGATCTTTTTCTGGAAGAATAATTGACCATCTGTGCCTGATAGCACAACATTGTAGTACTGAACAAAACTAAATGTGTTTTTTATACTGTGCCTCTAGCATGTATCATATCTGCCTGCTAGACTCCAGAGCATCAGTGTTATTTTCCTAAATCAAACATTTAACAGACTGCTGGTCCAAGATAGTGATTGCTATTCCTGTGTTAGGATAGATATGTGAAAGTTTCTAAGGGGAAAACTTTGACAATTTATGTATTTTTTTGTAACTTCTTTTTTTACTATTTAACTGGTTACATGATTTCATATAATGAAATAGAACCAATCCAATAATAAACATTAGCAACTCATAGGTTTTTAATCATAAAACTGAAGACTGTTCGCCAGGTTGGAAGTGCAAAATGTCAGGGATGGTAGCTGTCTTTCAGGCAGGTGTTTGAGAAAAATTTTCACAGTGACTTCTGTGTCCCTCCTGCTGGCTAGTTAGGTCAGATATCAAGATAGTGAAACAGTTGAAGTTATGTTTCCATAACTGATGATATTGTCAACTTTGGGGCAGAAACTAACATTTTAATGATTATGCTTCTTTTTCCCTATGTGAATCAAATTGGGCTAATAGCTTTGAAAACATAAGGTGCTCAACTCATAAGCTTAAAGCACGCTGGATTGTGCATAGCAAGGCTGGAAATAAAGTGCAGTTTGCATGTCAACCTCTGAATGCAGTTTATTTTTGAATACTTGAAAGCAGTGCAGAGCTTTAGAGAAAAATCAGGATAAAAAACTTTAGGGGGAAAAAAAAAGATAGGGAAAATTAGCATTTCCTCGTATTTTTAAATAATTCAGAAATCCTTTTTCCCAGAATATGGAGTGTGTTTTGGGGAAGGGAACTGGGGGGGTTTGTTTTGTGTTTTAGAGCTCTGTTAATCCATTATCCTGCCATTTGTTTTGCTGCTACAGAGACAACCTAAGCTAACAAGAAGCTGTTTGTGTAATGGGGAAATGGTAAAATGTTACAAGGAGAGAAACAGACTGTTCGTTCACCTGTGATGTTTGTCATTGAGAAACTGGAGGTGTACTGGAAAGCTGTTGCATCCTGTTAAGCTCTCCTCCATCCCGTTACTGCAGAACTGTTCCAGCATGCTTTCTGCAGGATTTCCTCAATGTAGAGTTAAAAGACTGGAAAAATTAATTTTCCAGCATCTTACTCAGGAGGTTGTTGATCACTTAATGCAGTACATTTCAGTGCGACGTGGCTTAACTTACTTTTTTGGTCTGAATTTTCCATTTGCTTTTCATTCCATTGCTACTATTTGTAGTACTTTGGGACCTGAACAATTTTAGTCTTCATGTTTTATATTTCAGATACTTCTAGACTATCGGGTCTCCTTCAGCCTTTTTATGAGATGAAATACAGCTGGTTTTGTGCTGCATCCAGAACAATAACATAAGGATGTGTTTCATCTGTTCTATAGCTTGCCAGTTTCTGTAGGGATTTTGTCAGTTTATACACCACTTTCAGTGTGCCTGCAGTGAGTGGCACTTCCATGGGAGAATTCCAGCAAAACCCAAATTGTCAGTGAAGTGCTGTTGATTGGTTAGTACATACCCAGCTAGCAGTAGCATACACCTTGCTATTACAGGTAGATGTTTCAGGATCACTAAAACGCAAGTCAACAGTTTCCTTGGATAGTGAAGATCCTTTGGTACCTCTTCAAAAGAGGTGGGGGACAATGGGACAAGAAGGTAATTCTTTGACCTGCCTAGAGTCCAGAGAAGATTAGGCTGCAGACCACAAATCACTCTGTAATTTCAAAACCTAAAAAAACTCATTCTCTTAATAATGAGCGCTTAACGGATTTAGAGCACATCACCCCAAGGGTGGTGATGTTTCCAGCCGAGTCCTCTGTGTAAGATTATACACTGCTGCACATTTCTCTAGATGGAGGAAGTTATTAAAGTATTTGGTTAATTAATAAAATAGCTTTGGAATACTTAAGCTTTATTGATGTTTTTCTGGATTTTTTTGATGGGGTTTAGGAGTTTAAGGTAGCCAGATTTTTTTGATGGTGTTAACTCTTGATTCCATTGTATTAGTATTTCTGTCTATAGAAAATTGTAACTAGCTGTAAAATATCTGAAGACATAACTAAATAGTCAGGAGTGCATACGCCTTTTAATGTCAGATATTTTGAGCATTTGCTTGCATAATTCTTTCCTCCAAAAGATTACCATTTTAATCATGACATCAGAGAATGCATTTTTGGTGGGTTTTTACCTGATGGAAAATTCAGTGCAGTTTTTGTATAGTATCTTTTCTATGCAATAATTGAATGTTGATTCCTTGTGTCACTCTAGGAGGTGGCAAAAAGAACGTTTGAAGGACAAAGAGCATCAAACATCTGAGGAACTTTCTGACGAAAGTGACACTGAATTTGAAGAGGGTTTCAAAGTACCAGGATTTCTTTTCAAAAAGCTTTTTAAGTAGGTATTGTGTACTTTATTTTAATATTATGCTGCTGTATATTCTTAATAATATTAGTAGTAGCAGTCATGGTGATTTCTGGATCCCCTTTGCTGTAACTTCTACTTCAGTGAATGATACCTCAACTTTTACTTCAGTTGTTTCTTTAGGATTATTTCCTTAAAAAAACACAAACTCCAGAATCAAACCTCAAAGAAACTAATTTATTACAAGCACGAAATGCAGTTCCACGAAAATACAGACTATAACTGGCTGATGTGAATGTTGTGAATGTGTATTAGCTAAACTACAAATTGATAAGCTCTCCTTCTCTAATTCTATAAATGCTTTCTTTTATTGATAAGTGATTTCTTTTAATTAAAGTGTAGAGTGCTCAAATAACTTTCCTTTGAAGGAAGTGTTGACAAGTTGTGATAAATGAGAAAAAGAAATGTAGGTGTTTCAGTGATTGGTTGGAATGAGTGAAATTTTCTGCCAACCAAAAGAAAAATACAGACAACCCTTTCTGTAAATAACTGCTCAAAGTCCACACAAAGTAACTACTTATAATTCCTATTATAAAATAGTCTTGAACATTTTGTCCAGTAAAATTTTAAAATACGGAGAGTGCATTCTTAATTCCTTTAGTAGATGGAAAACAGTCTGCAACTCATTCTGGAGTTCTTTAGGACTGTATTACAGATTTTGACATGACTGCTTTCTGTTTCACTTTAAGACCATGGGGCCCAGTGACACTTCCAAGTTCATCTCAAAAAGCTATTTACAACAGGCAGCTCAAACAAGTAATTAGTGTAGTAGAAAGCCCTGGTTTATAATGGGCATGCATGGTATCCCTTCCAACAGGACCACTTAGTCTTAACCTCAAAGAAATTATTACTGTTGTCCTGCAGTTCCTCAGAAGGAAAGCACTAGCTCTGAAATGGAATTGAATTAATGACTTGGTTGCCAGGACCATACACAGCCAATATGTGGTCTCATGTTGTTTATGCAAAGGTACTGCAGAAGTAATCATCCTGAGAATGGATGTGTGGTCTGAGCAACTCAAAGGGAATTGAAATGAGGCAGACAACTACAAATTAATCTTAGACATATCAGCCTCACTAATGAAGGGTATCCCTACAAGCATGAGTCAGTTGGCAAAACTTCCTAAGTGGTTAGAAGGATCAATTGAGTTGAATGATTCTTCTGACTTGTAACTTAAATGCTGAAATCTCCGATGTAGGAAGGCCCCATAGTCAATAGACATTAAACTTAGAGTTCTGAGCAGGTTCAGTACAAAACATGGAAGTATATTGACCCAAGGAGGTTTCTAGTGGTATACTGTAAGTGATCTTCCTGCATAGTTGAATTCCAGAGAGGTTAGCTCACACTAGTAGTAGTAGACCCTTAAGTTCATTCTTTGGTAAAGCTGTTAAAGTGGACAGTCTGCTTCGTCCCTGTATACTTGTCTGATTCGAGGAACATTCAGCAAGAATACCATTGGTGCTGTTGTCGAACAAAACCAGTGAGCAAGACTGACTTACAAATATTGCCCTGTGCTGTCTGCACTTAGCCTGAGAGAACATTGCCTGTGTAAACAAGAAACCAGGTTTCTTCATTGTTTGCTTTCAGTGAGTGATTTCCCTGATACATCTGAAATGTTAATTTTTTGTCTCGGCAACAATGCAGCTAAACTCTGCAAGCTACTGTGGTGAATTTTGAGGGATGCATCACAGCATGATTGCTCATGTGAAATACAGTCCAAGCATAACTATTTTGGAAGACCAGGCAACATTTTTATTTTACTTCTACAGTATTTTTGTAGTAAAAAAAAAAAACCACAAACATTAAAATTGGTGCAATGAAAGCATAAGGTTAAAGAGAATATTATCTCTCAGTGTAACCATAAAAAAAACTGGGTTTTTTTTTT
Source organism: Psophia crepitans (assembly GCA_013399095.1). NCBI lineage: Eukaryota > Metazoa > Chordata > Aves > Gruiformes > Psophiidae > Psophia > Psophia crepitans. The sequence goes on along the minus strand of VWZZ01004451.1, from coordinate 1,129,740 downwards.
AGTTTTGCATAGTTGCCATTATTGCATGTATATGGAATTATACAAAGAAAGCACCTACCACTTTTGTGGTTTTAGATAACCTTGGAGCGGAATTTTCATAAACTTATTTCTCCGCTGTGAAACTTCCTCAGGAGAAGGAAAAAGATACTTACAGATGCAGCTAGCTTTTAAGCACTGAATGTAATCCTAAGAAATAATACAAAATAATATCAGGAAGTTCTTGAATGATTGTCTTCTGAAGAGACATACTGGACATTAGTCTGGGGGAGTAGCTTCTGTCTGGAATTAGGGTTCTCTCCATCTCTTTAATATTTCCGTCAGAAAATGTTTGTCTTCATAAAATTTAGTAATGGTAGCGTCTTACCCAATTACTGCTAATCCTGCAGGCCATTTCATAGTTGTTTTTAGATTGCTGCATTTTTAAGGTGAATTAATTTCTAATAAAAGAGGTTTTTAAGGTCGTCTTAGTATAATGCATTTGAGACACCAGCAGATAGTATGATGTCTGTACAATTAGATGTGTTCTTTGATCATCTTTGTCTAACTACTCAAGCCATTTGTGTGTCTCTGGCATTCTGTAAATCCATACAGAATTCATCATAAATTGATTTTTAGTAGTACTTTGTAGGCACTAGTATCATTAGGTGTCAGTAGTCCTAAATATTATTGTTCAAAGAACAAAACAGGATTTTAAATGCACGCAAGACAGTGCCCTAAAATGAACAATCCCTATTTTAACAAAAAAATGTGGTTTGTGCTTTGCTGTGCTCTGCACACCAGAAGTGCACGCCATCAAGAAAATGCTATCAGTAACCTTCTTCCTCTAAGTTACAAGACTTAGAAGTGCTGAAACGTGTATTTTATTTTTTTGATCATAAATTAAATATACTCTTTCTTGATTTCTTTCTGTCCTGTTTTCAGTTTAACCCACACACGTGGTGTGTTATTCCTACTGGTCTCACTATTTCAAATCATTGTAAAAAAAAAAACATGTCGTAAAGCGGGTCTCAATCCAGCATCTTATCGCCACCTTTTTAGCTTGCCATTGTATATCTTACTTTCTAGTCTACTTTTAATTGAAATGTGTTTTACATTGTTGCTTAGAAAATTTCCAGTGAATGACTGGGAGTAGAAATTGCCCTGATACTCTCACATAATAACGCTCTGCTGCATCCCATTCACTGGAATAGTTTCTGTTGTTCTGCCTTCCAAAATATTTTGCCTTGTTGGCTTTTCTTCTTCATTGAAAGAGACTAAATGTTATTAAATGAGTTTATGTAAAAAGAAAGCATGCTTTGGCAGATGTGATCAGTTTTCACAGTGGAGTATAAAGTCTGTACCCCTTACAAAGTCAAGCTTTTCCTTCAGTTCAAGGTGTATGTTCCAAATAATATAACTTACTAGACCCTTACACGTCATTTTTTCTGAAAAGATAATGCTTTGTTAGAGTAGCTTTCCAAGCTGGTATTAACACTTAAAATATACATGAAATAAAATACCCTCTAATTACCATGACTATCAGTTTAATTAGAAATGTTTTAGTGTTGCATAAAGAATGAAAGTCACATGTAACGTCTGAGTGCATCAAAAATGTATGACCTAGTAAATACAGCACTCGTGTAAAACACAGATCCAGCATGTTACTGTAACTAGTATAAGAACCTTGCCAAATGATTAATTCATGAGTACTTTCTGTTATGATCTGTATTATCAAACATTTGCCATCTTCTTTTTTCCTTGTTTTAGGTACCAGCAGACAGGTGTTAGGTGGCTCTGGGAATTGCACTGCCAGCAGGCAGGAGGAATTCTGGGAGATGAGATGGGATTGGGCAAGACCATCCAGATAATTGCCTTCTTGGCAGGTCTGAGCTACAGCAAGATCAGGAGTCGTGGTTCAAATTACAGGCAAGTGCTCCTCTGCAGACTGTCAGTCTGTGGAGCTCAATTAATATTTCATCAGATGTATTGCTGGTGGAGGAGGGTCCTGTGAATTATTAATGACATTTCAATTACAATATTCCTTTAATTCTTTTAGTGGGGGACATCAAAGGAAAAATTATACGAGACAATGGAGCTGTAGGGCAGGAAAAATTAAACATGTAACACTTTTAATGAATTCCAGGCATTGATGCTTCATTTTGCAGATGAGCCGCGCTAGATATTTTGGGTCAATACAGTGTCTAAGGTTAGCTTCCACAAATGGATTGTTTACAAACTCAATTACATTAATATCAATAGTTTACACAATATGGAATTTTAAATTAGATGTAATACCTTTAGTTCCATTTATTAAATTTTACATTAAAATATTTGTTCTGGCAAGCCACCAGGTAAATGCTTTACAGGAAGTAGCAAGCTGATTTGCAATGAAAGTTAGTTTCTGATCGGCAGGGAATTATCCATGCCAAAAAATAGGAGTAATAGTAAAAACAGTAACTTACTTGGAGGAATTTCCATCTGCTATTTTTTTGTTGTGTTGTTCCTTTTCAAAACTATGTTAGAGTGACTGGCCTTTCTTACAAGACCTTTTATGCTTTTTTTTTTTTGTTACTGAGCAATGCTTCAAAATTCGTTCTTCATAGGTGAAATTACCGGAAACGATACTTGTTGGTGTCCTTGGATTTAAAATGCATGCATGAATAATACTTGATTTTTCTAGTTCTGTTGGCTTATTTACCTGATGTAAATTACTACATGCAATTAAGCAAATGTCATAGTACTATACTAAACAAAAATAATTAACTTTATGTAGAGGCATTTTTAACTTATGTTCAGCATGTACGTGAATTGTAAAATAATGCTTTAAAGAGAAAATATTACTCTCTTTTCTCCAGTTGCTTCCTACTGTTGTCTTTATATAAAAAACTCCATGCCCTCCATCACTCAGGACCTTTTATTTACTTTGATATGGCTGCTTAATTTAAAGATGCTACTGTACAGATTATTTTGTGCAGGTATATTCCCTGCCCCAGTTGGAGGACCACTGAGTTGGTGGAAATCCTTCAGGAACATCTCTTGACATTGTTGCAGTTACAGCTTAAGACCTAAGACACTGCAGCGAAACTACAATAAAATTTTGAAAGGGCCAAAGTATAATTGCATACTTTCTAAAGTGCTCAGTCTCATTTTTTGGCTGGTGCATATAATTAAATCCATCATGATAGTAATTCCATAGGAGGAAACAAGGTTTAATTTTTTTTGGTGAAACTTAACTCTAATTTTGCTTATGTACTGTAAGGCAGAAGGTCTAAACAACTTGATCTTTGCACAGTTAAGTATTTTCCACATCTGCACTCTGAACTAGGAAGACAGTAATACTGGCCAGCTAGCCATGTCTAGTAAACAGAAGACCTTCTGGTCAGCCTGGCTGAGAAGCAGGCATTAAGAGTGGACATAGTTGTGTTGCCAGCATGCTGAAATGTCTTCCAGCCTAGCTGCTACCTCGTTACCTTGATGTGTAGATGGAGCTAACGTACTACTGTATGAATCTGGCACTGCGGGCTTTCCCAGCCTCAGCTGACCTTCTGGAAAATGGAGATAATACTGTCATTCCTGTGCAGGATTGCAAAAACTGCTTTATTTGGAGACACTTTAATATTAAGACAGTAGGATCACTTTTGTTGATACTCAAAATATTCAACTTTATTTTCTTCAAGTGAAACTTTCTGCAAGAGTATTCATTAAAATAAGGTGAGTAGAAATTTCCTTCTGTAGACAGCTTCTGATTCCAATGTTTTCAAGGAACTACTTGTTACATAGAGTATAACTATTAGAAAAATTAAAATGTTGTCTCACTTTTAACAGTTATTGAGCCATACAGTGGGGGGAAAACCAAATGTCACGTGAGGTATCAGCAGAAGTGTGCAGCTATGGTGGTGTAAGGATATAAGGGAAGCAAGATTTATAGAGGGGGAAAGGTCTTTTGTGAGACAAGCTGAGACAGCAACAGCTTTCAGAACAAGAAGAAACAAAGCAGCAGCAAACTTAAAGTAACCCAACTCTAGCCTTGTATCTAGGTTGAAACCTGTTGTTGAAACCTGTTGAATGGCTTGGGAATCCACAAGTTTGCTTCTTTTCAAATACATTATTTTGTTTAATAAAGATGTTACTTTCACTACAGACTTCATTTATTTGAGAGATCAGATGAGGAACTTTGCCATAAAGTTTATACACTGGTTATTTACTCATCTGTGCTCTTCAGGATGCTGAGATGTAATCATACCCATTAAACATTAAGGCTCAATCTCTACTGTGAGTGGCAGAGAGATTAATTTCCATAGTGCTTACATAAATAAAAATCCATTTTGTATTGCTCTTGCTGCCCCGTTCTTTTATTTTTCACTAGTGTTTAGTTGTCATTTCAGTTTCATTTTGAAGGCATGGGCATGGTTTGTCAGTGCTTGGCAATAGAGTTGGTTATAGTGCAACATGTTTGCTAGTTTTTTGAGTACTTAAAGATCAGAAGTACAGTATGCCTACAGCTTCCTTTTTCTTGCTAGTATGTTGCAGGAATAGATCTTATTTGCAGTTCTAATCACATCCAACTAAATAAGAACTAATAAATGATACTTACAGTGGATTTGGGTTTTATAAACCAAGAAGCAACAGAAGAAGAGAGAGATTCGAGTATATTGATCATATGTGATATTGACCGTAAGCTATTAGTACAATGCAACTGTGGAAACGGGACAGAATACATCAAGGCAGTATTTTTGGAGTAGGAACAGGGCAGTGTTAGTATTCTGGGCACCAGTAAGACTTTGATTTGGAATGTTATTGGTGTCACCTTGTTCTAGGAAAACAAATATGAATTGGATGGGCAACAGAGCAAATCTGTTGCAGTGATTAGGAAGAATGAAGGATGCCTCCTAAGAGTAGCAAGCAGAAGTCCGTGGTTTGTTCAGTTTTGTGAAACAGCACAGACTGGAAGAAGTTAGATGACTGTCATATAAATAAATAAAAGCTCTCAAGAGAAGAATAAAATGTTGGCTAGTGAAAAGTGGTTAGAGCCAGACTAGTCACAGAAGAGGTTTCACACAACCGAGTGGAGGGGGAGTAGGTTTTCTGAAAATTGATCAAAGGAAGTGTGAACTCCTTATGTAAACTAAGGGGCTGAGGGGTGCAGGGAAGTGGATAAACGCAGCATGTGAGCTCGTTTGATACAGACCAGGGAAATAAATAGAGGTAATTTGTCACTACCCATGAAGAAGGAGAAACTGATACATTCTGGGAAAGATGGCATTGCTATAGATATTTTTAAGAGTGGTTATTTGGATTTGTAGCATAGCTAAAGCTGTCTTTTGCATCTTTGACTTCCCCTTGGATTGCTGGGAGTTTTTTAATTAGACTAGGTAAGGTTGTTATAGTATTTTTTCATAATGAAGAGATAAGCAACATCCAGGTTGTCATTCTGCATATGTATAAGCTTTTAATAAAGAATATTATTTCTTAATGTCAGCAGGTTTTGTTTAAAGCAGAGTATTGCTGGTGTCTGGGAAATCCTTCTTTATTGCTATGTGTGTATGATCTTGAGTATATACTGTGATCTTTTGAATTGTTTGTTACCACTTGAACAGTACATAGTTGGCCAGACACAGATCACTACGTGATTACTGTAGCTATTGCCTTTGTTTGCAAAGTCACTTTGTTCTGTGTTTTAAAGAGCAAGTATATTTGAAATATAATGACTAGTAACCACTGCTATATTGGTATATTTCCTATATGATTGTTGGTACTTGGTTGTGATGATAACATTTCTTGTTTGGCTGTTGTGTGTGAGATTTTTCTCTTCTTGAGAGTAGACCTGAACTTAATATGCAGAAGGACTTCATTTCAAGTGTCGCCAGTAATTCGCAGAAACAATCACATGATTATAAGAAAGTTATGAGACAGTTTAAGCCTACCTCAGACCTCAACTTCCATGAATGATATATTCTGCTTCTTTAGGGTCCTAAAGTATATTACCAACGTGAATTAGAACACCTGGGTGTAAGTCCATTTGTGAGACTCTAGCTACACATTCTTTTTAATAGAAGAAATAAAATACTTGAATCACATGATTTTCTTTTCTCTTACAGAAACACCAAACCTGATTTGTATTACCACAGAAGGAAGTTTCCTTATGCCTTATTGTTTGGAGCTTTTCTATTTCTGTGTTTATCTTGATAGATGCATCCATTAACTGTTCAGTGGATGGGTTCTTAGAGCAGTACCTCTTTCATCTTCCTTTAAAAAACAGACTACCAGAAAAACAAAGTGCCAGTTAATTTTCATAGCTCTCATATTCCACTTGAACTATAAAGTGTTTCATTTTAATGTGTGTATTTTAATGAATCACTTAATATAGAATATGTATTTTAACATAAGAGTGGGGTTTTTGCTTGAATACTCCATTTTAGGTACCCGGGATTGGGCCCAACAGTGATTGTTTGTCCAGCTACGGTGATGCACCAGTGGGTAAAAGAGTTACACACTTGGTGGCCTCCATTTAGAGTTGCTGTTCTGCATGAAACTGGTTCTTACACTGACAAAAAGGTAATGGTTGACATCTGTTTTGTAATTCCAGAAACACCTTTTTTTTTTTTCTTTTTTTTCCTTTTTTTTTTTTTCCTTTTTTTATCCCCTCTCTCTTCCTAAAAAAATCCTCTGTTCCTGAATGTTTCTGTGGAAGCTTGTGCTCTTTTTCTGGTTGTTTTAAAAGAACAAGTTGATTGTCTTGTATAGATTTGCTAGGAAACTGAACAAAAAGGGGATGACATGGAGTACATTTATATTGAGATATAGACTAGCATTACCTAAACAATTAAACATAGTAACAGGTTTCTTGCTTGAGCTTTGCTTGTGCTGTAGTCCATGCTAGAAGTTCATAGCTAGATTGCCTGTACACCAGATACATGCTTCTAGTACTGGTGAATTCTTTCCTTGCTATTTCATGCATCAGTATGTCATTGATCTAATATGTAATAGGTTTTGCTTGCACAGGCAATGTCTCTTCAGTTAGTCAGTATGTCAGCTGATACCACCTGGTCTCATTTTCTTTAATGACAGTATTACTTCGTTGGTTTTCTCTTTTTTTCAAGCAGTGCCTTTTCTATCTTTTAATTTTCTTGGTCAGTCTCTTAATATGCATGTATTTATTCAGTTTCTCAAGCTGACAAGCCTAACTTATCCAAAGTTTCAATCCTTGGTACCTTGCAAGAATGAAACAAGGAAAACGTAGATTTTTTTGTTTTCCATTGGCCTCATGCTTAAATGGATTTTCAGGATTCAGTAAAGCATTTTTAAATTTCTCTTTAAATATTTATTGAATTTCTTGTAATAACATTAAAATTATATGGTGCTTAATTGCACTTGATTAAACGTATTATGAGGTAATTGATGCAGTTACAGTACATGGCAAAAAAAGGAATAGCATGCTCTAATGTGCTAATAGCTTCCTGTTATTCAATTAACTTGGTATGTTTTCAAGCCCTAAAAGTCTGTTGACCTCAATAACATGCTCACATGTCTTCCTAAATTAAAATGTGTGTGCTTATTTTGGGGTATTTGTTAATTAAAGCACTTGACAGACTGGCTCAAATTTTTCCATCTGCAGAAACAGTCAGGTTTTCAGGACTTCACCTTTCTGTTGTTCTCTCACAAACGCCTATTCAATGACTTAAAATGAAGGAATTCAATTACTATATGATCACTGTGGATAGGTTCAGCTCTCTAATTCTGCCCTAATGCCTCATCTTCTGAGAACTGCAGCGGTATGCTTTAAACAGGTGTCACTGCTGGTGTGATCTTCACCCCATGCACTTTTTTCCTATATGCTTCTTAATCAGAAAAGAGCAAGCTTGTGACTAAAGTTAAAAACGAACAAAAAAACCCCTTTCCTGTTCTAGTTGTCATTATAGCTGCAGGACAAGTTTATTACTAATTTGTTAGCATAAATAATACTTGTACACTGAAAATATATCACATAAAATAAAGACCAGGTGATACTCCTGCCTAGAATTTCTTTTCAGTATGCATTTTCTCTATGAATACGTTAGTATTGATCTGATCTCGTGACAAGTCTGTTTTCTGACAACCTATGATATTACAGGAGGCTGCTTTTGCATGTGTTAACTTTTATAATACTCATGCAGGGACCGGTCTGCCCTTATGCTGTGGCATAAGGCATAAAGTCAAGTAAGTTTCAGAAGTAAATAAGAAAATTGTGGTTAGGCTGTGTAAGGACATATGTTTGTTCTTTGATTGAAATTAATTTTACATGGCTAAAAGCCAAGTCATTGTGCATGTGTGGCCTTAATGTTGCACAGACCTGTTTGGAATTCAACTGACAGTTTCAGGATTCGCCTGTTGTTCTGTTAGTGTATCACAGTTTATCACACAGTAAATGGGAAGAGTTTTGTGCTGGACAGCTAACTTGCAAGGAGATGGGATTGGGGAACTGAATGTTGTTATCTGCTTTGGAATGAGAAAGGTCACTTCAGTCTCTGGGCCAACAGAGGCTAGAATGGTCTGGACCAGTGGAAGAGGGACAAACTGTTTCTAACGAACAGGAAACGTTTCATCTTAAAACCAATGAAGGAGAATTTTGCAGGAAGAGTTAAGCAATGACAGGTGTCCCATAAGACAAGACAGCATTTCTTATCAGAAAGAGACAACAGCTAAGGTTTCATTTCATAAAAATATAAGTTGATCTTTTAGGTGAGCTGGATCTATGTAATTATTACCATAAAATTGTCAGGAATCCTGAAATATTGGCAAATACTAAATCTTTCAGAACTGGTGAAATTATATGGTTTTTATGAATAGATATTTTCTGTTGCACCTTCTGAGGTACCCAAGCATCAGTGCAAGATCACGTCGCCCAGTTCTTTAGGCTTACCTGCAGAACTATTTGCTTGACGGAGAAGAGTGGGGAACACATCTGTTCTGATTTTTTTTATCATAAATTTCATAACAAGGCAATACCTTGCGCATCTTTTCAGTTAGTGACACTTCTTTAGTGTTACAAAAGGACTTCTGAAAAGTGTGGTGACAGGCTCACCGATCATTACCCTAGCACATCCTCTGTAGGTTTTTAACATATACGATGCTTCAGAAGAGTGACAACTTCATTCTTTTACTAAAATAGCAATGGAAGACAATTTTGGCAGAAAAGGAGAGAAGTGTAAAGTTCCAGTTTCACCCATTGAAATATGACTAAAGGCCTTCAACTATCCACAAAGGAAGGCAGACTGCTATTTTAGATGATGGCAGAAAGACATGAAGGCAAATTGGATTGGTTTTCAAGACTTTAGAGCTAGTTTAAGGCATTTGGATGAAATGTAAAACTTTTTTATTACTTTTATTTGTGATCACAGAAGATCATTTGATTCTTCTATGATGATAATTATGCTTAAGTTAGAAGCAGTAGGAAGAACCGGATTTAAATAGTGGTCTTCCCCTGTGAAATCAACTTTCAGTTTGAACAAGGTACAGCATTTGTGGCTACATATGTCCTCTGGTACTGTCTTATGCTGTTAACCACCCACTATGGTGTACACTCAGATCTGATGTAGCTTAAAGTAACTTGTAAATATTAAGTGCTCTGAGACCTCTAAGGATGAGAGAAAATAAATAAGTACATCTAATATAGTATGTCATAAATACTGTTTTATTTATGATACAGTACAGAAGATAAGGGGAAGAAAGCTCTGTAATTGTAGCGGGAAAAGCCTTCTGCACAAAGAGCTTGTTCTGTTTCAAAACTTCTGATGGCACGTGAGCATTCGTAAATCATAGAATGTAAGAGACAAGTGAACTTTGGTTATCTTGGTTTAACATATCGCATATGGAAAGAGTGCTGTATTAAGATCAAGGCTGAACTTCTAATTTATTGATCTTTAGAACAGGTATCACTGAGTTTAACCATTCTTTCTGGTGGTAATCGCATACCATTTGTAAAGCCATAACATTGCATTCCCTTGTTCTGGTCAAATGCTGGATATGAAACATGGCCCTCAAAAGCAATTGTCAGTTCCTGATGCTTGCACCTGTGGAACCATCTATTTGAAGGTGACTTTGCACACTGAAGACTTCAAACCTTCTACCCTCACAGTAGAGTATGCGATCTACAGGCAAAGAAAACATGCCACAGAGGTTACAGTTACTGGCATGACTGCATACAGAACCTCTGTTTTAGCCAAAGGCTCTGTTTCTGAGTTAAGGACCAAACTCAGATGAACTTAGTATCATGATACAAGAAGTAGCATTCTTGTTAAATATGTAGTAAGTGCTTTAGCTCTTTTTATTGCAACTTTTACATTATTAAATATTGTAATGTGTTCTTTTGAAGCCTCTTCATGGTGCCATTTAGATTGTTTTCGTGGGGGCAGGGAAATAATAGAGGTTTTTATAGGTTGAATTTATGGATCTCTGGGCTTAATGGTTGCTTATGAGATGGCGATAAGCCTGCTGAAGAATGCATTTTTGATTCACAAGTGATATATGGTTGCGTGACTAGATACTATCTCTGTAAGTTCACACTTGCCTTAAAGATGTCTTCTGAATTTCTTAGTTATAATGAGTCTAGTTCTTTAAATTCAGTCTTAACATACACATTTCTGTTTAAGAAAGTTACCATTTTTAATACATAATATTATAGAGTTCACGTCCATTTAAATATTTTTAAAAGACTACTTTATGCTTAGAAAGATAAACGTTATTTCTGTAAGCATCAGTCAAGAAAGTTGTCCTGTTTTTGTAGCTTCAGAAACAAACTTGTAGCTACAGCAAGGTACTAACAGGAAAAAAATATTTGGTTAGAGGTGTGTCCTTAGAATAAGTCATGATTGGTTTAGCCTGAATAAATGGTGCTTGCCAAAAATCTTCCAGTCTCTGGATATTCCATGTGTCCCAGTGAAGAAAAGACACCACAATCAACTTACCACCCTAAGTTAGGAGAAAATACTGTCCTTGAATTGTAAAGGCCTGAAATACTGTGCTGAACAGAACTACAAGATCAGAATTATTCTATCTACTTGCATGTTCCTCTATTCATTAGCATCTTTTAAAGGCCAGAGTTCAGAAATTCAAAGCTAGATAATTGCTGTGTAATCTTTTGACATTAGTAGGATTTGTTTCTCTTAAGCTGATTTGTTTGTTTCTTTGGTTTTTTTGTGGGGGTGTTTTTGTTTTGTTTGGTAGTTTAACAGTGCATACCCTGAAATATTTCATTGAAGTATATTTCTGGGGGGGGGGGGA
>VWZZ01004451.1:1096455-1118399 GCA_013399095.1 Psophia crepitans | reverse complement strand
GCGGGGCAGGGGGAAGAGGAAGGGAAGGAATTAAACATGTCTGAATCTAACCAACAGGAATTGTGAATTAAACAACACATGATAAAATAGCATCAGTTCTGAAATGCCACAGCTTCAAAACAGTGTGTATGCAATATTAAATCTGTTACCGTATTTTAAAATATTTAAAATTATTCCAAGAGCAGCAACTAAAGCAAATGCAACCTCTGAGAAAGTACCCAATGCAGTAAAATGAGAGTTAATAAGTGTTGTAGTGTGAGTTGATATAATTGTGATGTTGTATATCTTCATTGTCAGCACAAATCCTTGTTTATTAAAAATTTAGCTTGAAGGAAACTTTAATTAATTACAGGTTCAGTAAATCCTGACTAGGATTCTGCTGTGGTGTGTTTACAGTGAATGGCCTTCATGTGCCTGTGTTTCACTTCTGTTCTCTCTGCTACCTGACAACGTGATTTATGGCAGTTGTTTTCTACTAGTCCACTGTTTGCCCTCTAGGAGGGATTGGTCTCTTGAGCCTCCATAATAACAGCAGCACTTTCACAAAACATCTTTTAATGACAACAGTGTAGCATTCTGTAAGTCAGGCTAATTGCAGACATACCCTATTAATTGCAAAAACTAGGAGAGGTTACATATTTTACAAGCTTTTAATTTGAAATCGCCCGAGATGATTTGTCTTTTAAGTGTTTGGGTGATGTCTACAATATTCTATGATAGGCCATTGCTGAGGCTCCAGGACACGGTTATAGAGTACGGAAAATGTGCCAAATAGAATTAAGCTTTGGATGTCCACTCCTGCCTAGTAGTTCTACTCTGTAATACAAGTTGTTCTAAAAATTACATTTTCTCTTGAGGATCATGGTGTCAACATTAAATAATGTGTCATGGTTTTGTCAGGAGATGATAATCAGAAAGTAGAAATTCTTGAACAGTTAAACACGGAACTGCTTTCTGAATCTTGAGTTGTGTCTTTGATCTCTTTATTGTAAAATTTCTTGCTCGTGGACTTTTAACACCAAGTCTGAGATGGGGTTTTTTTCCTTTTGTCTTTGCTGATTTTGTTTTGGGATTTTTCTTGTTTGTGGTGGGTTTTTTGTTTTGTGTTTTTTTTTGTTTTTACTTCTAGTAATAAGGGTTTTGTCTTTCCTTTACCAAATTCTGTGGTGGTTCTACTTTTCTTCTTTTATGTTGGGTATCTTTGTTTCATCCAGAATCACCTCCCAGCCCTCCCATTTTAGATGTGTATGTGGAGGATAAATGCAAGACAGATGATTCTTGAATACTGTGAATGCTGTGTGGACGATGATACAGACTGTTCCTGTCCTACATAATTTACAGCTATAAAGGCTAGTAAAAACTTAGGGGAAGGATATAGCTTACAAGACAAGCACAAAATTTGAAAGTTAATAACAAATATTTTAATCCTATTAATAAGAGAGGTTGTACAGAATTTAGTATTAACCAAATAGATTCTTATGATTATTTTTTTGTGCTTTGTTTTCCCCTAGTGTTCTAAATCACGCATGCAGTAACAAAGCTGGGTTTATGAGGTGAATATAGGAGAACCTGAAGAAACCAGTTACTTGAATCAAATTTAGTGTTTGTTTTTTCAGACAGTGCCTTTAAAAAAACAAACAAACAAAAAGACCCTACAACTTCCAAGTGCTTCATTCTCTTACAGATGAGCCAAGAATCATACAATCAAATCCTTGCCTATGTTTATTTTCTTTGCACAGTGAATTATCTATCTTCTTTTTCAAAATTTTTTGTACATACTTTGGACAGCAAGCTTGTAGCTGAGTAGGTCTGAGTTTTCTGTCTGTTACTGACAATATGCACCTTTTTGCTTTTAGGAGAAACTAATTCGTGAAATTGCCTCATGCCATGGAATTTTAATTACATCTTATTCATACATTCGACTGATGCAGGATTACATCCACAGTTATGACTGGCATTATGTGATTCTGGATGAGGGTCACAAAATCCGAAATCCAAATGCCGCAGTCACACTTGCATGCAAGCAGGTACTTCATAAAAGATGACTGAAAAATTTTAAGGGCTGGGGGGAGGTTCCAAAATCTAATAACCTGTATTAATTTTTTCATAAAAATACATGTTTGACCACTAATAAAGAATAAAAGCATAAATCACAATGGTCTGTATTTGACTATTTTATTTACTTATATTTTAAATGAGTTTACATCAGTAAATTTACAGAAATGTGATGAAGGAAAAAAAATCAGAAATGTTAAATTGTGTAGTAATTTACTATAGGGATAGATGTCACATTGGTGTTCATTTTCTACAAACAGTTTATGGGAAATGTATTGCAGAAAGCTGTTTATTTCAGGAATATGAGGCTACATATTCTAAAATGAGAATTCACTGATGTTGAAATTGAATATCCTCTGAGGCAGGAGGCAGGCTACACCATGACCCATGAAAATAACGTTGTTTTGGGTTTTTTATTTTTATCAATAGTTCCGCACACCCCATCGAATCATCTTGTCTGGCTCTCCCATGCAAAACAACCTAAAGGAGCTCTGGTCCCTCTTTGACTTTGTATTCCCAGGGAAATTGGGAACACTGCCTGTGTTCATGGAGCAATTTTCTGTTCCAATAACGATGGGAGGATATGCCAATGCCTCTCCTGTCCAGGTAAATGCATCAAAAACATCACATCACCTGAAGGAAACTGTTTTGTTGTTTCAAAACTGACTTTAAATGTACCTTATGCTGTATGATCTAGACACTAACCCAAAAGAGAGTTGCATGTGTGTTTTACTGCTGCAGTATGTGAAAAGAACTATACAACTAAATGAAACCATTTCATTCATACAGGGGTATAGCTTATGGACAGTTTTCTTGTTAAAAGCTCTGAACTGTAAATCATTAGAAGTATTATTTGATATAAAGTAAGTTGGAGTAGGAGGGGCCTGATCTCGTATTTTGATGTATTTAAATAGGACTTTCCTGTTTGTTATCAAGCTTCGGCAAATTATGCGATAGAGGAATCCTTAAATCCAAACTGAAAATGGTTTTCATTTTTAAAAAAGCTAAAATAGGTATTGAAAGTAGATCAACTATTCGATTTTGAAAGCAAAAAATTATTTGGAATATTTTGAATGTCTGTTAATCTTTGTAGTTTTAGTTCTCGATATTTATGACTTCTTAAACATTTTTCAAATTAACTGATAGATTGTGTAATAATCTGCAGACTAAATTTCATATAAATGCTAATAAACTTGTATCCTTTTAAATAGTTTTGCAATGTTTTGCACACATAATTTTTGTTTTCTTTTGAGTTAAAGTACTTTCCTTGTCTAAAGCTTAGTAATTTACGAAATTGGATGACCAATTTGTTTTTCACATATCAATAATTTATTATATTCTTTGTTTTGCTTTAAGAGAAATGAAAGTATTTTTAGCCATTATGTACAGTTAATACCCACCTCACACATCCATTACCCATTATAGAACCATATGCTCCATAAGGCCAGAGTGACCTTTCGTTTCTGTGATCGCGGGGATTTTCTTGTACCGATTTTTTTAATAGTCTCAAGCGGTTACTAATCTTCACTTATTGTCTAGTAACCACCATTGCTGCAGGCTTCTTTTTTGATCTTCAGTATACGTACTAGCAGTTTTTCCTATAGATTTTCGTTCTGTGCAAGTTTATACTTGCCTCTTAGATTGGTTTCTAAAAGAAATCTGTCATTTCTGGTCTCTTTTAAAGTCCACTAAATTAGGAAAGATAAATTAGTGGTACCTGAGGACGACTTACTTATTCAATGTTATTGTTGCTAGCATGAATTTTACTGCAATTTATGTCGTGTTGAATATGTAACTGTAGATCCAAATAAATCATAAACTATCCCATTTTATTAAGATTTTCCTATTATAATTATGGAATCTTGCTTGTAGCTAAACTTAATAGCAAGAACCAAAATACAACTTTTCTTCCTCCTTCAGGTAAAAACTGCATACAAATGTGCCTGTGTGTTAAGGGACACCATAAACCCCTACTTGCTGCGAAGAATGAAGGCTGATGTGAAAATGAACCTTTCACTTCCAGATAAAAATGAACAGGTTTGCTAATCTTTACTATTAGGTCTGAGCCCTCTCCCCTCCCCAAAATCCTATCTTTCGTTGACATTTGGAAATAATTTGCACTAGTAGCAGATGAAATGCTGTTTTAACTAAAGATGAGATGTAGAGCTTTCAAGTTGCTTATTCTTTTTATCTGTTTTCTGAGTATTAAATGGTCATAGTTTTGCAGGGTCTATGCAAGTACAGTCTCATTTAAAGAACAAATGATGTATGAAGTGCAGTCAAGTCTACTTAATACTGTCCTAGGTCACAGGTGCATACGAATGAGATGTCTGTGAGGTGTTTCCAAAGTGCATCTCCTGGACACTTTAACATTGTTTACTGCTGTAAAAAGGTTAATTTGGGCAGCAAATAGCAGATAAATACTTCATGGCAGTTGTTCATACTGCAAGCTAGCTGAGCCTGTACATTCTAATAAATTTCCAAAATATGTGCCTTTTAATCTAAAACTTGTTTGCTGTATGAAGAGGTGGGATATTTTTTAGGAAACATTTTGATTCAAAGTAGAGGAGGTTGAAAGTATTAGTTAAACAACTGAAATTTCTACAAATACTCACTTGTGGTAATTATTGGATTCTTCTGCCACTCAAGTTTCAGTGCTTCAGGCTTTCTTACCTTCTCCTCACTCTTTTCCTTCCTGTCTCCTCCCTCTAAAAGAAAAGCAGATGTGCTAGTCTTTGTAAGAGAGTGCTGAAAGTACATAATAAATTAGGCCGTACTCAATTTCTGCTGTACAGTCTAATGATTTTTTTAATCAAATTTTGACTTTCTATATACTTTAAATAGTCTGAGCTGTGTACTCTAAAGAATGCAATCATAAAGAGATGAAACAAATTTGATTTTTGTTCTTGTGAATCACAGGGCACTACGTAAGTTTAAGTTGTGGCATAATATTGGGTACCTTGCAGGATTTGAGGAAGTGACCTTGTTCCATTTTAGCCCATCAGACCACCTGAAAAATCATCTTATGCTTACACTCAAGGACTAATGACAGAACAGATTACATGTGCTAACCTAGTTTTCCCTGAGGTACTAAGAATTTACAAGTTGTAAAGGGCATAACAGACACACAATGGAAAGAGTTTATTATAAACATAGCTTTGAGAGAGCTAAAATTGCACAGTTACCTCATTAAAACTGGAAAATAGCGCTTCGAAAACTAAAGCAATTTGACGGGGAAAAAATAACTGGGAAAGGGCATAGAAAAACTTATGAAACCCATCTTAATGATTATGTTTGTTTTCTGAAAAGTCTTAAGTTTTTTATTTCTAATGATTTCTATACACTTAGAAATTTCGCTTAGTATTTCAGTATGTCAGATGTCCATGAAGCTTCATTGTAGCACATTGTAAAACTTTAAAGTTTACTGTCTTTGGAGTTTGTAGGTTGGGCATGAGTGGCTTGTTTGTTTGTTTTCTTAGGTCCTCTTTTGCCGTTTGACAGATGAGCAGCGTCAAGTCTATCAAAATTTCATCAACTCGAAAGAAGTTTACCAGATTCTCAATGGAGACATGCAGGTTGGCATTAATCAATGTTAATGGCAGGTAGAGTTTGATGGATAAAGTCACGGACTGACCTTCTCATTCTTCTAGCTGGATTCTGACCAGAAAGGGAAGCAAACGTGGATGTTGGTTCTGCGTTTGTGAATGTCTGCTCTTCTCTTCTCTTCTAAATGTTCCATGGAATATGTAGAGTTAGTTATCCCTATGTAGTAGCATGACCAACTGAAAGTAGGAATGGAATGAACTTAACAATATGTTTGTGATCTTGGGAACAAATTATGGCTTGTTGGATGACCTGCTGTAGGTAACTGTATGCACACTTTTTAACCAATTGCAAAAGTGAAACAAAGGAAAAGAGTAATTTGTCCTGAGAGTGCAGTTTAGGTATGATAATTTCGTGATGCAACAGTTGATGATTTCAGAGTCTTAACATAGAGCAGAGCAAATAGCAAGCACTGTTATTGTCTCACTAGTCACTTCGACATCTTTTGCCTCCATCCTTGCAACAGAAGTGTTGAAATTGCTGGGACCAGGATGACAGCAGTAATTTAAATACAGTTTCAAATGCCTGCTCTTGTCTGTGTAAAAAGTCTGCTGTTCCCTGTGACTCCTACATTGCACACATCTGGTCCGTTTGACTTCTGTGTGCATGCAGTGGATGTTTTTCACTCCCGTTTTGGCTGCAGGATACAGATTTATTGTTTTTAAAAGCAGAATTTATATTTCTTCATTATAATGTGTAGTTCACCATGATTCCTTGTCTTGTGAACTATGAAATGCCTTCTCCCCTCAACCCCAGTGGCTCCAGTTAGTTGAATGGTCAGTACAACTGTGTATAATACAGTGCCACACAAAGATGATGTTGACCTTATCCACTGTTTTGGCTTTTTTGTTTTTCCAGGTATCACACAGGTAAAATGGCCAAGTTTTTTCAAGTGCCTAACAATGTTAGTTATCCCAGTGAGAATTATTTTAAGGAGCTTGATCTTCAAGAGATGGCTTGTACAAGACTACCTGCAGAAATCTCTTGGAGATGTTACAGAATGGGCTGTCATCTTTGCTACAGTTCTGAAAATTTTGAACAGTCAATGCTTTTATTAGATGTTTTGTGATGGCAGCAGTGAATCCCAGCTGAAAAACAAAGACCCCGTTGTACAAATAAACCATAAATTTTGAGCAGGTTCATCCAACTTGTAGTGATAGAAGATTGAGGGATTTGCTGTTTCAAGCTAGTTCATTTTTATGAGTGCCCATTATCTCAGAAAAATAAACACCACTTGTAAGACTATTGAATGAAGAACTGAACAGAACCCTTCTAATACAGCATGAAAAGGGGTAATTTCGAGCTTCATATGTTTGTTCTAAACACTCATTCCATTCTTGTGGGTATACTTGCTATCCTCAAGGTCTGTCAACTTACCTGCTAACATGGCAGGGGTTGGAAACCTGGGTGGAATTTTTCCTTTTGAGTAGGAAAAATTTGACTGTGAGTTACAGCTAGGGACTGCTCTTGCTAATGTGGAAATTGTTCCGGAATTCTCTTGTCACCAGAACAGGCTCCCAAGAACATAAAATTTCCTTGACCTTCTCTTGTACTGATTTTTCCTGAAACTTTCCACGAAATCAGTATTAGTGTCCATTGGCTTCTCTAAAGAGCAAACCACTATTAAAAACAAACCTTCTTGATGATGAATGGGTTAATCCATTGCTGTTTATCTTTCTAAACTACATGCACATCCCATATAGACAGAAGTTATCTGTCAAGAAAATAATTTTTTTCTTCTTCTGTATCCTTTAGATTTTCTCAGGACTAGTAGCTTTGAGAAAGATTTGCAACCACCCTGACCTCTTTTCTGGTGGTCCCAGGATTTTGAAGGATGTACCAGATGCTGAAGTGGAGAAAGCAGATCAGCTTGGATATTGGAAACGTTCTGGAAAAATGATAGTGGTAGAATCCTTGCTGAAAATATGGCACAAGCAAGGTCACAGAGTGTTGCTTTTTACTCAGTCAAGACAGGTAAGATGAGATAATTGGGTTTAGTTTTAGTTGTTAGTAAAACTAAAAGTGTGTGTGTGTGTACCCCAGCAGGTGTAATCAGAACCACCTTCTTGTAGTAGTGTTCTCAGAAAAAGATACCAAAAAGACTAATGCCTTTGCAGTAACTGGAGACCAGTTTCAAAGCTCAGTAAGTTTTACTGGAATGCCAATGTTGTGGCAGCGTTGCCCAAATTCAATACACTGGGTCAAAGCTTGTATCAATATAATACCAGGCTGACGCAGTCGTGATGTATTTATTGTCCCTACTGTGTAGTTTCAGTATAGAATTGGTAGTCAGTTTGCTCACTCTGTTAAGTGCATGTGCACATCTGATCCCCAGAACTGTGTGCTTTGGGCCAGTAGCACAGACAGTAACCTTCATTTGTTTTCCCTATGTGTTCATGATTTTGTCTTGCTTCTGTTGATTCCCTGGAATGCTGCACCATTTACTTCGTTAATTGTCTTGAGACCATGGCTCTGGACTTCCCAAACCAAGTACAAACATTCTACTCATGCATTCAGCAGTGAAATTACTTTTTTTTTTTTTCCAATTATGTAAGTTAATTAATTTTCTGCTCATTTTAAGATTCAGAAGTGTTTGATCATCATCTTGTTTGATTGGCACTGCAGTTAGTACCAGAAAATCTTATATGCCTTGATCAGACAGTTGTTTTGTCTTCACATTTAGATTTCATTTATTTTTTCTTTTCCATCACAACAGATGCTGCAGATACTTGAAGTCTTTGTGAGAGACAGAAACTACTCCTACCTCAGGATGGATGGCACCACAACAATAGCTTCCAGACAGCCCCTTGTAACAAGATATAATGAGGTGAGATGTTACACCCCCCCACTAATACCTACTAGTGAGTAGGGTTGAGTTCTTGCATTCCTGTCTGCTCTGTTTTTAAATATACTGCGTCAGGTTTGAGACACAAAACTGGGGAGTTCAGTCAAATGAAACCACTTTCTTGGGGAGGTGGAGGGGGAAGTTGGATTTTCTGCTAAGAAAAAAACCACAATTTAAAATGAGGAAAAGAAATTTTATTGGACAAGAGTAAATGAAATTTAGATCGAACTACTTTTATTTGTCAAAAGAGATATTAAACAAGGAAACGTATTCCTTCTCTTGGCTCCCTTTGCGTCTCTGCAAATAATGCTGATAATAAAAGAATCCAGGAAATTAGGAAAAAGAATATCTTGTACTGTGATAATTCTTGTTTTAGTAAGTTCTCTCTTGTGTTATAGGACAAATCCATATTTATTTTTCTTCTAACAACTCGTGTTGGTGGCATTGGAGTTAACTTGACTGGTGCTGACAGGGTTATTATTTATGATCCTGACTGGAATCCCAGTACAGACACACAGGTGAGTTTGTTTCATTACATTCCATTTACCAGCTAAGTTGAAATAAAACTGAAGGTAGAATGACATTTATCTCCTCAAATAGTGTTAAAGCACTATGTTGCTCTTCCCTAAGTTGCTGTTCCTGGCAATAGTCGTTTAGGGTGCAGTTCCACATTATGATTACTCTTGTGGCCAAGCGAATTTAAGTGGTTCCCACCACATCCCCTTTATGCTGTCATACCTTACCACTCTTCAGTATTGTCAATTCATATAATCAGTTTAGAGTGTAGCCAAACAGTTGCAATGACCTGGGGTTTTTTAAACAAATAAACAAATAGATGTTTCTGAAGGGAGAGTACAGCCGCACAAGCTCTTGAGCAGGCGTGGCTGTTCATGGTGGCAGTGCAGGGTAAGAAAAGGAGAACAAGTGTTCCTTAAATTGGCTTTGCCACTAAATAATGATATGTAGCTATGCCTTTAGAAGATGCTGTTAAGCCGATACCTTAAAGAAGTTGTTCTTTATCTGATGGTGTGATGAGACTCTAGTTTATCAGATCCCTTAACAGTACATGGGCCTTACACATTTGAGAGGAAAATCTGTTTCTGATGGAAATCCTACACAGTTCTGAGATCTGCAAGTGTGCAGTCTGCCCTAGAGTGGTCTGTTTTAGTGGTTGCTTCAAGATATTTGTAGGAATGCTTTCAGTTAAGGAAAAAAAAAAAATTCAAAGGAAATGCATATATTAAAGCTCTACTGTGAAATAGATCACTTCAGGAATAAGTCTATATAAAGTACATATCCTAGATATGAGTTCTAATTTTAACATAATTTATTTTTTGAGGGGTTTTTGCATAGATTTCTTGGTACTATTGGAGACATGTCTTTTTGCATATGTAAACTTTCCAAATTGTTTTCCTCTCCTACTGAGTTAGTTGTCCTAATGCTGTAGAAATACAACAACTATGTAACTCCCTGGACTATTTGTTAAATGTCTAAACTGGGTTTGAAACAGTTATGGATAGCGCTCTGTCAAACACATGTCTAAGAGGCTAACATCTGGTAACCAAACCTTTCATGTTCCAGGCTCGGGAACGTGCTTGGAGAATAGGCCAAAAGAAACAGGTGACTGTGTATAGGCTTCTCACTGCGGGTACTATTGAAGAGAAGATATACCACAGGTCAGTGAGAACGATTCCTTGGTTACAGCTGTATGCTCAAGAAAATATTTGTAGCGGATCTGAGGTGGCGTTACAGTGACATACCTGAGCATGTGCACACATGGCTTGTAACCCCCAACCTTGGTCGTGGTGGGCATGTCATGGAAAACTTAAACATTTCCGTGGAGAAATGAGCCACCTTCTAATACTGGACTCCCAGCTGCAGGGCTGTGCTGTGCCTCTCTAGCTCCAAGACCCACACACTAGCTACACTTCATCAGTCTATTCCTCCAGCTGTGTCTAGCACATGCAGAATTCACTGTACATGAGAAAATATGAGGCATAGACAGGAAAGAGTCCCTTACTCAGAACATGAGACTCAACAAGTTTGAAATGCAAATTGAAATCAGCAAGTTCTGTATATTATCTCTAGGATTAATATAAAGATGCAGATGTGGTACATACATCCATTTACTGCTCTGCAAACCCAATTTGATTTTATTTCCAAGTCATTCCAAAGTGAGAGATTTAAATCCCAAGAACCACCAGTCATATTCACATTATTTATTCCAAAATGTAGCTAAAGCCTTAAAGTGTTTGCATTTCAAAATCAATGAAATCTTCTCGTTTTGCATCCTCATTCAGCTTTCTCAGTAGTTAGCTTCACTCACATGAATTCCAAATGAATGTACATGGGAATCCTCTGTCTAGGCATTACTCTTTAGAACTGGAATATCCTCTTTGAAAGTGCAGGTGAATGAAAACCTCTAAATAATGAAATACCCACGCTTATGAAGTGCCTGTTTTAATCTGTTTTACCACACGGACACAAAGCATCCGCTGTTGGTTGGATTGTGTCCCTCTGGCATACTTGTGTTTGAACAACACTGACCACATCAAGAAAGTGGCCTCCAAGGGTCAGGACAGGCATCAGAAATGCATTTATTTCCACAACAGTGCAAGGGACTTTGAACTTGAAGCAAGTTGCCTTTTATCTTTGCCTGTGTTTTCTTCACTGCAAATATGTGATCATCCTTGCAGGAAGCTATGAAGCTCAGTTAACGCTTAAAAACTGTGAAGTCTTCTGATTGGTGCACTACAGAAGGTGGCACCTATGTTTACGCTTGGTTTTGCCAATTGGATTTAAAAATAGTTTCCCTGCTTAATGCCAGCAGAGCCAAAACCACGATAACACTTCTTGAAGTGATTTCTAGCTTTATTTAGGGATGTATTTTTTGTACAGGAAAATAGTGCCTAGAATATGCAGTTAGAAGTTACGTAGTACAAACATGGGATAGAAGTAGATTTACCAATACTAGAAGACTTTCTGCACCTTATTCTCCCCCAAACTTGTTTTTTCAGTCCTCTGCAGGAGGGCTCTTTTTTTTTTTCTCCCCCCACCTCCTCTCAACCATAAATCTGATTTTACTTTTCAGTGGTTGTCATCCAGTCATCACCATCAGACTGAGCTCCTCTGCTGCTTTTGATTCCTCCAACCAATTGAAACCTTAAAATGTTGTCATTTTAACAAGCCCTTGTTTTTCTTTCAGGAGCTTTCTGATAGTTTTATTGTAATATATGCAAGCTTTTCAATTTTAATGGACAAAAAAATTCTAGCTGTGAAGTTATTTATTGCTTAGTTAAGGGATGCCTCATAGGACATTTCAGGATGGTGGTTACCTGTTGTGTTATGGGGTTGTTGCAAAACAATAAATCCCTGCATTTAACAATTTAGTTGGTTGTTTGAAAGTTGCTAGCTCAAGATTGTCTTTTTGGAAACTTAACATCATCTTCCCACTGCTTAATTGTTCTTCAAGGTAACATTTGCGCTTACACAGTCTTCTCTTTAAGCGCTGTATTCAGTACTTAAACATAGCTAGACATTGTTTCATGCACAAAGTACTTTTTTTGTTTTGTTTTAGACAAATCTTCAAACAGTTTTTAACAAACAGAGTGCTGAAAGACCCTAAGCAGAGGCGCTTTTTCAAATCCAATGACCTTTATGAACTTTTTACTCTGAGCAACCCAGATGTGTCTCAGGGGACAGAAACAAGTGCAATTTTTGCAGGTACGCATTTTTTTCCTAGTTGTTTAAAACAGAAAAAAAAAAGTGTGAAGTGTTTGATAACAGGATGGTAATTTCATTCATCCCTCAGGTACTGGTTCAGATGTTCAAGTCCCAAAACACCAATTGAAACTGAAACTTGAAAAGTCGCGTGATAATGACACTTCTAAAGGCGATCTCCATCTTACAGATAGCAGCTCACCAAAGTGCAGCAAGTTATCCAGTTCCTGCTCAACCACACACATGACAAATTCCTCTTCTAAAGCAATTGAGACAAGTGAGGAAACCAAAGGAAATGTGGAAGCCTTTGGCCAAAATAGTTGTGCAAAAGTTGCTACTAATATAAATTGGTTGAATAAAAGGAAGGAGGAAAGCTTGGAAGCAGGTGGCAAGTCTATGTCCCAGTCATTGCCAGGTGATGCAGGATCTTCAGAGAATGCCAAATGTCTGAACACTATGGTGGCCGATGAAGGACACAGATCAGCTAATGCGAATGTCCAGGGAGATTTTAGCCTTACATGTGGTGCAGCTGGCTCTTGGGAAAAGCGGGCTGCTAAAACTGAAGATGGGCAATTAGATAATAATCATTATAAATGTACATCAAAAACCAAGCACAGAGTGGATATGCTGTCACATGAGAGCCACAAAGATAAGTCTAAGAAGAAACATCACAAAGATGTCAAATTTGAAGGAGAGCGCATTCCTCATCTAGTGAAACAAAAGCGATACAGAAGGGAGAACAGTGAAGAGAAGGAGGAAGACTCAAAGAAAAATGATGATTATGTCTTGGAGAAACTTTTCAAAAAATCAGGTAACTGTTGTTACTTGACTGCTCAACAGTGTCGGACTTTAAACATAGGTATATAAAACTTAAGTGAGGAAAGGAGCAGTTCTGTTACTCTGATGGTTAGACCTACAGTACAAAATGTGTTTTAGCTATTGTTACTATAGTGAAACATTGGAGTGTTTATCGTTGAAGTGCTCTGGTTATGAAATGTCCTAATTACCTTGGCACAGACATTTCAGAGAGATCCGCAGCCTTCCAGAAACACTTTTGGATACAGAAGTAATGCAGTGTTTCTTCTGGAAATAAGGATGTAACCAACCTTCATTTACACAAGGGTTTCACTTCTGGCTATCCTGTCTATAACAATAGAAAATGATCAATTTACTCACGTAATTGCCAAGTCTGTTGTGAATAATGACCTCATCAGTACACCAGAAGTGATTTGCTGTCAAATTGATTGCTTAACTGATAGAAGAGGGTTCTCTTATTAGGAATTATTATATTGAAGTGCTGAATATAATCAACCTGAAAAAAGAAAAACATGATTGTGACATTCACTTAGATGGTGAATATTTAATTCTATAGATAACCATGTAAATTAAGATATGTCCTCCTTCACCATTTCTTGTGTCTTCTGTTTTTTAGGGGTACACAGTGTTATGAAGCATGATGCCATTATGGAAGCTACCAGTGCAGATCATGTGCTGGTGGAAGCAGAAGCAAACAGAGTGGCCCAAGATGCTTTAAAAGCCTTAAAAGTCTCTCGACAGCGATGTTTAGGAGCTGCTTCTGGTGTGCCAACCTGGACAGGCATGAATGGTCTTTCAGGTGCACCATCAGGAATAAAGTAAGTTCAGTTCTCTCACTGCTTTTCTGAAAACAGGAGTGTTCCTTAGGGTGCTATGGATTTATCGTCTTTTCTCCGCTTGGTATTTGCAGTAACATGTATCAAAAATAAAGACATGAAGGCACATTATGAGCCTAGAAAGTCCATTCTGAAGTACAAATAAAACGTTATTGTTGCACAGTAGAGGAGAGAGTGTTTGGTGGAGGGCTCTTGAGAACCCTAAAACACAAACTCAGTCAGTGTCTTTGGCAAAACTGTCTTAATCTTTTTGAGAAGGATGTTTTATGGAGTTAATTCTTTTTTGGGTTTTCAGAAGTCGGTTTGGTCAAAAAAGAAACCCAGTCCTGCTTTCTTCACATTCCACTTGTGCATCACCTGCAAAGAAGTGCAAGGTAAGAGAAACAAGCTAACTTTTCTCTTTCAATAGCTGATATATGTGAAATGTTCTGGTTTATGCAACAAATCTGATTTATACTGTAGATGTGTCTCATACCTATTTGTTGTATGATTATGTAGAATTCTAGAATTTTTAGGCACCCATGAATTGTATTTTTCATGTTTTTGATATAGCATCTTGATGAAGTCTAATTAGATACAGCAGGCACAAACTGCAGCATGGTCTGGTTATCTGTTTCAAGACTAGCAATGCTCTTCTTTAGCTTCCTAAGCTCTGAAGTTGAGACCAGAACGTGCTACCTCTTTATTGTGTATTTCAGATGACAAACTTCTCAGTGGTGATGGTTGCTGTTTAAGTCTAAACAGCATGCAGATTTTATTTAACGGATTCTGTGGATCTCAAAATCCAACTTACTCCACAGTTTATTTCTTTACAGGATGCGGAAACAGTAAAGAAAGAAAATGCAAAGAAGTGTAGTTCCAGTGAGCACTTTGATGGAAAATCTGGAGAATCATCATCCAGTGTGCTGGACTCTTCATCTTTATTAGCTAAGATGAGGGCAAGAAACCACCTTATTTTACCACAACACATAGGGAATGAGGGAGATGAGAATCCTCAGCAAGCACCTGCCCCAGCTTCAACAGAATACGATGAACTGCTCGTAGATGTGCGTAACTTCATAGCCTTCCAGGCCCGCGTGGACGGCGAGGCTAGCACTCAGGAACTACTGCACGAATTTGAGTCCAAACTGCCTGCAGAGCAGTCCTGTGTCTTTAGAGAACTTCTCCGCAATCTCTGCACCTTCCATAGGAGCCCGAACGGTGAAGGTGTCTGGAGGCTAAAGCCAGAGTTCCACTGACCTTTGGCAAGGGAAGGCACCTGTCTGTGCACTCGGCCACCGCTCTCCTTTCAAAGACTTAACTATTTGTCTTTTAAAATGAGAAATTATTTTGTATTTGTGATTTAATAACTGACTTGACCAGTCAATGGTGCAGCGCTTGTTGCAGACTCAGAGCTAACTTTTTTCTGATTTACACTATTTATATGAAAGTGCCATCTACCTCATAGATGAAACAATACAAAATATCAGCACCTTTTCTTTAAAAGAAATCTTAATATAAATGGGATGAAGAGTACATACTGACTTCTTATTGCAATAAGAACAAACCATGGATGTTGCCATGGGTTGTAAGACTTATTTGATTTCTATGAAATTCCAGGAACAACTTCCTCAATTCTCTGTATATTACTTGAATGGTCACGAGGCACACAGTGTACCATTTAAAAAAAAGAGAGATGTCAGCATGAGAGATTCACTTGTACCAACAAGTGCATCAAAATCATTGAATGACACTTTGATCAGTAGTGACAATTTTGTTTAAATGTTGGTGCTTTCATTTTTGCCAGCATCTAGCATATGCAGTGTAACTTACATCACTAATTAACTTGGGAAATAATTCTACTGCCACAGAGGTTTAACCACAAAAAAAAATTGGAAAGCCTGGCAGGATATTGAGATGACTAGCAGTTAATAATTACGGAAAACTTTTATTATATTATGGAAAATCCACTTACACCATAATCATCAATTCGGTTACAGTCCGATACACCACTGGCAATTCCTTGGTACAGTGTTTCTTACCACTGAGGTGACCGCAGCTGTTCTATTTGTCACAGGTTGTGGACTGATAATGGAAATCCCATGAAATGTTCATGGGTCTCACTGTAGTTTCTGTCAAAAACTGTCTGGTTTCCTGTTAGCACTTAAAATTTTATACCTTGGCAAAGACTGAGGTGTTAGTTGGTCAAAGGGGGAATGGCTTCACTGTATTTCACTAAACATAATCACTTGTGGCCAGAGACATAATTGGAGCATAAACAGAAGTTACAGGTCATACCTATTCTGTAGATAGGGAAAATCTCAGCCCTCCTAAGACAAATTCTAATTTCTTCCAAGGAATGAAGGATTGGATTATTTTTAGCAACCTGAGTACTACACTGGGTCTGTCTTCAATGTACTACACATAAGGAAATCATATGGGGGGAAAAGTGGGTAGATTTTCAGGAAAAACATGTTACTGCAGCAGCATTAAATTACTGTATGGCTTAAGCTAGAAACAGTTAAATATGCCTAATGTCCTTTCTATCCCTAAGCTACTGAGAAAAGGGAAAGCTGAGCTACTTTCAGGTTTTTTGTTCAGTGTGAAAGTTTCGTTTACTTCAAGTGAAAGTACAAATATTGAAAGATGAATGGTGAAGCAAGAATACAAACTGTTACTTTGCTCTCTTAAAGAAAGTCTGGAAGATACTTCCAGTGGCTTTTCCTCTTGTTTTTGCTCAGTGCTAAGGGATCAGTAGAGATTAGCAAAAAGTGGTGCCTCACTGTTTCAGTAACTGGTCAGCTGGCCTTTCACAGACTGGAGTTGGAGTGGGCAGACAGTCCAAGAATATGTTTCTCTTCCTCATAGCATTTGAAAGTGAGACTGTTGCACCTTCTCCTGAAATCTCTCTTTCTGATGCCATTTATATTCACTTACGTTCCCTTTTTCAGGAGAAAGATGAAACCAAGAATCTAGGCTGCAATTACAAAACACTTCAAAGATTGTCGATCTGTTGATGTGACTTAAAATGGATTGGTAAAAGAGTGAAAGCAAACCAATCTTGCTGTTCTCTCCAAAGCTATAGGGAATTTTAATTTATTTTAGGTGTCATGCACCCACACATCCTTATGCTCCAGGAACAAACGAGGAATTCAGCTGTCGGCAAAGGTGCTGTTGTCACCTTAGCTGTCAGTTCTGGAGTCGTTTTATTTACTACTTCCTATCTTAAAGACATAGTTCCTGTACTAAGGAAAGTTTGCAGCTTCTCAGTGAACTGTTAATGTAAATGGACTTGCATGTGTTTTTATAAATCCTTGGCTTTTACAAAATTATTAAAAAAGCAAAACCAAAACTCTGTTCTACAAGTCTTCTCTGGGGACAGGGGGAAGAATGGGGTGGGGGAGCCATCTTTTCCTGTATAGTGTGGCTCTCACTAAATGATTCCTATCATGTACTTCCTTTAACTACAATTCCATTTTTCATACAACTTCAAATTATGCGTCCTAGCAACTGGATTTTTTCCCAGTACTAGCTTTAAAGATAGATACAAATATATATATATATAATATTACATATTTGTATGTGTAATATACAAATGAATATTAGTATAATACTAAAAAAATTATTTCCATTTCAGAAGTGTATGTGATTAAAGGTCTACAGGATGATGTATAGGTAAAAGTTGTTCTGGAATATAAACTAGTTGATATGTGTTTTAGAGTAGAATAGTTATTTCAGAGTAATCCTACTTTTATTCTATAAAGCATTATCTGATTTTTTGTTTGTTTCGCTTTCGCTGTGTAAAATGAATTCCATTCGCATCTTCAAAGGATATCTGAAACAATTCCTGATTAATAATATTGGGTAGTCAAACATGTTTACCATTAAATAGCTTATAGATATGTAATATTTTTAAAAGCTTATATTTTGGCCTTCTCAGTTTCCAAGTATTCAGTGCTGCAATTGGTAGTTGCTACTTGTGCATGATTCTAAAAGCCACTCATGTGGAATACTTGTGTTCTTATAATTTGTTTTCTTACCTCAGTAAAAAGGGGATAAAGAACAGTCAAAATGCGGATGTTAATGTAGGAATCAAGTTGGGAAAAAAAAGCCATATCTTATTAAGGAGAGATATTTCAGCATGAAACAATGAGTATAATCTCTAAATTAAACTAATTAAGCTGAGCACCATGCTACTCCAAAAACATCATGCCAATGTAGATGATGTGACCTAATACCCACACAGCTCAGCAGACAGATGCAGCTGAACAAAAATCTAGAAAGCTAAATAGCAATAACTTGGAGTGTTCTGTAACGGTTATGGGGCCTCTGTACACCATTTGGGGTAAAATGTGTGGGTTATTTTAACAGCAGAAGTTAAAACTTAGCATAATTGTTCCTTCTGGTTTCAAACCATATTTGTAAAGGAGAGGTAAAACCAGCCTCTTGCTTTTATTAAGATTCCCTCCCCTCCCCCCATCCCATCCTCCTTCTGTATTCTTCCAGGTGTGTATTCTCCCATGTTCATTCTTTTGCTGAACACAAGTCTTGGATAGCCAGCCCACTTGTCTCTGGTGTTTTGACCTAGTGGAAAGAGGTTCTGCTCAAGGTTGTAGGCATTTCACTCCTCTGAAAAATAATTACCTGCCACAAAAGAAATGTTAGCAAGATGCTGAATGGATAAATTGATAAAAATGGTGATTAAAAATGGAGAGTATTTTTAAATCAATAACTTCATACTGTGGCTCAGCCCCTTCTCAAAGGAGAATTGAGTCTACTACAGCTAATAGATGTTAACCTCCCAAATAAAGCTGTAGAGTAGAGTGGGCTTTTTGTACCTGAGTTTTGGCTTCAAATGATAGTTACCTATAGACAGTTGTACTCAGGTCATAAGATCAGCTTTGCTTTTGATTCCAAGATTGCTAAACTTGGCTAATTTTTGACTGTCTTCTAGTAGTGCAATTCTCTGCCTTTCAAGAAGCTGCAACAGAAGGGACAAGACTTTTGAAAGGACTTGATGGGATTGTTGTTGTTGTTCATAAAATCCTGCAGCACTTCCCTTCTTTGAGCTACCAAGTAAGTCACGAGGACTAAGCAGCTTCCAGTTCCTCAGCTGTTGTAAATGCAGCTGCACTGACACAAACGGGCTGATGCTGTTCCTTGAGGACCTAGCTGCCTCAAACTAGTCTTCATCAGAGCCAAAAAGCATGTTATATGGGGTGCTGCAGGTATGTGACTGAAACAGCCACAGAACGTTAGCCTTTCTATGGTTTTTGTGTGCTTATTGATGCTACTGTATGGAAAGTCCAATTAGAGGCAAGTTGGGTTCCTGAAAAGGGATAGCCTGCTGCACAGGGTTTTGGCTGACTTTCACAAAGAATGATTTTGTGGGCTCCACTTTTGGCTGAACTCCAGATACAGTTTGAGGTGTGCTTTCCAAAAATCATGGAGACAGGTGATGGCAGTGACTTTAGTACCCATCTGAAGAGGCACTTGTGTTGATTCCCCAGTTAAAGTGATTGTCCTGGTTTCAGCTGAGAGAGTTAATTTTCTTCAGAGTACCCAGTACAGGACTGTGTTTGGGTTTGTGCTGGAAGCAGCGCTGATAGTGCAGAGATGTTTTCGCTGTTGTTGGGCGGTGCTTACACAGAGCCAAGGCCTTTGCTGCTTCTCGCACTGCCCCGCCGGCGGGATGGCTGGGGGTGTGCGGGGAGTTGGGAGGGGACAGACAGGGCAGCTGACCCCAACTGACCAAAGGGACATTCCATACCATATGACATCATGCTCAGTTTATAAGGGGCTGGGGGGGAAGAGGAAGGGGGAGTAGCGGCGTTCGGAGTGATGGCATTTGTCTTCCCAAGGCACCNGCTGGGGTAAAACCATGACAGTGATGTATGAAGTATACCTGGTTATACTGATGTTAGTCTGCAATTGAATTAGGGCTTTTTTCGTCATCTACCAATTAACTTGGTCTGATAGTGAATTAATACTGGCAGGAACTGTAATGCCATATCGCTAGTATGTTAGGAAAAAGCTCTTCACAGAGGGAGAATTTGTTAAGACTGAGCAGATAATCTGTTCGGTAAACAATGATGCTACCGTGTAACTGTGAAAATGAGAGGGGAATCCTCATCACAGCATTGATGGGGAGGGAGGAAATTTTCCAATAGATTTTAAAATCTGTTGAGATCTATCCAAAAACAACAACAAAAAATCCACATATAATGACATACTATACTTTCTCAGTGACAAAGATACCCAGGCAGGAATTCATAACTAGAAAATGCAGGGTGGAAGTTATTGTTACAGGATGTAATCTTCAAGGAAAGCTGTCACAGGAAGCAGTAATGTAAGCAATTAATTTGACAAAACAGTCTTGGAGAAAACAGTAACTTGACTAATGTTCTTTCAAAAGGGTAATATTTTTCTCCAACCTAAAATAATTTTATTTTTAAAAGAAGGAACTGGGTAGATGAATAATAAAATTGGTGGGATAACACCTGACCTGCATTCTTTTTGCATACTACTGTGATTCCTATGTCAAATCTAGTAATAGATCTAACAGATGAGGCAATTTTCTGTCTTGGAGGGAGGAGATGTTCAGAACAGCCGTATCTCAGTGGTTCAGCAAGAAAGGACAACGCAGTGTCTCTTGTGCTGGTGGTGGCTGTGCTTTCTCAAATTATACGTAAAGATGATGAAAAAACTAGATGTGAAGAGACCCCACAGCAGCTTTATCCAAACTTGGCTTACTCCCAATGCATGGGCCAAGAAGTTACTTAAACCATAAGGAAAAAAATAGGCAGTAATTAAATTAGGTAGCATAGTGACATAGAGACGGTTTAAAACGTGGAGTAAACTACCTGTTTGGTCTTTTAGGAGCAGGGAGGCCTGGATTCTCCTGCTGTAAATGTCTGGGTGACTTTGGATGCAGTACTATACTGCCTGCTGCACTGGTTTCCCCATCTGACGGAAGCAGTCTGTCGGGGAAGGCAAGAAATCTCTTAAGTCCTTTGGAAGTGCTTCAGGAAATGATAGAACAGTACAAAGAAGTCCTGGTTGGAAAAACAGAGGTAATATGGCATTTTGTTGTGTAGATTGTGAATTCAGCAACTGTACTTTACACAAAACTATCATACAAAATTGCTGAGAGTCCGCTTTTTGAAGGGCTTGAGTAGGGCACATGTCTTGGAGTCAGGATGTGCTGGCAAGTCTGCACTTGGGAGTTTATCTCCTCTGGGAGAGGTATTTATATATTAGATATATGGTAAAAACACTCTCTGCTACTTAGGGCCATTTATAATTTCCCTGTTCCAACATTCAGGCTAAATGCTGAATATACGCTTACTAACTCAGTGACTCTCTCCATCTACCCAGCCCTCCAGGGATTGCTATTCTAGGCTCTGAGGTGACGTCAACACTCCTACTTCACATGATATCGCTGATGTGGTACAATCCTGTTCTTACAGTTGAGACTTAGAAGATGAAGCTTTCCTTAATAATTCTTAACTTCTACCAGTGACTCTGGTTTTGCTGCCTCTACTATCATTAAAAGTCTGATATCTTTCACACAAGGGTAATTCCTCTTTTCTTTAAATGGGTGTAAGACAGCTGCTATGAAGTAAGTGAAACACCTTGTGTTCTTGCTCCCTGCCTGCAAAAGCCACAGTGAAGACTGCAGTGCATCACTGCTGCATTCAGGGAGAAGAAAACTCTTTTTTCCAGAAAGAGGAGATCTGTTGTGAGTCACTAAACTAGGAACTACAGAACCTGCACAGTGTACGAAGAAGCATCAGGCAGCTGTGTGGAGAAAGAAGCAACTTCCAGCCTGCTCTATCCACTAGTTTCTTGTTTGTGCTAACATGAAATTAATGGGAGAATAGAATAGAATAGAATAGAATCATTAAGGTTGAAAGAGACCTCAAGGATCATCTAGTCCAACTGTCCCCCTACCACCTATTACCCACTAAACCACGTCCCTAAGTACCATATCTAACCTTTCCTTAAACACCCTCAGGGACGGTGACTCCACCACCTCCCTGGGCAACCCGTTCCAATGCCCAACCACCCTTTCCGAGAAAAACCTTCTC
>VWZZ01004451.1:1075099-1092928 GCA_013399095.1 Psophia crepitans | reverse complement strand
CACAGCCGCCGAAGGGCGCGGGGCAGCCGAGGCCGCCTTCCCAAGCCAGCGCCGCCGGCCATGGCGACCGGCCGGCTGTGGCTCTGCCTAGCCTGGCTGCTGAGCCTGCCGGTGGCGGGCGGCCTGCCCCTAGCCCCCGGCCCGCGGGACGAGGTCCTGGCGGCGGCCTTGCAGCGGCTGCGGGAGGTCTTCGACATCGAGGAGCTGCCGCCCGACGTCCTGCCCCGCAAGAAGCCGCCGCAGTTCATGGTGGATCTCTTCAACAAGGTGGCCGACGCCAACGGCATCACCCGCGCCCCGGGGCTGCTGGAGGGCAACGTGGTGCGCAGCTTCGAGGACCGAGGTGGGCCGGGCACCGGGCCGGGGGGCGGCGGGGGCATGGCCCGAGCCCTTCGCCTCCCCCTGCGCGTTTGAGCAGGCCCGGCCGCTGCAATGGAAGACGCGGGGGTGCAGCTTATTTTGCGGAGTCTTGAGTTGGTTGCTAAAGGCGGCTCTTTTCCAGTCCCCGTGGAGCAGTACCACTTCTACTTCGACATCAGCGCCATGGAGAAGGGCGAGCAGATGCTGAAAGCCGAGTTCAGGGTCTTCAAGCTGAAGAGGACGCATGTGTCTAGGAGGTCTGACATGAAACACTTTTGCAAAGTAAGTGGGGAAATAATCGGTCAGTCAAACACTTACTTGTGTTTTCGTTGTTAATAATACTGAAAATGAGGAGTGCAACCACTCGCCGCGCAAACCTGCTTTATTTTTGATTATCGTCCTCACTTTCTTTGCCCTCAGCACGCAGAGAAGTAGATGCGAGGTTTTGGCTTTGGCCTATGCTGCCCTTTGCGCACTATGGCAGGGGGCTCTCCCCAAAGATACCGGTGTCAGACCTGTCGCAAGCCATACTGTGCTTCTCCGGGTTTTGGGATGGTTTGAAATCAGAGTCGAAATGTATCTGCTTGAGCAGCTCTAGGAAGTAATAGCAGCAATGAGGGATTCGTAGGAAAACAGGGGAGGTGAGGGCTCTGACGGTGAGTGTATCTTGTTCCTTTGGCATAAAGGCAGGGTTGGACTTTTTGCAAACCTGAAGACAAAGACGTGGAGGAACAGAAGACTTTCACGGTGTCAGATGCTCAAAATAGAAAGAAAAGGGATGGCAGGGATCTTTTTCTATAGTATCAAACAGTCCCGTATCGTGCCTCTGAACACCTCTCAAAGTAGATACGTGTAGCAATACTTTTCTGTTGGACTCTTCAAAAACTACTCTTTGCCTGGTTTGGAATGATCGTACAGTTTTACAGCTGTGATGTGGCAGAAATACACATGATCTCCATCCTCCTTGTTTTACTGGAAAAGCATTGGTTTAATCTCTTACTATTCTGTTGTATTGCTCTCATCAAGGTGGAAGTGTACGAGCTCTTGGAGGGTGGAAGTAACCCACAGAGAAAACATCTCATTGCATCTAGATTATTGTCTCTGTACACAGAAGGCTGGGAAGTATTCAACGTCACACAGACAGTAAGCAGAGAATTCTGATTTAATTTTAATTCTAAACTGTTAAGATCACAATCAGGTCATAACACCAGCATTGCCCTTATGCTGGGTTTTGTGGTCAATTCAAACTGAAGGAGAGACGCAGAAGGAGGAGCTTTCTCTCTACACTTAAAAGTACACCTGGTGCTACCTGAATTGAAGGAGAAATGTTTATAGTAGCACAGGCATGATGAGGATTGAGTAACCCAAACCTAGTCCATAGAGAGGACTTCAGGCTAAGTACCTCATTGTGATTAAAACATGTTAGTCCTTAGGCTGCCAAAGGAGGTGACATTGATTGTGTGCAAAGAGGAGGTTTTCATTTCTCCTTTTTATTCTGGTGACATCACTACGGAGCAGATGTGCAGTGTGCTTTAAGGTTGTGTTTCCGGAATTGGTCGTGGTTGGATTGTTTTTCGTTTAACTTCTTCTGTGGACTTCTTTATTTGTTAGTTTAAGGATATTTACAAAACAAATCTTGAAACTGTAACAATATGTTACAGTATGTTGCCTTTCTATGGCAAAAAACCCCAAACAAATGTGGTTTAAAACATACAGTTTCCTGGGTTTAAATCTGTACTCTTGAACAGTGTTGTTTGTTGCCTAGCTTTATGATCAGACTGAACAGCATGCTTGAACGATTGTTTGGGTTGCATCTTAAGTCACCATAGCCTTGCTTGAGAATGGCCTGGCCTTATCAGTCTGTAATTATAACAATTAGATAAAGGAAAGTTGCTTAATTGTGAGTTAATTTCTTCAAATGCCATGTTTGTTAGATTGAAATGAGTGTTAATGGTATGCAAAGTCTGGATAGCTCATATTATTCTATTATTATGATTGCTATTTGATGTTAATTTTAACTCCCAGACTCATCTATTTTCTAGTAAATTCTCTGAAATTAATTATCTTTCTGTAAATGTAGCTTTGGGGAATGCATATGGTGTTTTATATTTTTAAATATTGAATTACTGGTTTAAATATTAAACTCAATTGAGTCTCAGTTATACAGTTACCTCACTTCGATCATAATATATGTTCTTATGCTCTCACAGGCTTGTTGGTTGTTCCCCTTTCCTAATATAAACCTTGTTTGATCATAATGCTGTAATAAGAATATTGAAACAATAGTTTTTAATTTCCCTCTCATTACCAGGTTTCCAAGTGGGTTGGAAACAGCAGCTCCAACCATGGCTTTTTGATAACTACAACACATGTGTTCAACAACAGAATTGAGCACAACCTGGTTAAGTTTGCTAAGAGCCAGGGTGCTTTGCAGGAGAGTAGAAATGCTCTCCTTGTCCTCTTCACCAACAGTAACAAACGGAGGTCTGCCAGCTTTGTAACCTCTTCCAAAAGTAAGTTCAGAAACAGCAGCAGTTCTGGTTTAGAACATGAACTCACTGTTCATCTTCTGTTACCTTCTGCTGCCTCATGTACACCTAATGTCAGGCATGTATACCTAATCTCAGTATTTACTTTGTGTTGAACGGGTTTTAAGTTCAGCTTTGTCGTTGATCCATTTGATTTTACAGCTCTTGCTAGTAGGTCACCCAGCATCTTTAAATGCTTATCTCCTTAGAAAAACTGTATTTGCAGGAAATATTCATAAAGCCTATGGGAAATCTGGTTTACTTTGTTTGTAAAGGGTGGGACTTTTGGGTTGTTTTGGTTTTTTGTTTTGGGAGTTTTTCTTAAATTACTGTTTATAATGTTTTTTGTGGTGTTGATGTTTGCATGAAAATTGTAGATTAGGTTTAGGCTAACTCAGTGACCTGGAAAACTTTGTGAAAATGCTGGTAAGGCAACTGTAAGTATTGTTATTAAGTGGAGTTTTCAAGAGTGGAAGAGGTTGTTAAATAAGCAATTTAAACCTCTGTGTCCTTGGCTTGGTTTTTAAGCACGCATTTAACTTCAGTGACTAATTAGCATGGTGACTAAAGGCTGCTTTCATCAAAGGCGACGCCCTCATCCTTTATATTACAAAACACAGTGTCTTACCTCTCCCACTGGTCTTCCAGTAAAACCAACTAAGGCTGGGTTTTAGGGCCTGATAAATGCAAAGAGCAAAAGATGGGAGGGGTAAAAATTACTCCGTTTTGGGTTTGCAGGGTTTTCCTGTAAATGATCCCATTTGCATATTAGATATAAACAAAGTAGGACTTGCATCAATATTAAGTAGTAGGTGGTGAAATTGATTAAAAACAAAAATGAGGCTGGCCCGTTTATTTTTGTTTTCCAAGGAAAATTTATATAGTGAAATCCTAGATCCCAGTTTAATGAGCGTCAAGCTCTGTATGGGATACTGTGCCAGGGCTGAGAGATTGATCCCCGTTTCTCAATGAAGAAACTCCTAGACCTGCCTGTCGTTTATGGTCAGTGAATCTGCGCAGATAGTTCTTCTACCAGCCTGTATATCAGTGGTTTTCAGTCTCCATACGTGGATCTTCAAGTCTTGATGGACATTTATCAAGGCTTCTCAGAAAATACTTTTAAGAAAGTAAACCTATTGTCAGTAAGCTTTACTCTCTAGCATATTTCCATAAACCTGGTGGTAATTTATTCAGATCTGAAAAAAAAAAAAAAGTATTTTTTAAAATACTGCTTTACAGGAGCATACATTTTTTTGCAAGTGTATGGGATAAGTTCCTGAGGGAAGAATACTGGAGAGAGAAGGCAGCAGTGATCTCCACCCTCTGTTAGCGCTGCTCTGCCTGATCTGTGTTGTAGGAGCGGCCGTATAAAGACCATTAATTCCTTCCTGACCAGATTCAACCCTGAAAAGAGCCTGTGGAGTTCACAGAATGTATTTACACTATCATTGAGCTCTTCCTTTATATTTCTGCTGAGTTGGGGCCTTTCAGGCCACAGAGTGAAACACAAGATTTGGCCATTTTTGAAATATGGCTGAAATGGCAATTGAATACACACCCCTTCTGGTACTTTCACAGTTCAAGTGTCATTTTAAAATCTACTCTGAAGACTTAGAGTAGATTTATGTAGATTTATGGAATTGACTTTCATGCTGAATACTGTACTTAGCAAATGAATTTATTTTGAGAAAGATTAACATGCAACTTCCTTTCAGAACCAGAGATGAACCCTGCCAAAAGTTATGCTTCACGTGTGCCTCATGAAACTCGGATAAGCGAAAGCAGCAACACAAGCATGAGCAGGAGACCTCGAGCTGCTGAAATCCCTTCTGCCAAAAGCCAGGTAACAGCGTGTCATCGAAGGGAACTTTACGTTGACTTCCGTGCTATTGGCTGGTCAGGATGGATTATTTACCCAAGTGGATACAATGCATTTTACTGCAGAGGATCCTGTCTCTTCCCCTTGGGGGAAAGTCTAAATGCAACAAACCATGCTACAGTTCAGTCCATAGTCCATACACTTAAACTGTCTCAAGATGTCAGCACACCCTGCTGTGTGCCAGATGAATTGAAGTCTCTCAATCTTCTCTACTTTGACGACAAAGAGAATGTGGTCCTTAAAAATTATAAAGACATGGTGGCAACAAGGTGTGGTTGTCATTAGCAAGAACTTTTTTGACTGCATTTGCTGTGCACTTGGATTCAGTTCTGCGTTTGCCACCGAAGATACCAAGGGAGATGGCATTTCAGTTTGCAGGGCAGGAGAGACAGAAACAGCTGTGCTTCAAACCCTTCTCCCCTCACCACGGCTGTGTGTAACTGTGTTTAAGGCTGGCTTTGGAAGAGCTGTGGACTTCTGGAGGGTATGCTAGCCTACATGGGGAGCTCTTTCAGTGCCTGTACACCAGAGGAAACCATTAAAAAAAGGAACTTGCTACGTGAGGGGGCTGAAACACAGAAAGTTGAGTGTTCTAATTAAGGTCTTGTTCTGTATATTAAGGCTCAGAATTTCCTATGATTTTACAGGCATGGTATCCTGCCTCAATCCAGAGCAGGGTGCAGGTCTCTTAGTAGCACAACCTTATTCAGCTTTGACTGCATGATCCAGTGGGGATGTACACCCCTTCACAGAGCTTTCAGGGTAAGTGTTTACCCAGAGCTAATCTCGGAGGCCTCTACTATCTGCAGCTCGTGCATTACCCGGGAATGCACTTCTTCCTCCTCTTGTTTATGCAGCTCTACCAAATGGAGAGATCTTGTAAATCCCCCTGGGACTTGCTAGCCAATCCGAGGGAACACATCAGTCAGTATTTGTCTGGGAATCAGCAAACTTGGCTTCTGACTCAGGGCCGCATCTCTCTGCGATGAAGGGTCAGCCAGCCCCTCTTTTTGTAAAATCATTCTCTTCCACCATGGTCTGCTGTGGCTGCATGGCAGCAGAGATTGCCTTTCTGTGTTTACAGTGGCTGCACAATGGGATCCTCAGCTTGGGTCAGAATCCCCATAGTTTAGCAGGAAGAAAGACCACTAAGCTTTGGAGGTCTGAGAACATGCTGGGTGCTGGTCTAGTCCTGTATCTGAGGCAAGACCGTTGGAAGGTACTCACCGACTCCTTTCCATTCTTCCTTGAAGAATAGGGCAGAGACTTGCAAGGGCCCCCCTGAGGTATCTCAGTCTTGCTACAGTTTAGTGCAGGTAACCAGCCCATTGCAGTTCCTCAGTCAACTCACTGAGTTGTAACTTTAACCTCGTTAGGTTTCTTGTCTCTGTTAGCCCTTGAAGGAGGCTGACTTCTCACAGAACGTAACATCTCCCGTGGGTAGAAACTTCATGGAGGATCTTTTTTTACTCTAACAAGGTTTAAAAAAAAAATGTAAATGTTTTTCTTTCTGTAAATACTGATGTCTGTAATAAATTTATTTTATTTAAAACCCAAACACTTGGAGTATATTAACTTAATCTGTAATATAAAATGTTAATTTTCAAATAAATGTAATGTAACATTGATCTATTTTTTGTGTTATATTTGAACATCCTTCCTAGAGTCATGAATCAAATACTTTTCCAGAAGAGAGGACATTTCCAATGGCTTCAGTGGTCACTGTATCAAGTTCTCTGACTCCGGGGCAAGGAGTATAATGGATAAGCAGAACAGATGTGTTTCCCTTCAGGGAGGATCCAGTAATTATTCCTGAAGTGAAACTCACATTGAAGCTTCTTGTAACTCTCACTTGAGTTTGGTGTAGAGATTAAAGCCCTTCAGGTCGGTCACATGTGATGCTTGTAACAAAGCCTGCCTCATGGAGGTCCTGAACTTAACATACCTGAGGTGGTTTCAATTTTCTTGGTGTCTAAGGCCTTATTTTCATGTATGTTGTAATATCTTGGGATGCCTTCCTGAAAATGTCACTGAGTTACAAAGCAAGGACAAAAGAAATACTGTCATTCACAGATGAAATATATGGATGAGAAGGTTGCACCCCTTATGTTAAGGCCAGGCATGTGATTATTGGAATTACATCCTGGAGCAGGTGGAGTAGAGGATCTGGAGCAAGACAAGGATTTAGAAAGAAAGGATGGCATGCCTGGGTCAGTGTGAAGAGAAGGGCTTTCTCCTGCCTAGTTGTTTGGAAGGCTGTGGATGCCATTGCAAGTATCAGCAGAGCAGCAACACCGTCAGAACAGCTCCAAGAGTAGGTCTTGCTGCTGGCAGCAGCAGTTAAGGCGAAGGACGTGGTGCTCAGTCCAGGCTGGAACAGGCAGTGCAGCGTTCAGGAAGCTCATTTCTGTTAGGGACACAAGGCTTGATTCCCCCAAGCCAGGGAAACAGGCTGTGATAGGGCTCCTGTATTTCCATCCAGCAGACCACGTGTTGAAATGGTGGTGTGTGAGCTATATGGCACAGGCACAGGGGTCCAGTACAACAGAATGTTTCAACCCTGCTGTATGTGCCCAACATGGCAGAACAGTGTTCGTCCTTTCTGCAGAACAGCTCATCATTACCACGCTGCCTCATGTTCAGAATTCCCAGACAAATGGCCAAAATCTTCCTCTGCTTATGTAAAACTTATGTGTAGGAAAAAAAATAAATAAAGGTGTGTTGATCTTGCTGTATGGTCACCCTGGTAAAGTGGAATATAAATCTGGTAGCAGGGTGGTGCTAACCCCTGCATCACCACTCCCAGCCACTGGATTCTGCGCCATTGGCAGAGGGACCTTGGAAAGTGTAAAGGGTTGTAATCTCACTTCACCGATTCATTTCCCAGGCTGCTGGTTTGCACTTTTCACTGCAGAAGTATCTGTGGTGTTTTAAATCTGGAGAAACAACACCTTGGGAGTGGGTAAATGTATCTACAGTGGGAGTCCAGAGAGAGAATTTCTGGTGACTTCAGCTGATGTTATCTCTGCTTCTTTTGGTAGGGGCTCTAAGAACTGAAGCCAGAAATTTTCACTGCCAAATAACGCTGGGAGAAGGGCTGCATTTGGAACGGACTGGCTAAGGCAGGTTCTGTGTCCAACACACTTCAGTCTTCTGTCCGTGACATGACAAATGCTTCTAGCACCATGAGCTGCGTGTATCAGCTGCACGCTTTGCTGCTCAACTCAGAGAATTGTCCACTTTTTTCCAGAATGTCTTAATGGGTTTCTTCTTGTTTCAGATGCCAGGACAAAAAAAAAAAAAAAAAAAAAAAAAAAAAAAGAGAGAAAATTTTCTATTGAAAAGCAAGTATGATTAATAAATAAATTATAGGCACACTGAATATTAGCTACCATAGTGCTGCCCTACAATAGGTGAAATATGCACAGTCAAGCTAGGAGCACTCAGTAGTTTTGCACACATTAAATTATTTTTTTTCTGCACCACTCAACATAGTCTCATTATGCCCCATTAAACCCTGATAATTAAAACAAAATATATTGGAATTGTTTATCCTGGACTTTAAGGAAATGAGGTTCATAATAATGCCAAGGGAAAAAATTTACACTACACCAGAACTTGTAATTAGAATAACAATTTAAGCACAAGTATGCCCTCTCCCCCTATTTTTTTTTTTTTTTTTTTTAGAATAAAGGTGCATTTTCTTGTTACTCATTAACTGAAATAAGGAAGAATTCCAAAATAGGAAACGCTACACTTTGGAGTCTGGCTTAATCAGAACGTCATATGTTTATGTGGCATACCAAAAAGCAATAGCTAGGGTATTGGAGGGAATAGGGGTAGTTTTCAGCATGGACAGTCTGGAAAAGTGTTGGTGACTCAGACTATGAGTTGTTATACCATGTTGCATCACAACAGCAGCAACAGAAAGCAAGGCTGGTGGCAAATCCGGCTGTGATAAACACTGTACCAAGACCAATGAGGAGCACACCCGACCCTGAAGAGCTCTTCTTCCTTGTAAAGAGCAGAAACAAGAAGGAATGACTGCAGATATCATATGCAGGATGCCACCAAGTCATCAACACCCCAGAGACTGAAATCCAGAGGTATGCAGACAAAGAGCTCCATGTTAAAGGACTGAGAGCCTTGTAGCATCTCTCCCCTGACTCGAGCTC
The DNA here is from genome assembly GCA_013399095.1 of Psophia crepitans. Taxonomy (NCBI): domain Eukaryota; kingdom Metazoa; phylum Chordata; class Aves; order Gruiformes; family Psophiidae; genus Psophia; species Psophia crepitans. The sequence goes on along the minus strand of VWZZ01004451.1, from coordinate 1,083,986 downwards.
CCAGCCTCATGGAGGGCACGGTGAGGCATGGGGCTGTCTGAGCCGAGCAGTGTGCCCTATCAGCCATTCATGGTGGTGCATCTGTACGGCACTCAGCTCTGCAACTCAAGGTCTGCTGGCTTGGATCTCTGACAGCTCCTGAGTCTCTACATCCTCTCCATAGCACGGGATCGGTGTGATTTCTCTCTAGTAAATGACACATTTTTTCACCCGCAGGCACATGGAAAGCAGGATTTCAGAGGCAGAAAGATTCAGACAATGCCTAGGAAGAGAATCCAGCCCCATGGTAAAACTGTAGGGCTATGCTCAACCCCACGATAAAGAGTTTGGCCCAGCTGTGGAACTAAAGAGGTCCAGGTATGTGAGGTATGTGCGGTCACATTCATTATTGCAGAAGGTGGGGAGAGCACTAAACCTGGCCCTGGCAACACTGCAGTGGGGTGGCGGTGGAATCTGAGCTTGTTGTGGGGGAGAGCTATTGGTAAAGCTAATGGTAAATCCACAATAGTCTTGTTTGTATAAATGTTTGCTTTAAGGGATTTCTGTGGTGCTCCTGTCACGAGATATAGATGATGGGATGGTGCTTCTTGGCACTGAAACGGGAAGGGTTAGGCTGGGGATGTCCTGGGGCAGGTAAGACAGAAGGGTTGGGCTTGGGGAAATTGGTCTTGGATGGCTTCCTTTGGGAGGGGGGGCGGAGATAACTTAAATGTGCCTGCCCTGAGGAAGCTGGAGCACAGCAGTTCTGTAAGCAGCTGAAAAGCCTCTGCTCTATTCTGTCTGCTCTGCATGCTTGAAAATGATGTTCAGTATGAGGCATCCAGTTAGGAATGCTCCGAGTTGCTTCCAGACTGCCTGGGGTAGTTACTACAGTTCCTGTTCTCTATGTAGAAAACAGGGCACTCGTGTGCTTTACCATAGTCCTGGAGCTCCTCTCCCAGAAAAGGGAGAGAAGCTGTGTTCCTGGGCTTTCCCACAGGTACCGAACCCTCCAGATTGTCTCCAGCCCCTTTAAAATCACACAAGCAAACATATACTCGCAAATGCGTGTATACGTGCGGGTGCTTTCTTATGGACACCCATGGGCACATGCGTTCATGTTCACTGGCAGCCTCCCTCCCGGTTCATCCCAAGCTGCTTCCTAGCTGATGGTGCTACTTATCTGTAACTGAGGTGGAGCGCTCGGGGCTAATTCGAGGACATTGGCACATCCAGGGGGTGCGCTTCAATGGCTTTGTGCAAAGGTACGTCACACCTAGGCCATTTCTCCCCTTCTGGCGCTGAGTGTGGCTCACCTCCAAGGAGAGCAGTTAGCAGGTGTGAATTGACCTTTTGAAATGTGCCTTAAAGCAGCTAATTAAATGTTTTTAATTCCTACTGGGTTTATTGCTAGAAGCCATTCACAGGGTAAGAGGGACTGCTAACTTTCTGTTGTCGCAAGGATGTGTGCAGCTATAGATTCGGGCAGATACTAACTGCTCTAATTCAGAGGTAGATCACAGCCTGTCTTGGTTCTGGAAAACAAAAGCTTTTTGCCTCTGTGGGAAGTGAGAAAATGACCTGTTACTGACAAGTGATTGGCTTCTAACTGAAACCGTGATTTGGTGATCCTGTAAATCCAGGCCTCATGACACAAAGCGGCATTCTGGCATAAATCCCAGTTTACTGGTTCAGATCTGCTCACAAAAATCTTGCTTGGTTAACCTATCTGGTTAAATGGAGTTGTCAAGCAGCATAAAACCAGTGTATGTACTTAAAATCAGTATAGACTCTGTATTGTGATCCAGGTAGGAATCAATTGTTTGTTATTGACAAATTTTCTGCTGAATGTGCTGGGCCAGTGTTGATGGCCAGGGAACTGTGTGCTCAAAAGCTGTAGACAAAAAAAATTAAATATAATTTTCCCAAAACATGTCTAAAATTCCCTGGGATTAAGTAAGCATTGGGCCAGCTTTCCTGACAGTGAAAGCTCTACATGCCAAAGTGCTGCTGGGAATAGATAATTACAATTTCCAGAATAAGCAGTGAATTCTGGGTCTCCACTGCTACTCCTGGGATTCCCATTTTACTGCTGGAGTCCAGGCTGTACGTGGAAGGTGTCAAGGTTTTAGTGGTTCAAAATCAGAATTAGAACAGATGACGTTGCAAGGAAAAGAATTGAGTCATAGGAGTTAAAACTCTGATTTCTTGACGGGAGAGACAGACATTTGCTGTTAAAAGCTAAGACAATATCTCTGTTAAAAACAAACAAACAAACAAACAAACACCCCACAAAAAAAAAAAAAATCATAAAACCAAACCCAACCCAAAAACCACAACTAAGTGTAAGCATGTTAGGTAATGCACTTAGACATCTAGCTAAACCAGATCAACCAGTACCTTCTGAGAATTGTTTCAGTTTATCTAGTAAGATTTAGGCTTTCTGTACCACAAAAAGAAGAGGACTATGCACTATGTTGGGGAATAGAAATTATTTAGTTTGCCATTCGTGAAATACTCCTGTGCTTGATTTATCAAAACTACTTAAGAATAAAATCACAGAAAAAAATAGGCTGGAAAGAGCATCTGGATGCACCTTTGGCCAACTTTCTGGTCAAAGCAGGGTTGACTTCAAAGTCAGAGCAGGGTGCTCAGGACCCTGTCCAGGTGAGTTATGTCTATCTCAAAAGATGGAGATCCTACAACATCTCTTGGCCCCTGTCCCAGGGCACAGCCACTCTCAGAGTATTTCCCTTGACCTCATGACTATGTTTTTGCTAATGCAACCCAAAAAGGGTTATGAGTTCATCTTCAGAACTGCACAGGTTTACCAAGGGTGTCTGATCGAGTCCTTATTTGCAAAGATTCCCCAGATAACGTGAGGAGTCAGCCCCTGGCCTGTGACAATATATGAGGTTCGTCCCTCACAGAAGAAAGACTTTGCATTTCATGAATTCCACATGGTTCTTGTTGCTTGCTAACCTGAATAACTTTCCATCTCCTAAATGTGGTATTTACTTTTAGCACTGGATTTTGACAGTTTTTCTGCTTCTTTTGTCACAAAGATTTTGTCTTGATTAAAAAAAAAAAATTGAACCTCACATTTATTTTGAGTTTATGGTAATGCAAAAGCATTTCTAAATCCTCCAATGTTTCTCTGGAAATTCACAGCTCCTAAGGGAACCTGTTTACCTTTACATATTACCCTGGAAAGTTCATACAGGTTGACTCAATAATTGCATAGGTTACAAGATGAAAGTAGTTGATTTATTTTCATGTGGTATCGTAAAACTATGCAAAACTTTGTTTTCTAGTTTTCTGGTGGAAATTAAGTCATCATGTAACGAACATATATTTATAATTTCTGAGATGTCTCGAGACTTCGTAGGATTATTTCTCCTAGATTGTAAGCAGCTCCTGTTTCCAATTGTGATTTATAATTATTATTGCAGTAACAGTCTTTCTGATTCACAAGGGTACATTGTGCTGTGATTTCAGCCCTTGTTTTACAGGCTCAAGTCCAATTACTAATTGTAGCTAGTGACTTCTACCAAGATGAAGTTTTGACCTGGCCATTGGAGTGCTTCTTGTGTGCATGAGCTGGCCCGTGGTTGAGACCTAGAGAAAATGGGGCTGGGATTCATTTCACCCAACTTCAGATACCGACAACACAGACACCAACATGTGATCAAATTAATCTCACCCTGAATGGCTTACTTACCTGGAGTCCTACAAAAGCCTGGTAGTCTTAGAGCTGGATCACAAGACTAACTTCCTGCAGGTAGAATAGTGATGCTAGGCAGTCACCAAGTGACATTTTCAAACTGGCCTGACAGCTTTGGGAGACAAAAATTGCTCCACAGGTGAGTTGGAGTCAGAGGCTGCAGCACACTTGCCATTTCCAGCTGCCCACCAGCTGCCTCCCATGAAGGATGCACTTGAGGTGGGTCCACAGCCACTAGTCACCATCTGGCTCAGAAGCTGTGTCAGAGGCAGCAATCCTTGGTTAATGGACAGGACAGATCATGGTCACACACCAGCACACCAACTGCCTCTGTGGCTCAACACCTTTCAGCCTCACTGCTTTCCTGTGGCAGGTACTGCGCAGGAATAAGCAGAACTATTTTACCACATTGCGTGAGAATTTTCAGGGTCAAACAGTCAAATCAACTTTCAAATTTTTGCATGCAAAAAAGAAAAATCTTGCTAAAATTTTTTTCAGAGTTCCATAATCCTTTATTCTAATTTCAACAACATAATTTTACATTTGTAATTTGAAATTATTTTATGGTTTTCTTAATTACAAGTACCTTTTGGACATTTTGAAAACTTCTGTTATTTTTTTCGAACAAAATGTCAAAAGGGTTTTTTTTCTGTCAACAGCTTCAGTGTTCAAAGCTCAACATTTAATCTTTAAAAAGAAAGTGATTAAAATATTCTGAGCAGGTTCATTCTCATTCTGGGCAGGAAGACATATGTGTTCTGACACTTGTGATTGCAACTCAGGGAAACATATAAAACGTGAACGTAAACTTCACTTCTTCACCACATGCTGTTCAGATCAGCACTTTGTGGCAACTCCTCGAGCTGACTATCTCTCTAGACAGAAGCCCTTGCTAGTACCATGATGTGTGATAACCTGTTCTAAGTCATGTTGCAAGCCTTCCAGACTTATTTCACCAAATGCTCCAAGGTGCCTGAGACAATGATAGGACCTGTATTTGAAGGTAAGAAAATGGGACAGGGCATAGGAAAGGGTGGAGGAAGGGCTTTGTGGTCCTGGTTAAAGAAAACACGTTGAGAAGGGTAAGCTTCAAATGAATCTGGGGATGAAAGGCTAAAATGCTATATGGATGATCTCTCCCACTGAATTTTTTTTAGAATGCTTTAGGACCCTACCTCTAAATTTTGCATGACCTTGCACTGGTCAAAGAATGAATTGCGATTTCCTCCTTTCCTTCATTCATGTAATATTCAGTTAGTTTAAATGGTTCCATCTCATTCTCTGAATCAACAAATCTCTGAACATCAGTGAACACCATTATCAGTGTTTCAGTAATGCCTTTCATTAGCACAGAGTATCCAGATCCTTGGAAATAACTCCAGAGGGATTTGGATGGAGAAAGGCCTAGTCCTAGTTTCCTATTAAAACAAATACTAAGAAGTGGAGCAGGAATGGGCTTGAACTTAAGCACAGGAAGGTGGGCTGAAGGACTGAGGAAGTGTTACACACAAACTATGTGACCACCCATCATGTGAAGAAGAAAAAGGGTGAAAGGAAGGTTTTAATCTTTTTTTTTAATGCTATTTCACCAAATAAGCACAAGGATTTGCCTTGTTTATACTAAGATATGGATTTGACTTTTTCATACATGGTGAAGAATGAGACCATCACAGCATCAAAATACCTATCCAGCTAGCGTAAACATGATGTTGTACCATCTCTGTGCTCAGCTAGAGATCTGAAACAAGTTTATTCTTCCAGAAAGCTAATTACCCTGTCTTGTTAACACAAGGTGTTATAGAGAGGTCAAGAGACTGTCTGGAAAAGGTAAGTTGTTTTCAGGATTTATAAAGTCCCAGACAATAGCCAACATCTTTGAAAAGCAGGTTATTATTTTAGTGGCTCTACATGGATCAGGAAACTAAAACTGGGCACCTATATTTCAGAATGTTATATTGTTGCCAAATATGTTTTGTCAGAATGAAGGAGGAATAAACAATCGTACGATTGATGTATATTTCAAAGGCCGGTTCCTGCAGACTTCCAAGCATCTGAGAAGTTCCAAATAAACTGGTAAGTCCATAGGAAAATAAGGACCACGCAAAGAAAGTGCAAACCTAACCCTGAGATATCATGTCTTTCAATTTTTAACTGACCTCCACAGCTCTCAATCTTCTAGTAGCTCTGTGTACCTTTTAGGCAATAGGAAATCACCTTTCTGCCTTTGACCAGGGTAAATAATGTCAATAATCATATTATCCACATTTATGTGAGATCTCTTCGATTTTCAGAAATATTGTATTCTGGTAAGCCAGAGCAGCTGCTTATGGAGAAAACTTTTCTCCAAAGGCAAGGTCAGATGCTTAAGATGTTAACTTGCAGAGTCTCAGTTTACTGCTCTCTTCTGCAGTAGTTGTCCATTACAAACAGCTTTAGTAAATTTATTAGTCTCTCTGTATCTCATTTTCCTACCTTCAAGTAATGCTACTACTTTTTCTCACTCTTATAGCTGCTCCCTTGAAAGTCTTTCTCACAAATCTTGGCTAGAAGACTCAGTGGGAAAGAGCGTATCTGGGAAGAAACATCTTCATATGACATCTTCATTAAAAATCCCATACAATCCCCTGAAAACCAGTGTTGTATTGCCTCAACAGATCCTGACAGAGTCCCAGCTTTCACTCTCAGTCACTTCAAATGGTAAGCAGTGTGGGGACCAGGCACAGGATCGGTAAAGGCATAGCTCTAGATAGAGAGCTGTTGCTATTGCATAAGCCTACTGGCAGGCTAATCCTCTGTGCCACTGGAGAGGCTACAGGGTACCTTCTTGTTCTCGGTGGAGAGGGAAGGCAAAGTATGGTTTATGGGCTGTCTTCTGCATGTTTATAGAGTTCTGGCTGTAGGACTATAATCCTGGTGAGCTCTGAAAAGAAATACATAATTCTTTTATGCACAGCACTGTATGGCAGGTGGGGGGGAGAAGATGCATATGTATTTACTTGAAACTTAGGTTGACCTGGGTTGAATGAGTATACTTGTGGGGAAATAAACCCAAGAGGTCGTGGAATCAGACCTGGCACACTGAATGACTTCTCAGTGGTATTTAGATTAAGTTAATGTTCTTCTCCTCTCAAGCACTTCTTCTGCCATGTTCTGAAATTTCTGTTCAAATCCATTGGTTGCTCAGCCCTGTCCCAGACTTTGATTAGAGACTTTGTTCTTCTGTATCACATGTTCCCATATCTAAGGATCATGTAATTTCAGCCCAGACAGCAGCTCTCAAATGAAAAAAAAATATATCCAGTATAAACAGTCCCCATTAGAGGAAAAATAAAAAAAAAAAAACAGAGAAGGCTTACTTTCATTATAAGTGGGACCAGGAATGTAAAAGTTCAATTACCAGAATGCATTTGCTTTGTACATTTTAAACCTGCTGTAGCTAGTATAACCGGCACATGCAGTTGAATCTAATTGCTGCTTTCCAGCTTGGCCTAATTGATGCTCTGATTTGCAGTCACCTACCTCTATGAGCCCATGTTTCATTACGTTTTACCCTTGCTCCCGAAATCCTAAAATCCCCATGGGGAGAAATAGATTACAGCAATCCAGAGCTTTTGTGCGTGAACTGACAATTCCTTCTCCTCTCTACTTTTCTCCATCTACATATTAACAATGAAAATACACTAGGTTGACAAAGAAATGCATTAGTTACCCCAAAATACTCCTTATTTCAGCAGGCGTAACTCCTTTTGATCTCACTAGGAGTTTTACTTAAACTCTGAATGAAAACTGCAGTGGTATAAAATCAGCTCAGAGGTATTTTTATAACTTAATTGGGATGTTTATATTACAAAGCTGTTAGTTTCTGCTCACAATTACAAAGAAAAAGTTCTTTGCTGAAGAATGTGTCAGTATTTTACATGCAAAGTGATGTAAATAAAAGCTTTTGAAATACAGAAACCTGGTGGTTTTAGCTTTAAATAAGCATTTCAGTCTTCATAAAAAAAAACCCTCTAATGTCTCCTGCAGCTTTGATTTCAAACACGTCACATTCTTCATTAAAGCAATCATTGTTAAAACAGAGGGACATAAAGCAACATAGGATTTATTCCTTCATTAAACTGATGATCCGTATATGAAGCCAATTAACATTATGAGTCTGGTGAACATCAAGTGTAAAGAGGTTACAGAAAATTAAAAGCAGTCACCTTGGTCTTTAGATAAAGAAAGAACACTTTTACATTATAAATTATAAGAGTGTCCAAGCGGGACAAATCGGCAAATTTGGTTAATTGGAAAATACATTTTACTGCACGTGAATTAGGGTAAAATAACCTTTTAGCTGCTAGCCTTTTTTTGTGGCCAGGTATTAAGAATCATGGAAAAGGCAGTGTTAGGACCTGGAAAGACAGGAGAATCATTTCATCAAACTCGAACCATTCAGACTTCTTGAGTTTTACAAATGATTCCCTCAAAGTTGACCACTCTCAAGGAAAACGTCCATTCAGTGATTTTGCTTGTCAGTTCAGTCCTAGGTTTCATTGTCATGGGAGAAAAATGAGAAGAGGTGTGTTTGTGTGCACAGCATGGGGTCGGTTCTGCTTTAAGATAGATATAATCACCAAAACGTCTATCCGGAATTATATTTTGTCAGACTTTTCCTTGCAGACCTAGTAACTAATACTGGTGTAACAACAACAACAATAATAATGTCATGACTTTAAGGACTTTGCATAAATAGGGACTTTTTTGCTGAAATATTGCAGCTGCCCTCTGTACATTATTTCATGCTTCAGCTTGTTTTTAGTGCTTGCCTTTGGTAGCTAGATGAGCGGAACTACCACAGAAATACTAGCCATGATCCAAAGCAATTTACTGTTTGTTTGCGGTTGTTTTCCCGCGGTCCCAGCTTCGCAGGGAAGTGCCTACAGAAGGAGGGCAGGGAGAGCGAGCCAGAAACAGCCCTGACAGCAGACTTTCCCCGGGGACGGGACTAACCCCGCGCCTCACGCCAGTGGGCTGTGCCCGGGGCCGTGCCCGTGCCGTGCCTGTGCCCTGGGGCCGTGCCCTGTGCCCGTGGCCGTGCCCGTGCCTGTGCCCCGGGGCCGTGCCCGTGCCGTGCCTGTGCCCTGGGGCCGTGCCCTGTGCCCGTGGCCGTGCCCGTGCCTGTGCCCCGGGGCCGTGCCC
>VWZZ01004451.1:991087-1068939 GCA_013399095.1 Psophia crepitans | reverse complement strand
CCGCTCCGTCCCGCTCCCGAACAGCTCCGAGCCGCCGGCCCCGCCGGGGTGGCCCCTGCTCCCGGCCCTTTCCCCCTCCCGGGTCTGCGGCCCCGCGCCCCTTAACGCGGCTCTCCGCCCGCAGGCGCGGCCCCCTTCGGAGGTCACTCCGCCGGCGACTTCGATGATGGGTTCCTGCGAAGGAAGCAGCGCCGCAACCGCACCACCTTCACCCTGCAGCAGGTAGGAGCCTGCTCCTCTCTGCCCCNTTTTTTCTTTTTTTTTTTTGACATCATGACTGCAGAGTGCACATTTGGCCAAAGAACGCAAATGAAGACGATCTGTCATTTTCATGATGCACTTTAATAACATCAACATAATGTGGAATATTAGATTAGGTTGATTAATCGGTCATTCATAATTAACTAGTGATAATGTTCTACACTAATTTGTCCGCGTCTCCAAGGTACTAAATTACATCAATGCACATCCATTTCCTTGCTTTTGGAGGGGGTGTGTGTGGAGAAAAGAGCTGAGACGTGATTCTCCAAAGCAACTACGACCACGGTCAAGCAATGGGTTAGTCAACTGCAGGGAGCCCAGCTGCCGGGAAGACATCTTCTACACCTCTTCAACTTTACTCCCTTTCGCCTTCTTTCTAAACTGTTAATTTAGACAGCTAAAGAGCCTGCAGAGCATTTCCCACACCTTTACTATGAGCCAATAAATGCCATTGGCCACGATTACTCTCTTTCCATTCCCACTCTTTTCCACCCTTTCCTTTCTTCCTTCTACCTGCTTCCCCCCCCCCCTTTTGTTTTTTTGATCCAAGTCTTTGTTTTTCCATATCCAGGGACTAACTGAATACAAGCTCCAGTTGTGTTGCTTGTGTGTACAAGCTCTGCTAAGAACAGCAGTCCTGCAGTTGTCAGAGATGGATCCCTGTAACTCTGCAGGCATCCACCACAGAGTTGCAAGCCATTTTTTGAACACGATTATGTATTCATTTTATTTATGGGGCTTTTCTGCACACTGTTTTTGTATTTTTTTTATTTAGGTGCTCGGGGTTAAGACTATGCAAAGATCTAATTGTAGGAAATATAATAGCTTGCCTTTTGTTCCCTAGGGTCATGTTAGTATCTCTTAAAACCCAATGGCTGAAGAGAGATAATGGAATTCACCGCAGTAAATTGGGGATTGTAAACAAATTATTTCTCCTATAATCAGATTATGCGATCCTGATTATTAAATCTGAACATGAATCATTGGTCATATGCGGGCAAATTAAACTGATTATTATTTGGAAATGAAAATCTCCTTTTGCCACTGCATTGTAGGTACTGGCTTAAAAAATAATAAAAAATGCCATTTTGGCTATTGGTGCCTAAAGACTGAACTGCAAATTGAGATAAATGGGACAATTATTGAGCATTCAGAAGTGGAAGATCATAACTTCTTCCTGAAAGGTGCAAGGGTGAGATAGGGGTGGTGACAATTAGATTGCTGAGGACTGGTGTTTAGCCTTGTTGTTGGCTATTATGCAAACAGACAATAGATGCAAGCATTTGTTTAGCCTGCTTTCATGCAGGGACATGGGGAAACACAGAGGATGGGAGATATGTTTACATTTATACCCCTTGCTCATTCAAATATGATTAATGTGCTATAAAGCAGAGTCTTAATCGAAGATGATGTTGTCAAACAATAACTAAATAGGGAAATAAACGACTTCATCATGCTCTTTCCTCAGAAGCAGGCGAACTGTCAGTGCAAAGTCATTAAAATATGATAATGAAAAATAGCTCAATTAAATGTTGTTATAGCTGTGACCTTCATTCAATTAAGACGCAAGAAAGTGTCTGCATTTTGCTTTGCATTTAACTGCTCTAAATTTAGAATATAGATAAAATCATTATTCAACGTTTGCTGATACACGCAATTAAAAGGCAGCTAACTAAAATGGAGTTGTAGGAGGAGAATAATAATAATAACAGTCTCACTTATACTTGAAATCATGTATTAAAATGTGGATTTCCTGACCTCAAGGGAGGCTTGGCATTTTCCACCTCAAATAAGGTGCTTTTAGAGCATCAGCTCCAAAGTAAATGAAAAAAAAAAAAAGATTGTTCAGACTGGAAGTCAGGGGATAAAATCAAGAACATGAATATTTATATTGCATTACGGGCAAATAATAAGTTTTGGAAATTGGTATGTATTAAACTGCAGAATGATCTTCCAAAATCAGTATCTGCCACCTTTTGAGTCCTCTAGATGCAGCCTGGACAAATACATCAGAGGAATAACAGCAGGTATCAGTCCTCTCCTGGAAATGGGCTGGATAGGATGGCCTAAGACATGACATTTCGTTTCTGACCTCTCTGATTCTTGCAGATGCTCATTTAAAGATTAATATATGGTTTTGTCACAGTGCTTAAATACGTTTTTTATGTCCATCTCTATACAAAGGGTTTTAGACACGTTAAATCATAGAAATCAGAATTAAATGTGTTCATAAAGGCAAGCACATGTTTAAATGTTTTGCTAACTGGCACAGTAATAATGAAAACTTTTTTACGTTTTATTTTTAACATGCCTTTCGAATGTCTTTAGACATTCTTGGCTTGTTTTCCAGATACAGAAATATTCCAGATACAAATGTAATCCTGAGGCTCAAGCAGAATAACAATGGGGAAACGAAATAAGGAAGTTTTAGCCAAGCTTCTAAATTACTGGTTTCACTAGAGTAACAATTTACAGTTTCCTTGCTTCATGTTCTGCTAAACATGGTATTCAGCCTGGATCTCCTTCCTGCTCCAGGTGTGGTTCCAAAATCGAAGGGCTAAATGGAGGAAAACAGAGAGGGGTGCTTCCGACCAAGAGGGCTCGAAGGAAACAATGGCTGAGGTGGCGCCTCCTGCGAGGAATTTAAATTCCCCTTCCCCAGCAGATCAAACCAGGAACAAAAAAGAGGGTCTGGAGATCCAGCAGAGGTAAGAGTAATACATGTTATCAACTGCCTGTCTTTGGGGCAAGCATGCACCATACATATGTACATACGTACAAACTTGCCTGCTGCTAAGCCTTGACCTACACAGTATCATCTTCAGGTACAGCCCAAATCGTTGGAAGACGAGCTGTCTCTCTGGCAGCTCACTGCTCTCTGTGGAGATGCTGAGAAGCTGGTGGCTGTGGGAGGCTAATATTATCGAGGCTTGATTGGATCTAGTTAGATGCTGAGACACCAACGTGTTTGCGTGCATGCACAAATGCTGTCTCTGGAATCAGCTAGTTCTGGTTTTGTAAGGAAGTTGTTTTCTCTTCTCCATCAGCCTGAGTCGAGCAGTGGGTCCTACAGGACCTTTCTTCCCTTCCTGCCTGCCAGGGACTCTTCTCAACACAGCCACCTACGCACAAGCTTTATCCCATGTCGCTTCTCTAAAAGGTAAGTGACTTTGTTTAACTTCAGGGATAAGCTCAAAGAGCGGCTCTTTGAAGCTAAGCGGCACGGTCTCACTTGAGGCAGCGGGTAAGCCGTTGGGAAATGATGGATCCTTCTTCCTGTTGTGATTGGCAGTAATTGCACGGAGCAATGCTGCAGGTGCAGGAGTGAGTCTCCTGTTGTAACTTGTAGCCTCATTTGTGGTGAAGCTCCTTCACTTTACTCAGTTTTAGTGAGGTCAGGGTTTGACTCAAGGAGCGCAAGGCAGGTAGAGTCTGCTCCTTTAGCGTTTTCTTTGCATATATATATATTTTTTTAAGAGTCAAATTTATACTAATAAATTAGTTATACACATCCTTTTGCATTATACATTACCTGGCACCGTTACCAATGCCTCATCCGCTCTTTGCGTGCGGTTTCCTCTGCAGTACTTCTCTGCACAATGCCAGACCTTTCTCTTCTTGAACAGTAGGTCCCCTTTGAAAACTTGAATAAAGCGTNAAGTACCACATCTAACCTTTCCTTAAACACCCCCAGGGATGGTGACTCCACCACCTCCCTGGGCAACCCGTTCCAATGCCCGATCACCCTTTCAGAGAAGAATTTTCTCCTCATCTCCAACCTGAACCTTCCCTGGCGCAACTTGCAGCCATTTACAACGTAATTCCTCATTACCTGGGCCCCAGGCTTCAGGAAGGGTACATCCATTTGCTTTTCAGTTCCCAAAAAGCAGCAGTATGCATCTTTTAAAAATAAATCACCAGCTGATCCATTAGCTGTTGCTAGTCTAACAATTTATAAGACTAAGGGTGTAAGCAGGATGAATTCAATTTATAGATTTATAGGATGTAAAGCCTCATAGCACTGCCAAGCACAAAGTGGCACACACATTTACTCTATGCCCTGAAGTAGTGCAATAATTTGTGAGGAAAGTTTCCCAGTTTAAGACCCTCCACTACAAACACAAATGCCCTCTAATACCTCTCGCTGTGTTCTATGGCATACCTCATGCTCTTTGTGAGTATTTCCAGTTAAATCAGCGTTGCCAAGGTATATTACTGAAGCAAATGCTTGGAACTGCTGAGTTTTGCATTAAGTCCAGTGTCCTGCACCTGTCCCTGCTTCCCTCCTGTCTTTCCAAAATAACTGCAGCCAGACACACCATACAGCTACTGCTATTTTGATAGGTGTGGGACCTGTGGTTCTGAGTCAAGAAAAGCCACACAGGTGTGACCTGAACCCTAAAATTTAAAGGATGACTGTCTACCTAAACCCTGCAAGTGGGCAGCAGCTGTCGGACTGCGTAAGTCCTCCTGATCTCCGCCCTGTGACTGCAAAGTCTTTGGGCAGAGACTCTCGACTTCTTCCATTGCACAGAAACAGCCTCTCTGGAGTAGGTACAGGTGACGTTCTTTAGGCAAAATGATTGTTCATTGATATATGCAGTCCCAGGCGGTTGAAAGGTGTGGAAATGGGGTTGTGTTCAGCGAATAATTTTGAATGGAAAGTAAGGGATTTTTTTCCCTAAAATTTACATTTAAGCATTTGCAAAATTAAATGCATCAATGCATTGTTCTCACTTGTTTCATGCTTAAATGTAGCTAAACTTAAAGAAAAATAACACAAATAAAGAAAAGCAAAGCAAAATGAAATAAAAATTAATGGAAAAAAATGTCATGAGGGCTTTTTAAAGTTTTATTTATTTGGAAGTCTTCCAGGTATTCTTTTCTGTGATTTTACAGCTCAGCCACTACATTGAAAAATTAATAATTTCCTCCTTTTTACAACCTAAGGGCAGGAAAAATCCTACTCCTGAATCTCTTGTAGAGATACTTATTAGCTAGTCTGTTGCTCAGGCTAAGCGGCAGTGTCCCTGAAAAAATGGTCCCAAATGTGAGTACAGCTTTTTTTATAATTTGTACAGGGATGGTCAGTTACCAGATGCATGCATGTTCTCTTGATGAATGCTGTCAGCTACACGTGCAGCTCATTGCTGAGATGCCCGCTCTATATTTCCTGCCTTGCACTAGAAATCTCCAGATCCATGCAAGGGGGCTGGGGGAATGTATCATATTTTGATTTTAAGAAAACCAGTTACAGATTTGCATATCTGTATATCCACTTACCCAAAGCTTTGTGGAGCTGCCTATGCCTGTCAGCATAGTGTTATGCTTGCAAGGAACTGGTGGACTGAGCTGCTGCTCTTTCTTCTGCAGTTAGGGTAATGTCAAATTTTGGCTTTGAAGTTAAGGGAGAAGAATTTCTTTTTCTATAAGGTGGCAAGTTGTATTTGTACAAGCAGAGAGTAATTATAGCATCTTTCCTGTGGTATTTATATATGGAATATTGTCTCTTCTTTCCTTGGCTCATCTCCACAAGTTTCTCTTTCCCTGTTTCTCCAAAAGCAATTCACTTGGGCTGTGCACAGCAGACCTTGAGCTTCAGTCTCGTTAGTTAGCAATGATGAACAGGGCAATCTCTAGAGGTTCTGAGTGAACCAAAAGTACCACGGGCCTGATTCACACTTTGTTTGTTATGGAAACACCAGGTGAATGATGGTTCATCTAAACCATTGTGTTCGAGAGCACAACAAAGCTAACATGCCACTCTGGAGGAACAGCTAATGGTTATGGGAGGGAGGGAGGGAGGGAGGAAGGAAGGAAGAAAGGAAGGGAGGAAGGGAGAGGCAGTGTTCATAAAACCTTTATATGGCCTTCTTCGTCTTGCTCAATTCATTCTGTTTGACTCTCCTTTCTCATTTTCCCCTCGAGCTAGGAGCTGATTTGTACACTTCAGGTCTGTCAAAGAACTAACCCTACGTTTAGGTGGACATTAGTCTGTGTCCTTACATGTCTTAATGAAGTGACCTAAGCCCCTCCCTTGAGAATCTAGCTGCATTTTGAAGCAGAAATGCCAACAGGACTCTGCTGTGGTGATTCTCAGGGCATGGGACTTTATGCCACATGAAATCCCATCAAACTCAGCACAAGGCATGAAATTCTGAGCTCTTTGGGTTTTTTTGATTGCTTGGATAAGGAGAAATTCAGCAAGCAGTATGTTTTCCAAGATTTTGAAGTTCTGTTGAATATCCTATGCAAATGTCAAATTAAATGCAGTTCCAATATGTGGATCCCATAAATAGATATGTATTCCCACCACTGGGAGAATAATCCTGGCCGGTAAAGGGAATCGTATACTTCAGTAGGGCCATAAAAGCTGCCTGCAGACAAATGGGCACTCTCAGCACATCAGATACTACTGGGAAGTCTTGGTTGTTTTCTTATTCTTTTGAGGACATAAGATGTGCTTTGTTGGGCTTGTGAGCCAACACTTTGTTGGTGTCAGTGAGTAATATTTGACTGATGCTTTAGAAGGAGACAATTAAAATCAATACAGTGAATAACAAGTGATGATGGTGATGTAACTAATTAACAGTTATTTTATGCTCTCAGGGACCATTTTCATTCTGCCACCTGAGAGTTCTCTGTCTTCTGTAAAGAAACTAATACCTCTCTTTATCCTTCTCTGACTTTGATTGCTTGGCTCCAGATCCAGATTTCCAAGGCTACATAAAGTGTGCAGAGCATATAGTTCCTGGTTCTAATTTATAGTGTAAGGATATGATAGCTGATGATGAAGTTGGTCTAGTAGAGACAAGAAATGTCAGAACAGCCAAGGATGGGGCAGGGACTGAGCCTGCAACATTGGTTTTAGAAAGACTGTGCAATGCACTGTAGGCTTGCGTTATACTTTGTGTGGCTCTGCAACTCTTCAACAGGCAGCACTCATCTGAACCCCACCACAAGCGCCGCTTCTAGGAAAATGGGGGATATTGTTGGAGCATGAGACTCAGTCTGCTGTGATGAATGAAAAGAAAGCTATTCTCCCCATGCAATATGCCCCATGAACCCTGCTGTCTCTGAAGCTGAGATATTTTTTCCCCGCACCTTTGCCGCTGTAGGATGTGCTGTGACGAAAGCAGGGCAGCTATACAATAGCGGTCAGAACTGTGATTCAGAGCATGGCCTGTTCCACAGAAGAATATATTACCGCTGGACAGTTTTTATCTGTTTCTATCCAACACTCCCTATTCAGTAATACCTTTTCTATTTCTTTTTCCAATTTAGTTATACCTTTTCCTTCTCTTAGATGAGTCCCCTTCCTCTCTGAAGTTTAGCATGCTGGAGGCTGTACTTAGTAGCAAGCATCTGTTAACTACTGTATTACTTCACTGCATAATATTCTTTCAGCAAACGCAATTTCTTGTTTGAAAAATCAGCATAAGATCATGATTTCCATGGTACACAGGGATTCCTACTTCAGGGGTTTAAGTTCTTCACCACTGGCCATAGCCAGGAAGAAAGTTGGCTCACACAGATAAAATTTCTGGTGTTTGTTACTCTCTGAAATTGTCCTAATTTGACAACTATGCTACTTCATTGTGGTGACTTAGACATTTCCATGATCTTCCAAGATGAATCACTTACTGTAAACCATGCATCTGCAGTCCATTTAGTAGATTTAATTGCAGACCTCAAATATGAAGGGAAAATACTTGTTTTATTTATGGGCAGTATAACAATAGAGTCATCAGGAGAAGCTAGTGTTCTGTGCAGAGAGAGACCTCAAAGTACCTTCTTAATGGATGACGGCATGACTGCAATTCATTAATGTAGAAGATGTTATTAATGGGTGTAAACAAGAATCTCCGGTTTTTAGCGGAAGTGTTCTACCATTCTGGTGGCTGAGGCCAAGAGTGTGTCTGTTCCATTCCACTGAAATTTCCCCAGACCCCGTGATGAGTGCTGTGTATGAGGAGAGAAATAATTACACTTGCCAGGGAATTACTTTCATAATTCACCCCCAGCTCTGCTCTGTGCAAGTTATAGCTCAGGTGGTTTTCACGGCACCTCCACACTACTGATAGAGAAGCAGGATTGCATTACGCACATCAAAGTGGATATTCCAGGGCACCATTGATTAGACTATTTTATGGTTTGCTGCTGCTGTGGTTGCTGTTGTTCATTTTAGGGAGACTTAATTGCCGTATCCAGGAAAAAAAAAAAAGCAACAACTAGAACTGCCCATCCATTACATTTCAATTTATATTATGGAAAGATGAAGAGAATTTGTCGGATTCCATTGGGCAATTCCCATCGCCAAGGCTGAGAAAGAAGTGTTCAAGGACCTAACGTACCCTTGAACTGGTGTTTACTGAATTGAAGTGCCACTGCTTACCATAAGACCAGAGAATAGGAATCAAAACTCTTGGGGTCCTTTATTTTCTCTGTCATTCTTCATTATGGACTTACTGACTTTTCTCAGGTAACATAGCAAATACATCAAGTGGGTTCTGTTTGGCATTGTCCATAGTTTACCTGTGACTTTGGAGAATTTAAAACATTTCTTTAGTTTGCTGCAGACGCACAGACATTGAACAAATTACTTTGATTCCTGTACCTCAGGTCCCCAACTCTAGAACTGCCCTATCTTGGAGGTAGATTTTGTTTTGGTCTTTATCACAAATATTAGGGAATATGCAGATACTAGGAGCCCTAAGAGCCTCAGGAAGGAAACGGGTGCTGGCTTGTTCCTCCAGGACAAATCTTGATTAGGTTAGTGGACCTTAGCTGGGCTAAGGGGGTTCCTATCGACCCCTCTTGGAGTGACACATGTCAGCAGGATTTAGGGTCAGATCATGCTTTTGACGTGGAAGGGAAGAGTGGTAAATGGTTGCTGAACTGACAGTATTCAAAGGACTGGTTCTGTTCTCCCAGCTCTTGTGGACTTTGCCACCAGTTTTCCTGTCCAAACAGGCAAGGTCCTGGTTTCTGAATTTTGGTGGGTGGGTATTTTTTGTTGTTTTTTGTTTGTTTGCTTGTTTTAACAGTACTAATGACTCACTGGTAAATGATACTATGAACCTGAGGTTGTTGTTGACCTTCCAACCCATGTGAAAGTGATTTCAATGTTTATGGGGATTTAGAGCTCAAGCAAACCAATGTGACTACTATCAGAAGTAAACAATACTGAAATAAAGCATCATATTTCCTCTGAAAACTAAACAGCATGCAGTGACAGGTGAGGATTTTACACGGGAATCTTCTCTCACTTCTCTTCATGTTAGGTTGCTGTTTAGTTGTCCATATCAAAAACTGATATGCACAACTGCTGAAAGAGGAAAGGAACTGGAGGGTTGCCCTTTGGAAAGGCTATCTATTAAATTCTTCAAACTGTTGAGCTAAAGTACAAAATAAATATTTTAAATACTTATGCATCAATATGGGCCCCGCTCCCACCCCACTCTTCTCAGCTGAAACTGAACCTTGGAACTGCACAGAAGGGTCCACAACCAAAACTGTAGATCAAATACCGTTACAATTGAAATGTGATGTTGGCAGAGACAAGACAGAACTAATTTAATTTTTCCTGTCAGTCTCTGTAGTAGATCAATTAAACTGCCAAGTGGATCAAATATTTCAGACTGTATTTATTACATTAAGTATTTATGTTCAGGCTGAGCATTTCAAGTATGATCTCATATAGGAATACATGGAGGTTCAGATCAATTCAGCAGAATTTGCTGTAAGTTAATGGAAATCTAATTGTGTATTTTAATTTTGTGTACAAGAGGCAGTAAGTTCCTGAAAGAAAGAAAACGGTACCCTGTCTCTATCGTAGCAATTTGATCCAAGTCCCATTAAAGTCATATCAGACTCTCATAGATGTTGGTGGAAGACGGTTCAAGGTCGAGGGCTAACAGCTTAACCCCCACTGATTTTGATGGGAGTTACGCCCTAAACTGCTCTGAGGATCCGAAATAAGTAGGAACAATTCCTTCCTTCCCCACTGTGGACTCAGGGTTACTGCAATAAGATGTAAAACCCCATCAATGTCTGCTATATGTAGATGCCTCTTTCTTGGTGAAAGTCAGAGCTCTGTCCGTCGTGGGCTGACTGACAGCCAGGCAGAGACCTTGATCTCCTGATTCTCTAATCACTCGACTTGGCTTTTGTGCCAGCAAAGTCCAATAGATTTCACTGGACTTACTACCTGCAGACACAGGCAATTGTAAGGTAGATTCAACCTTCCTTACAACCTACATTAAAAAGAAACAGGGCTAAATCCTACTCTCCTGTCCTAGCTGGACCGTGGAGCAAATGAGAATTGTTACTTTACATTTTTTCAGGTGTGAGCTGTTGTTTCCAAGTGTTTTAACCTCAGTAAAAACGGAATGGTTTATGAGTGAATTATTGCTAGAGATAGCCTAGTTTCCACCAAAGGTAACTGCACCCTCAGGTTGCAGAGCTACCAGGTAATATCAGGTCGAATTATTAAGCAAAGAGCTTAGATTGTTACTGAAGACTGATAAATATTTTATCCCTCTCTAACAATGGAATGAAAATTATTCTTAGGGGATGGAGCTGATTCCTGCTGCAGTGTAGGGACTCTGAAGTGCAGATCTTCCTCTCCTCCCTCTTGTTAAAACAGTGGCTGTTCAGCACCCTTGAAGTGGTTGCAATTCAACAGGGCAAAAAGTTACTCTACGAGTGTGGGTTGTGGTGGCAGAAACTGTAGTTGTGTTTTGGAGCAGATTTTGTTACAAAACCTCCTTCTGACCTGTTCAAAGCAACCACAAATTCAAGATCGAGCTTCCTAGCGCTAAAATAAAAAAAATGGGGGATTTTAGTCAAGTGCTGAAACTTGCCTGTGTGATTCATTTGAATGCCTGGACCCATGGAAATGTTGGTCTGCTGATCATATGCTCTATCAGAGCAGTATTACAAGAGAAACTGAAGACTTTCCAGTTACATTAATAACTTGTCCCTTGTAGATTCTGGCTTTTTTAAATGCAAAGAGTACTTTTTCCTAAATGTTACCTGCAATGTGCTATTCTCTGACAATTGCTCTGGAGAAGTCTTGCCAACATCCTAAAACCAAACAACTGCCTGCCTTCATCCCTAGCAGATGGGTGCTGACCCGTTGCTACCGAGAGCAGAAGTGTAAAAGAAAGACTACCTGCTCCCCGCAGGTTATTAGTTCCATCACTTAGTCATGAGCCATTTAACTCAAATATTAACTGCAGAAATTAAAGCAAGTCCTTGGCTTGGAAAGATCAGAGGAAGACATTGCATGGTGTCAGGATGTGCATGGTCATGCTCTTTCTTGTTGGTAGGTAGCATACCAGCAACGGACAGGCTTTTGCCAGGGGCATAGAAGAGGATGCAGAGTTTGTGTCGCCTCTGAGACCCCTGAAAAAGTGGTGTCCCTCAGTGTTTCTCACCAGAGAGCAAATCAAAATAGTAGCTCAGCCATCTCACCCTGTCTCCCTTCCCTACTCCTCTGACGCATCCTCCTTCATTCAATAGATTAATCTAAGCTAGGTACAAGGGTGGCTTTTTGGATGGACCATATGTCCTGCCCAGTGGTCAACTTATACTTCAAGTGTGCTCATTTGGGAACTGGTCCAAGTCCTGGCATTATCAAAGACAAGCCAGAGGAAGATCCTGCAGTGGTCCAGCTCAGAAAGGCAGCTGGTGGAGTGAACACTGCCCAGTCAGTGGGCTGCGGGGGAGCCTTTTGACTTAAAGGGAGAGAAACACTCATTTCACCCTCTCTCCAGTGTTTTATTGCCTGCCTGTAACAGCCCACGTGTCTCAGATGACAGGGTCAAGACAGGTCTGGCCCAAAATGGGACTCTTAAGCCACGTCAGCAGCAGCAGCTGTAGGTGGCCTTGGGTCACTTCTGGAGGCCATTCTGTTTGAGGTGTCATCATTAAGCAGCACAGACATTGAGTGGGTGAAGGTAGAATAGACTCTTGCAGATAGACATGATGCCAATAGTTGGCAGGGATCTGGCCAAGGAAAAGCCTATCCCATCTTACAGTGAGATAGGAGAAGGTCATTAGTTCCTGCATAACAACCAGTGTATTTTCACCTTTGGCTCTGCCGTAATCTTTCATACTCACCCACCAAGTGCAGCTGCCCAAATTGATCAGGCTTCAGTGTGCAGGTGGAGGGCATGGGACATCTCCAGCATGGAGCTGATGGTAGCCACAGTGCAGCAACTCAGTATGAGAGTAGGGGACTAGCTCAGCCTTGCTTGTGGGAAAATGTCATGTGTGATCTAAACTTCATTGCTCTACTTCTGGCTCTACTTGTCCTCACTCATTCTGTTTGTCACCCTGGATGACTCACAGTGTAAGATCCTTCACAATGGACCTCAGAACAGGATCTGGCTTTTCTAAGCTTGATCCAGAGAACATCTATGTACCCACAAGGTCAATAGGGGAGGGGGTTGTTGCCATTTGAGACTCCAACCCCATCTCTGCCCCCTCCAGGTTGACCATAGAGGGAACAGTCAGACAGCTCCCATGACCTTCCCTATCAGTGATGGTGCCTTGTCTCCTTCCTTCCCAGGGAGCCCACTGTGCTCATGCTGCGTTCCAGACCCCATGGGCCTCTCCTTCCTGCCCACCTATGGCTGCCAAAGCAACCGCACCGCCAGCGTGGCCGCGCTGCGCATGAAGGCCCGGGAGCACTCGGAGGCTGTGCTCCAGTCTGCCAACCTCCTGCCCACCACCAGCAGCAGCCCCACTCCTCCCACCAAACCCGTCCCCGAGGGCAGCCAGGACAAGCATCCCTCTCCGGCCAAGGAGCACATGGAAGGGGAGAAGAGCGTATGAGACCGGACCAGCGCCGGACCCTTGGCTCAGTGCAGGGACCTGCCGCCGGGGCTCTGCTGCGAGGTGAACTGCAGTGTGGCCGTGCCCAAGCCGGACATCACAGTGCCTCCAGGGACCCGGCAAATCTGAGTGGCCTCTATGGCTGCTTTTCATGCACCCTTGCTTTTCTTGTGCAGCTGTAGGTTCATTCCCCTGATTTGTTGGGACTGTGTTTGGAAACATTTGTGAAACAGTTTTTAGCCCCTTCCACACCCCAGGGACACTGAAATGCCCAGGATCCTGGCTTGTTCCCGCACACATCAGCTCCCCATCCTGTGCGACATGGAGGGCTGGCAGCAGGGCAGTGCTTCAAGACATGAGGTCTGGGGCAGGAGAGGCATCCAGACATTATTCACCTCACTGTGCACAGTAGAGGTGAAGGAATATGTCAATATTAACCAGCTTGGCCTGTTTTTTGCTGATGGCATTTGACTTCAACCATATCTATTCCAGGCAAAGCTAGGTGTAGGAGAAGCACAAAATAGAATGAAACAATTCAAATTTTTTTTCCTTCTCCCTTCTTTTCCCCGAAATCAAAACTTTCCATGGAGTAGGTTGCTGGGAAATTGCTGAGATCAGTTTACTTGTGAATAAAAACCTTGCACTAGTCTCTATGTGAACATTAGTCTGTTACTCTTGCCATTCCCTGAGTTAGACATAAAAGACACATGACTCTGGAGCGGCATTCATAGCTTCAAACAGTAATGCTGGTATTTAACGGAGAGTGCAGTTATGTCTAGATCTGCAAAGCTGTGGGTATTTTAGGATCATTCTCTTGGAAAGAAAGACTGGAAAGCAAAATAACCCTGCATTGCAACACTGCAAATATGTCCTTGCATGTTGTGTTTTTAATAAAAAGGAAATAAAGCTTGGAAGGGTATTGCTTTATGCCATCCAAAATCAGACTATTTCATTCACTGAAAGCTTGTTGTAGTGAATCTAGACATGGAAATGTCTCTACAGAGTGGGCACAGAGCAAAGAAGAAATTGGTCCTTCAGGAAATAGTTTTATCTCTGACTCAAAACTCCCCAAAGCAAAGCAGACTAAGATTTGATGCTCTAGAGCAAGCTTTTTAATTTGAGGTGCCCCACATTTTTTTCCACGGGAAATGCAGATACAAATTTAAACTTAGTCACATGGACTTGCTTTTCTCAGGTGCCTTTTTCAGATTCCTTAGGCTTGTCCATGGATGTCCCTGGAGAACAGGGTGAAACCACTGATCCTGGACTTGACCAAGTAATGCAGAGGCCACTAGAAGGATTCTTGACAGCTCTGAAGGTCTTCAGAGCAGGTTCTTCATGAGAACACTGCTAAGGTCTGTCCTAGTGCCAACGAGAGGCTCTCCATTACAGCCCTTGAAGAGGTGCTGTTTAACTCTCAGGCTGATTTTGACACAGAATCTTGGCTAGCAGAGGCGGTAGTTTTCTGTTTATCAGCCCAGGTTTTTCTGCCACTACTCATTCAGGGCTGATCCTGCACGTTGTGCTGAGGACCTCCTGCATTGGGCTGAGCTCACGCTTCTACACTGGGTTGTGTTTGGCTTCTCACTGGATCTGAGCTTGGGGATGTGCTTGGAAAGGCAGTCCCAAGTAAGGCTGGCAGCAAAACTGTCTCCCTTGTACCCAAGTGATCTCAGCCCATGAATTTCACAGAACCCGGTACTTCTCTGGGGCTCGCAGGACCCTCCTGTCCCCTGTGGTACACACCTTCCTTTCCCTGAGAAGGGCTTGGTATCAGTGCCCATTCAAAGGATGGAAGTCCTGCAGCATCAAGCACCTTCATTGCTTCGGTAGTGAAGGGTGCTGGGCATTTCCCCAGCGTGGGGTTTGTGTCTTCTGGACACAAGCCACTGGGGAGGCTATTGCTGGGTCTGTCCTTGGATCCAAGTACAAAGAAAAGTCTGTCAGGGCCCACATTTATCAAATGGAGACATTTTGCTTTACTTTTGCCACACCATGTGTTTCTTTTGGCAATCCTGAACTGTCCTAATTGGGGGGGGGGAATGTGCAGCAGTCTGTGATCCGCTTTTGTGTTACAGCTGTAGGAGCTGCTCTGCTGCAGTGCAGGTGGCTTCCCTGACTCCAAACTGCGGCTTAGTTTAAACAACACCAACAACCTTTTGCTTCCACCAAAATAAAATAAATTTCTGTGTGCTTTGTTGTGGGAAATAGTTGAACAAGAGAGAATCACTGTTTTCTTAGTGATTGTGCCCCCCCTCCCCAAAGACTAAAAAAAAATTCCACTCCAAAGAGGCAGGCCCAACTTCATTTCAACATAATTACCTTGCATTCAGTTGAACTTCAGCCCTTCTGTACACTAACTCTTCAATCTAATTGTTTGATTAAACTCGTATTTCCTCCAGAAAGGTACATAAATAAGTGAATTGTTGAGCAAATTAAGAATACTTAACAGCATTGCATCTGAAAAGTAGTTACGCTGATTAAATTTTCTGTCCTTGAGGATTTTCAGGAAATTACTTTTGATCGTCAATAACACAATTAAGTAAACTACACGCACATTAGCATGAATAATTGATAAGAAATTATGTATTACCACGAAGCACTGATTTAATAATTCATGATGCGACACTCTAGTGACTGTGCAAAACTGGATAACATCGACAAGTCTGCCTGATGTTGCTGGAAATGCTGCAATTACAAACAAGTCCATAGTTTTGTTGTACAATAAAGAAAAGTATCTGATGCATGCTGTAGGTTCTGTTTGTTTAACACTTGAATAAATTTAGAAAGAAGACCCTAAAAAGTTCCTGTACTGTTTTCATTCAGATCAATTTCTCCATCCAAGCATTTGCTCTCACGCTGATGACTGTCTAGTCCTGCTTAGACCCCAGCGATGCTGCCGAGTGGGGGAAGCTCTCAGATTCACAGCTGAAACCTGCTGGGTGTCTCACAACTTGCAGAATTACAGGTCTCAAAGTTTTGAAGAGCCTCCTGTTAGAAGCAAAGCAGCATTAGCCCCTTAAGCCTAAGCCCAAAATCTTTTGGACTTTTCAATGTCTGATGTGTCTGTGATTATAATACTTCAGTATGATTTTGTGGGTGGTTGCTGTAAGTCAGCCATAAATGAAGTTCTCAGTTTTGTATGTTTTGAGTCTGCACAATGCCACATTAAAGCCTAGGCAAATTCACCAATGAATTTGCTCCTCCCTAGGGGAGGCAGATATATATTTTGGGGAAACCAGGGCATGGTAAGCCACATTTTCTTCCCAAGTTTTTGTCTGAGACCGGTCTGCTCAGGGCAGCACAGCCCAAGGGAACTTGCTTGAGGTCACTGAGCAGTAGCACAAGGGCAAGAGCAAAACTCAAGAGATCTGTGTCTCAGTCATGCCCACTTCTAGCCACCAAAACCTGCTTCCTTCCAGATAGACTGCCCACCACGGATAAGCCACCTACCTTTTTTCTGTGCTATCATATATCAGGGCTATGCCACTTAAAACCACTCCTGTAATGGCCATCTCACTAGTTCTGATTAAGTCTGGCATTTAAAAGTTTATAACTTGGCTATAAAAAGTCACTCAGGCTGAACCCCAGCGTGAGAGGCCCAAGCCCAAGGGGATGATTTACAGATGAGCTATTCCAAAATCAGCCTGCATGATATTTTTTTCAGTTATGTGAAGGAAAAATAGAAGCCCAAGGTTTGAGGGACAGATGTAAGACAAAGATGCTTTCTTTAACAGCTTACTGCATTGTCACTAGATCTCATGCAGTAATTCTCTGTAAGTTTCCGTACTAGCATGAGCCAGGCATACTGTGAATGGCCTCTGTGCAAATGTCACTTGCACATTTTTAGCAAAGCATCTTCAGATCTGAGCTCTTTTCTCAAGAAATCACAGGCAGCCACAATGCCCTGATTTCCCCTCATCCGCTACCTTCCCTACACAGGCCATCTCCCAGCACCCTCACTCACCACTGGCTCCCTGATTGTGCTGTCCCCATGCCCTGGCGTCCCCTCGCCCCACGCAGAGCCCTGCCCTAGCTCTGAGCCCAGCACCAGGGAGGTTACAGCAGAGCCAGCCAGGGAATGGGTGCTCAGGGCTTTTGTGCAGCTTATTGCACTGTGTTGGTCTGAGCTTTGTTAGTGGGTGTAATGCAAAGCATCAGGCTGTGGGACCTTTTTATAAGGTTGCAGGCCATTCTCCCAGCCCTCCATGTGTTTTATCTCTTGCACATCTATTTAGGCCTCCTGTACATTATAGCAGGAAATGTGAAGCAGGGAATGCACCTTCACTCAGTTACGCCGTAGGCTAGTGCTTCCTACACTGCATGCTGGATAGTAATGAGGTTGTTAGGCTAATTGGCTCTTTATTAAGAGTATTATTTACAATGATGCTGAAGGCCATGTGCATGCAGAAAAAGGTCTTGGTATACCATCAAATTCTTTCCTCTTGCAGTCAGGCCCTCCCCTCAGGTTGCCGCCCTAGGCAAGGTTAAGCCGACCTTCTCTGCACCTCCTGGAGGAATCCTGCATCTTGTGTCAGGGCCAGGGATAAAAGTCTGCTGGTAGAACTGTGTCCCTGGGAAGTTTGCACTTCTGCTGCACGCTTTTCCCTGCAGCAGAAAGAAGCCAGCGCAGTGCGGGAGGAAGTCGTTTGCTGCCGGGCAGACCACGAGGGAGCAGGGGATGGAGATAAAATGCCTGTGGTGTGCTGCTGTGGCACATTCTCCCTCTAAAAGAGCTGTTACTCAATAAAGATCCTGTTGTGCCTGGATGTTTGTGCGGTGAATGTGTGAAGCAGAGG
Organism: Psophia crepitans; assembly: GCA_013399095.1. Lineage (NCBI taxonomy): Eukaryota > Metazoa > Chordata > Aves > Gruiformes > Psophiidae > Psophia > Psophia crepitans. Next base: position 1,051,036 of record VWZZ01004451.1, on the reverse strand, counting down.
AAGTGAGAAGCCCTGAATTGATACCCGAGCTCTAAGTACATAATTCAGACCTCTCCACTGAAGAGTTTGACACCCCTGCCATAAATAAAAGAGCAGTAGGGTACAATAAACAATGCTTTATTCTTTCCAGTTAAAAACTTCCTTTGTACTGTAGCAAAATATTGACTGCAGATGACCATATTACCACAAAATCTGATCTTTTCCTGATACCAACCAAAGAAGCCTTTACATAGATCTGGCCCCTTAGAATGAGAATTTCATTGGCATATAGCAAATCCAGGCTTATTTGAGAGTCCTGTGTCAACAATATTTTAATAATCCAACCACAACATCTTTATTGCCTGTCCTAAGCTGTCTGCCACAAGAAAAGTAGGTGCTGGCTCAGAATCAGCATAATTTTTTAGAGCTGTGACAAACTGTGGTAGACTCCTAATAGTTAAAACTCACCAGGATTTAAAGTACTGGCCTGCATAACTCTTCTAGTGTTTAACCTTCATGGCTTCTTCTGTAGTCAGTGCTTTTGCAGTACTGCTGTAACATGTAACAAGCCAGTGTCCTGGGAGGTTAATGCTGTATACAGGTGGACACCTGGAAGTATGTAATCTTCTACAACTTACCCATCTTCTGCCCCATGGATGGCCTGAACAGATACAGCTCATTAGCTGCCAAGGTCTATTCTGGTATACAAGTTCCTGCGTACTCTAAGTGGTGCCTTTCAGCCCAGGTTGGGACACCTCTGATAGTATGGTCAGAAAGTGTATCCCAAGAGCAGCCGTTAGAAGGCAGCCCAGAGATAACCCGTCTGAGACACTGGTCCTTGGGACTGGTCAAGGCCAGGAGAAAACCTCTAATTTCTAACTAAATTATGTTTGCTTTGTCAGCTGAACTGGTTTACCTTTTGGTTCTCCTGCTTCAGAATTTTTGTTTAATAAACTCCAGCATTCAGTATTGGCCCTAGAGACTAACACATGCTATAGTGGCAAATCTATTAGGACTCCCCTAGGTATTGAATAGGCTGAGGTTTTTTATTATATGCACACAGCTTCTTTGCACCAGCACTGTACATGAGCTGATGTGTTAAATAAGATCCAAGACCCATTAAATGAAGAAGCCCATCTCTGCAAAGAAGACTCCCCAGGAACCTAAGCTCTGCCTGTTATATCACAGCTGGCTCACCCTTGCTCTGTTGTGCTGGCTGAAGCCATCAGGTTTTGGCAGATGCTTGAGAACCAAGATGCTGATGTGATCGCCAGTCCTTGGCACAGCAAGGGATAGGAGCATCCCTGGGAGTTGTTCGTTTTTATTAGAAATATTTCTGTAGTAATGTACAAGACATTGGCTGCTGGCGGGAAAGGAAGATGTGCAGGAGAAAAGAGCTGATCCTATTTCTCCTCTGAACCATTACTTGTGTTCAGAGCTAAATCTAACTGGGATTGAGCCAGAGGCTCTTCAGGGAGGATTTCACAATCACAGTCCAATGGGGGTCAGAAAGGAAAGTTTCAGAATCCCACTCAGAAAGCCAAATACCTGAATACTTCTCCTGTGGGGCCGAACTCAGGATTAATTGAGACTGATGTTGCAGCTTGTTGTTCAGACAAATAACACAGATAACAAGCAGACAGGAATTTGTGTGTGCGTCTGTGTTAGCAAATCCCAGTTTCATCTCTTTTTAATGGAGTTTATCCCCCAAGGGCTCAGGACCTGCATTTAGGTGAGTCAGCTTCATGTACCCCATGGAGTTGTTCCTCTGCCAGGAAAGCCCAGGACTTGCTGCACAATGTTTTATCCCTGGCTCCACTACGAGGCTGTGGACGGAGCTCACAACCTGGGTGCAAGCTGGAAGGAAAAGAAGGAGGACAGTTTCCTACTTGGTGCTTGCTTACAAGTGATCCCTTTCCACAGTGCTCAGCCATCCTGAGCCCGACATAACAGGTTTTTTTTCAATGCAGACATACCAAGGGGAGGTATTTCTTGCTAAGGGGTGCCCTTCTTTAGTGAGGCTATGAACCAACCTCCATAACTTGGGAGGCTTGCTGTCTCCTCAGTGAGGACTCATGAATCATCTGGGACTCCTCAGTACCTCTGTGTCATCCTGCTGCCTCAGCTGCATCACAAAGTCATCGGTGATGAGAAGCAGTACTGCTGAAGATACAGGCAATACTTTTTGCCCCACCAAAGGGATGGCACCTGCTGCAGAAATGAGTTGCACTGGCCAGATGTTTCTTTTGTAAATTATAACAACTGTCGTTCTTTCTTCACCCTATCCCTGCCCTCTCTCTGGGGGCCTTTCTCCTCCTGATCTCAGCTCCTTGCACTTCTGTCAGCAGGAGAGACCATTTTGGGCTCACTACAGGTGGACCAGGAAGCCTTTGTAAAGTGCTTCTGCTGGCAGAGACAGCCATAAGCAGCAAGAGGCAGAAGTCTTCAAACAGCCCAGCGTGGTACCAGAGATGATGTCTACTGTATGTGAGTTAGTTAATGGTGTATATACAGCAATGTGAGTATTAATTTGGGGGAATTAGGAGTGAATGGGGGTTTAGCATGTTTTAGGCTGGATTTAGGATTAGCCAGAATAAAAAGCACATGTTTTTATTTATGGCCCCTGAACATCACAGGCTTCCTCCTGTTCAGCCTTACCAGCTGTAGGCCACTGTGGCTGAAAATGCTGTTCCAGCAAATACCCGTAGTACAGATGCACTCACATGTATAAAACCTTTGTTTTACCACTTGGGTCAGATTTATTTACAGGGAGGTCTTACTGCCATGGTACAAAGCTCAGTTTTACTGAGAAAGCTGTGGCCCCTGAAGGAGTGCTTCAAGCGCGGTATGAATATACCATTGCTCTTACATTAGTGCCACTCTCACAGCGTGAATGTGGCTGGAAGCTTTTAAAGGAACAGGCTGTTGTTTGGGTTTTTCAGATGAGAAGCGTAAAAATTGACAAGTGTAAACCACGTGGTTAGTGTCCTACTGAGCACGATCAGATAACCTCTCTTAGTATACTCCAGGGATGCCGATATTGCACACCATTAAACATGTCTTGGATTGCCCAGAAGGATATAAAACCACAACCAGGTTTCTCCATCACTTGAAAAAACAGTTAGTTAGCAGCGGGATTAGCCCCCCCCTCAGAGTTAATAACAAGACTGTCAGCATGGAGCTGATCTCATGACAGCTGCATCCACAGATATGGACAGTCCAGCACAAGAGGGAGCTCCATAGTGGCTCATCTCTGACTGGACCAGAAACTTTTCCCCTCACATAGCCATTTTTGTGATGGTGATTTCTCTTTTTCATTCCAAACTGGATGAAAAAACATCAACCAACCAACCAAAACCTCCACAAAAAAAATGAACACTGAAAAAAAACCCAGGCAAAACAATGTTCAGCCTAACAAACTACACATTAATAAACGAGCTTGGACTATTAGAAACATTTTGGGATATTTGAAAACTTTTGCTTGAGTGTCGACTTCTTAATATATATGTTTTTAATGAAGTATTTCTTTAAAAAGATATTTCAATAAAAAAAAAAAAGTCTAGGACTGTTTACTTATATATATATGTAAGCAAATAAGGACTTCTCAACAAATTTTCAGCAAATTTCCCAGCTCAGAAGAGTGGTTGAAAAAAACCACCCCAAGTGTACTTTTTTTAGCAGCAGTTTCAGTGTTGTCAAAGCAGCTTTTTTTTTTTTTTTTTCCCTTTTCCCAGCAGAGAAGCTGTTTTATTGGAAAATTCCTGCTAAGGTGCAGTCATGTGACTTGGCCGTGTCAGTAGGTTTTTGGGCCAGTACTCCAGCTGGTATTTGATCCTGCTTTGGTTTATGTTAGGGCTCATCTGGTTGCTAAGGTAAGACATTTACTGTTAGTAGGATCAGTGCTAGGGCCAGTTATGCTGCTGGGCTGGACTGCTGGGGCTGATCCTGTTGCCAGGAGAAGTGTTTGTTGTCTGGGACTGATAATGCAGTGGTTTCATGAAGCGGGAGTATTAAACAAAGGGGCTTCTCCATGTCCCTGTATAGTCCCATCTGGCCCAGCCTGGGGGACTACTCAGGACTCACCAACTGCACCACCTTTAGTAAGAGGAGTCTCCGTGAGAGCGACTACTTACTCCTCCAGCAGGAGAGATGGAGGTATGGGGGCATCCCAGGTAAACCCCATAGTCCTGGCAACCGTATGGAAAGAGGCAAACATTTGTCTTCCCAGGGTATTGGAACATGCCAAAGCATGTGGGAAGCCCAGGGGAAAATGAAGCTCCCTTGGGGCAGACCCTCCAAGTAACAGGACATGCAGACTCACAGATGGGAGATGCAAAGGACAGTTCAAGGGCACTGTTTAGATCACGTCCAGACACTTCAGTAGAGCATGAATACTATATCTATAATTATATATAGACACATAGACATACCTAGATACATCTCTATATAAGCACACATCCATGTATGGATGTATTAACAGTAACATTGTCGTATATTATAATGCAATATGACATTCTCCTTTCATTTCTTTCTGACTTTTCCTTTTGGAAAGTTCACAAAGCCACAGCGAGTTTTGGCATGGAATAATTCTGAAATGCATCCATCCACATTCCTTGGGAAGGGACGCAGTCTCAGGAGACCTGATCCAGGCAAGCAGCAATCACCAGCAGAAACTGATTCTGCCAACAGACTTTCAGTAATCTCAGCGCAGTCGAAGAAAAGGCCTCTCTTGGGCCAGATCCAGTTCACATCCTCTGCAGCTTATCAGTGCTGGGAATAGAAAGAAGGATCACTGTGTATCTCAGAGTCTGTCTGCCATCTGTGGCCTGTCAATATGAGGAAGATCCTGAAGAAGGCCACCTCAGCTCATCTGAAATGCTTCATTTTGTTGGTGACAACACTGACATTTCTGGCATAGAAGAAAAGCAGGGTGGGGCTTTTTTTGTGTGCTCTGAATGCTGCCATTCCCTACACCAGTTTTAAGCAACTGGAGGGACAGTTGTGAGAAGATGAGGCTCTGACACTGAATGCCAGTGGGCAGGAGCATGAGCACACCCGGGAGCTCAAGGACAAGGGAATCCAAATCAGCCTAGGGAAGAGTCAGCCTGTCAGAGTTAGCCCTGGCTTTTCAAAGCATATCTCCAGCTTTGAACATTTTTTTACTTTTTGCTGGAGTTCAACTTCTTTCCATTGCTAGAAGGATTTTAAAGATTGTCCCTGCTTCTCACAGAGTCTTCCCTCTCTTCTTTCAAAGTACCCCAGGTCTCAATTTATTTGATATGGACTTTGACGTGGGAAAGTGCTTATCTTTTATCACTGCAAACTGCTTTCCCAAAGGCTTGAGTTAAATCTGCTTTAATAAAAACATAGAGCTTTAGGCAATTGGGACATAAATGATTTCTCTTCTGCACTATTGAAATGCTGCTTTCTAAGTATGTTCAATAGCACAATAGAAACAAGTCTCTAATTGGCCATAGAGTACCAGAGACCTGACTATCTAAAAAAATCAGCATCATGAAATATTTGAGAATATCAGAAAGAAGCAAGGGAAGACAAAATAATAATTGACCTCTGTTGTTATAATGAGCATTTCACAAAAAAACAACCCAAACAAAACACATTGAAGTTCAATTTACTCAAGTGTTCCATGTTCTTTCTATCTGAAGCAGAATTTCCATAGTAAGAATGACTGATCAGGGATCAAAGGAGAGAAGATTTAAATAAAAATGCAGGTCTGGACGAGGACTGGGACAAAATCTCTTTGAGAAGAGTCTCTGCTGTGCTTCATAATGCAACAGATGATAAGAGGAATTGAGAGGAAATGTAAAACCATCACTGACAAGACTTTGGAGACTACATACAGTCTGCAGGACTGGTTAGTAAGGAAAAAGACAAGTTACATCAAGTTACACACCTGGTAACTTCCCCTAGGTGGATGGGAATGAGGGAATGAGAAAGCTCTGATGTCCTCTGAGCAGTGACAAGAAGGTGATCTTCCAGCGCTGCTGGTTTGGGTGCTGGCACCACATCCCCAGCGTTTTCTGGCCAGATGGCTGCCCTCACACAGCAGAGAGGGCTGGGAATGATTGCAGGAGTCCTGGGCTAAAGGTGTTTCTGCCCAGCCTCCTGCTCCCTCTCTTTAGCAGGGTAGGAAGGGGACAGATGCCCTGCATCCACTCATCTCTTAGATCTTTTAATTGTGTATCACACACATGCACACACAAACACACACTTTCATGTTTTTGACTTTTTCTGACGGCATAACTGCAGATGAAATTACAACGAGACATAGTAACAATGAAAAAGCTGGCTAGAAGTCATTCCAGTATTGTAAAACAAGTCCCATTTATTTTATTTATTAATTAATAAATAATTACTTATTTGCAAATACAGTTGCATCAATGTAATGTGCCAACGACACACATTTTCTTGGACAGATGAGTTAGGAAGGCACTGAACACCTAATGAGGAGTTGATAAAAATCCACACATGTAGGCCATTTCAATTAAACTGCAATCTCTAAAACAAATCTGTCACTTTGCATGAGGAAATCCAAACTCTTGGGACAGAGCCATGGCTGCGGGATAGCAGTCCAAGTCTGGTGTGTGACAACTTGCCCCAGAAGGAGAAGGAGGTTCAATGGGAGGCGTTTCTGGCCGAAGAGCCAGAGACCAGGTAAGTCAGGTTTGGCCTCAGTCACATCTGCCAAGGAAGAACCACCACTGTAAACGAGCCTCTGGGCACCCAGAAATGCAACATGCAAAAAAAGCCACATGCAGGAGAAGGGAGCAGTGGGAGCAGTGAAAGCAGTGGCCCTCTGTTCCCTTCAGCCTGCTCTGCTTCTGTGCATGCAAAGAGCCTGCTGTGTTCCTTAGTTCTAATCACCAGCTGCTGGCAAGGCAGAATTCGACTTAGTTTGTCTCAACACCTCTTTAATCTATGATTTAAGGTCACTGTAGTTTGCATCGCAAAACAGTGCTTTCCTACAACTGCTTTCATGGCTATTGCACATTTCCCATGGCCCACCCCCCAAAGAAAGAGGTCAGTTCACAGCTGTCATTCTGCCTAGTGGTGACCTCTTCCATCCTAGTTTCCCACAGCAGCAATGGAAAAAAACCCACAAACCAAAACCCAACCCAACAAACAGAAACAGAAAAGGGCAAGGAAAGAAGAACATTTGTTATTTGAAAAGGTGTAATTTGGCTTCCTTTCAACACAGAGACATTTTGTGTTCAGCACCACAGGCATTACTGCTGTGTTATACTGATATGCAAATGCCTGTTTTAAAGGTATATTAAATATATATATATAATATTTATATATATATGGTAGTTTATGTGCATTCGTGTGTGTCTTTGTGCACACACACACTCCCATGGCCTAGCGAGAAGTTGGCCAACAGCGTGGCCTAGGCTAGAGGCAGGTTTGCTGATGTGTTCATACTCAAATGGAGTCAATACCAGGCTGAGACCTGGAGCAGCACTTCTGTAATATCTTTCACTGCTTGTGGAAAAGTGCTCTAGGGAAGGTCCTGGATACATGATGAGAACCACTTTCATATTTTGTTTTCAAAACTCTCCAGTTCTGTTTGTTTCATCTAGCTACAAATCCTCTAGGTCAAAACTCCCTCTGGGACATGTGCGTGTTTAGAGACACAGTCCGTTGTGAATGCAGCTCCCTTGAGCTAGCAGAAATTATTGGCCAAAATAAAGAAGTCCTACTTATATAATATTTAGTATACAAGTTGGGACTGGCTCCTTTTCAGATGCCCATGTTTCAATTTGCCTTTACCGTAGAGTAAAAAATACACTGCTTTCCTTGCAGATCTAGATGTAGTATATTGGAGTATCCCATTCCTCATAGTAAGAGTTAAAGAAGGCCCTTGAAAAAAAGGGTGCAGAAGTGTGCACATCTACAAAACAAATGACAGTTAACCAAACAAAAGGCATTTTTTAAATGCAGTTGTATATTTCACTTATCGAACTACCGTTTCTTTTATATCAGTGCACAGATACTTTGTATCCACAGCCTCCCCTTGGAAAGCATGCTCTCATCCCATCCTCTGGGAGCCTGCCTACTTCTTGACTTGTGGCTGTTAAGGACATTTAAATTTAATATCAAACAAACAAAAAAAATTGGCTTGTACACTCTGCTAGGCTTTCATATTACATAGGTTCTGTCTAAATGTACCATGGAAAACTTTACTAGACCTATTTATCTATATTTTAACATGTAGATGACACTCTGTTTTGTACTGGATAGGCATTACACCGCATACAGTGACAGCAACAGAGAAGTACATCATCAATGGCACCACGTCAGTTTAGCAAAACGTCAAAACATTTGTGACAAAAAACCCAAAACAAAACTAAAAAGTATTCGTAATAGGAGCCACTTCCCTTAATTTAACAACTTGAAAATTGATCCTTGTTCCTGAAACACTCTTGACTGTCAAATTCTTTTTTCTTTCTTTCAGAATGAGCTCTTTCCCAGGGAAGACTGCATTTTCTGAGTTCTAAGTCAAAGATGGTTTAAAAATTTTAATGTTTGCAGAACAGGATCATAGGATAATTGAGGTTGCAAGAGACCTCTGAACCTTCTCAAGGGGGTTCAGCTCTGAGATCAGCCCACATGTTTTTGGGGCTGTATCCAGTCAGGTGCAGAAAGATTTCAATGATGGAGACTGAACAATAAATAAAAATCTCTATCATAAACATTAAAACTGTGAGAGTGAGGCAGTGCCTGTGTCCCATCCCAACATTGTATTTATTAGAAAAAGGCCTGATTCTTCCCTTTCTTTTCAGGAAGTTGAGTCACTTAACTGAAAACAATCCTGTAAAAATAGCCTGAGGTGTGAATCAGGCTGAGAGGCACTGGTATCATTCTTTCTTACTGCTCCTGCACTTCAGTTTTAATTGAGGAAAACAGTATGAAAATGACACAGAGAAAAAGGAAACCAATACTCCAAATATAGGTATTTATAAGCAGGCATATTACATTCAATTTTTCCATCTTTTCACCAAAGTTCTCTCATTATCTATGATGATAAAAAGGAGCTTATGCAAGGATGAGTGATATTTTGATACAGATCTTTCAAATAAAAGTGATAATCCAAAGAAGCAATTTTTTAGCAATTAATACTTCTGATGTTTTGTGTCTCTTTTTTTTTTTCTTAAAACCACAGAATTCACAAGACCAAAATCAGGTACAACGTTTTTCAGGTTTTAAAGGCGCATATTTCAGTGGGAGCCTGGAAACAAAATGAAACAAACCAAAAAGCACTTCAATTATAATAAGCAAAGGTCTTCTCATCCTAACAAAAAAAAAAAAGAAAACAAACCCAAAACAATTATGGGATTTCATTCAACCTTGCTCCTTACAAAAATATTTCAGGCCAAGTATCAAGAGAAGTTGAAGTTTTAAGCTGCATTATAAATAACTCCTGACTCTAAGGGAACTTATTTGGAGATCATCAAGAAATTAATTCAGCAGCATGTTAGTGGACACCGCAAAAGTATACACGAAATCTATAGCAGCTGCAACTGTATTCTGGTTGTTTAAAGGGTTTTTGACATGGCTGTTATATTGTGCATCCAGTACGCAATCTTCTTGTCAATAACATCTGGGCAATCAATGTGTGCAAAAAAACCGAATATTGGGTCTATGGCCTATTTGTAGCCATATGCTTTGTACCTGTCAATATAGTTCAAAGGCAGTGAGTGAGGAAAGTTGGGTAGATATGGCACCTGCCCTAGATCTCACAGGATGGACAGGATGGTCTCATATGTTTTACTTTGTGCCATATATCATGCAACACATCTGGGCAGAAGGACACTTGCAATCCCAGCCATCGTAATGGCAAAGCAGCAGCAGCAGCAAGCAGTGGTTTCATACTGTCATATTTATTTGTTTAGCTGGCATTGCCCCTTGATCTCACTGATGATTTGGTGCTTACTTAATTTCACACTTCTTCAGAGTAATCATCACCTTGCATCGTTCAACATTGTCAGCTTTGGTTTTCCTTCCCGTCGAAACCACGAGATTCAGACATAGTGTTGTACAAACATCAAACCTGCATGTGCTTTTGTGTGCATGTGTCTGTCCAAACGGTTCTTAAAAACACTACCTGCCATATTTTGCTGCTTCAGTTTTCAAGATACTCCTTCAGCAGCAAAATCATCTAAATTGGTGAGGGACACTATGTCAGTATTTGGCGTTGGGCTCATGTCCTTTTGAAAGTGAACTTGAGCTTCTGCAGCATCTTGACTGTAGGGATAAGAGGCTGGTTCAATATAGGGCTGAGTATCCACAGATTCAGCATATCTGTAGTCCTGCTGGCCATCTTCAGGTAGTTCAGCTGTTTCTCCTGGTACAGCTGGCATTAACCAGGTAGGTTCGGAGAGCTGAGAAGGTGACTTCAGCACTGCTACAGATGAAGCTGGTAAAGGCAGCACTCTAGGGTAGGAGTCATAGGGAGAATTTGTAATTTCTGAAGAGGGGGGCTGATATAAGTTCCCTTCCGAGGAAGGGACTGAGACTTGAACATATTTGCCAGTTTCTGGGTCATAAAATGTCTTTAAATTAACTTCAGCTGGTAAATCAACTACATAGTATTGGCCAGAGTCAGGGTCTTGGAGGATTTTACGCTGGGTTGAAGAGGGTGAAGGGCTTACTGCTGATGCACCATTAGGTCTTCTAAAAAGAGAAGATTTTCTCTCTACAGCATCTGTCTGCTCAGTCTGATGTTTTTTCTGCTGTTCTTGCATTTTCTTTCTCCTGCTGGCCAGCTTTTTGGCCCGCCGTAGAGCCTTTTCTGTTTTTGGTGGCACAGCAGGAGGCTTACCTGCTGCTCTCTCCCCAAGTCCCCTGGGCTCCAGTCTCTCAGCTTCCCGTGCAGAATCAAAAGGCATATTCCTCTGTGCTGAATAGAGCATCTCTTCTTTTGACATATCAGCTTGGCTCTTTAGTGCCATGTTTAGCAAGGCAGGGTCTATAACATTCTCTGTCTCTCTTGTTGGCTTGTCTGATGATGAACTGGCAGCAATAGAGTGCATTGTGCTACCTGACCTGGGGCTTGTAACAGCAGAGCATGCAAAACTGTCTAACAAAACTGGTGCATCTTCCGTATGTAGGATGCCCTCCAAAACTTCATGGGATACAGGAGAATACATGTGGTCCTCTGATATGGAGCCAGTCACAGGGGAAATGGTCTCCCTAGTGATTATTTTTTTTGTACAAGAGCCACCTCTGCGATTAGATAAATTATGATTCTTAAAGTAATTTGTCTTTCTTCCTGTGGGATAGCTGGGGTTGTTTTGTTCTTGGTTATTTTCTAGACCTAAATTTGGCTGTGTTAAGCTGTGTCTTGCCTTTCTAGTCTGAGTCTTCTCTTTTCTTCTGTAGACACTTTCCTCATTCATTTTCTCAGCTTTATTTAAGAAAGCACAAGTCTCTTCATCTTCTTCTGTCAGCTTCCCTAATGAAAAGCTCTCTGTACCTTCCAGAAGACTGGGATCCAGTGTTGCTGTAGATCCAGACTCACTGGGCTCTTTCCCTCTGTTGGCTGCTCCATCCCTCACGTTCTGCAACCCTCTGCTCCTCAATGCTGACCAGCCTCCCTCCTGGGCATGCAACATGTTCCGGTGCTGCTTGTTGTGCTCCGCTGGGCGCATAAACCTACTTTCCATTTCCTTATAACTGCTGCTTACTGTATCATCCAGGGAAAAGGACCTGAACAGGGGCAGCTTAACAGCCCTTATTACTTGTGGTGACCTGAATTTGTTATCTTTAATCATAAACAGACTGGGTTTGGTTGAGCTTGAAGATGGGGGTGTTTGTGGCTCCTCGGACCTGGGGATGGACATGTCCCTTACACTGTCGGAAGCAGAATCCATGCTGTTGGCCTCTTCCCTTTTCTCTCTCCTTAGTTTCTCTTTCATCGAGCTACTCTGTTCATTCTCAGTAACCCTACACTCCTCCTCTGCTGCACCAGTACCAGAGCTGATACAAGCATAATATTGCAGTTCATCTTCACCAAGCTCTTTCCCTCTCTCCTTGTGGCTTTTTTTACTGTCTGCACCCATTTCGCTCTTAGTCTTCTGGCTTTCTTGAAGACACTCGTTCTGCATCAGGGGCACCAGTGGAAACAGCTCTTCCTGAAGTGGCTGCTCTACTGTGGAGACAAAAGATTGCTCTGAAGAACTGCTGCTTCTTTTGCCTTGTGTTTCATGGCCAGTTACCACCATACTGGTTTGGATGTCTCTGTAAGGCACATCCTCTGCTGGTGAGAATTGTTTTGGGAGTGTTTTGAAGGCAAACTCTTCATTCTGATTAGCAGCCTGTCTCTCATTTTCCTCACCCTGGACACTGGGATTTTGCACAGGCTGCCCAGCTGTTGTATCTGCAGCATCTCTCCTGAATGGTTTCAGTGCTGGATACTGCAGATGTTTCCTTAAATCCAGTTCATTTGACTCATGTCTGAGCAAGGGGGAGTTTTCATTACCCTTTGTGTTTTTACCCAGACCTTCATGTATTGAATCATCTTGCTGCAAGTTGTCTCCAGTTTGGTGAAATAAAGGGTCTGCTGTTGTCTGGGGTGAACTCAAAGTCAGGTAGTTATCTGTAAAGTGTCCAGTTAAATCAGTTTTATTGTCCTTTTCGTGAACACTGCCAGACAATACAGGGGCTATATCACCCAATTCATCTTTCTCTGCAATATTTTTGTTACTTTTTTCTTGTGAAGTTGAGAGTGAGGCATTCATTTTTGTACTTTCCTGTATATTTTCCCTATTTTTGTTTTTCTCCTCCAAGGCCCTTAACAAGGGAGAAGGGGTATAAATGGTTTTAACACGTTTACGCACATCCTTCAAGTTGAATAACAGACTCGATGCTTTTGATTTGTAACTATCCCTAGACCTGTAATCACCAAACGCACTCCCCTCATGGTCTCTCACTGCCGTGCTCTCAGTGGGAGGAGGTGTCAGTGGGATTAACTCGCTTTCCACAGGGTCTAACTCTTGTTTGGGTGGTATGATGGGTGTTAAGAGTTCAGTGATGTTGAAAGAGGGACTGATGGATCCAGGGGAGTTTGCCTGTTTAACCAGAGGAGTCACATCCAGACCAGGTTCAGCACCAGTTGCCTTTTCAGACAATGAAACCACATCATCGCTGGCTGTGAAATTCTCCTTTGAAGTCTGTCTCTTTTCTGCTGCCCCTTTTGTAGCTCTCTGCCTCCTCCATGGTGGACAGGTATTGCCCAGCTGGGGACTGAGGCCCTCCTCTCCAGTTAAGGTGGTCAGGGGTCTCTGTGGAGGTGGGCTGGGTGCCTGAGACATGAGTGAGGGTGAAACCATCCTGCAGGACACAGACTGAGGTGAGATGGAGGCTTGGGACATGGCAGGGGGGGAAAGCTGAGCTGGCACCGGGGGTGGTGGCACAGGAGGGGCTTCAAGTGTAGGAGATGCTGGGGAGTGGCCCTGCTGAGTGGGGGGTGGAAGAGGAAGTGCCTGCGGGACAGGGGGTGGCCGAGGAGGACCCTGGTGTACATGGATCCTAGGTGGGGGTGCAGGCGGAAGAGCAGCATGGAATTTGGTTTCTGAAGGGAGGGTACCCTGAGGTATGTGTATAGCTGGGAGAGGGATGCTGAAAGCAGCTTCTGGTGGAGATGGCTCCACCTGAAAATCTTTCTCCTGCTTCTTAGCAACAGTGATCTTGGCAGGTGGTAATTTCTGCTCATGTGTGCGGGATCCTTTAATAAATGGTACTTCTTCCAGGTATGCAAGACCTTCCTTTTTTGTTTTTATACCAACAAATTCCTCCTTTTCAGTCAGTTTTTTATGATGAACATTCCATGATTCAAAAGCGCTATTCTCACTGTGAAGAAAATTACCTTTTTTTGCTGGCTCATTAAGTTTCACACTTCTGCTTTTTAAAGCCTTTTTAGACGAACGGGAAAAATTTGACTTGGCTACTTTTGACATCTCAATCAGCACAGGATAATAACCATCAGAGCCGCAATGACTCAGGTCTATTTTATTAGGTCTTTTCTGTGGCTCATGTTTGCTGCTGAGACAGTGGATACCATGACTAGCCTCAGAAAATTCAGAAAGTTCCTTGTGGATGTTTAAAATGTCTGCGTCATCCCAGCAAGCCATATCGTTTCCATGATTTAATTTATATTTTTGAAAACTATTCTTAATGGGCTGCTTAAGGGCTATCAGGGAATCTCCTGACCCTTGGTCTGCAGTCTTATCAAATGTCTTAATCAATGAGGACACTTTTGAAACATGTTTATTGTTCCTTGGACCAGGGACTGGTAGATTCAGCTTCTTCCTTTCCGCGGCGAAGGTATTATTTTTAGCAATCCTTTTCTCCTCTGCAGCACACTTTGGTAACTGCTGGAATGTTGAAGCCAATACTGTATGTTCATTATTTCTTGCTGTTAGTTTGTTACAGACATTGCTTTTCTTGATGGTATGGTTTAACGTCCCTGGGTGAAATTTAGCAGAGAATTGGAGGGCGAAGTCAGGTGAAATGGCAAGATCTGGTTCATTGTAAGAGTCTTCAAGTTCTGCCACACACAAACTTTTGAAAGCCCGGTCTGTGAGACTGCTCACCTCTCTGTCTGTGTCATCTAGGAGACTCCCAATACTTGAGGAGTCACTATGTCCTTCTGTATGTTTCTTATTTCCCTGCATTGTTCATGGGAGTCATGGATGAATTATCCAAAGGATTAATTTTAGGTGGCAAATAGGCAGATGATTGTGTAGGGTGGTTCCAGCTGTTTGCAATTCACAAGCACAAAACTATTCCTCCAGACGGTGCTGCTGCACATCGATTCATCTTACGGAATAGCTGAAGGAAACTTTCCTCTCTGCAAAGCCAAAAATATAATTTTTCTACATTAACACTATTAGACAGAGAACATTTACCAGATATATCAGTCACTGACTAATTTGCTCCTACATGCATTCTAAACAAGATACTAGCAACACAATTAACAACATGAAAAATAATTTTTATTTTCGTCAATTCGAGTAGCTCATGGTAGATAGTTTTAATTTCTTGAAAGTACCATAGGAAAAAGAAGAATTTTCACCTCAGATTCTTTACTTGGGCTTTTATACAAGGATATAAGAGCCAGATTTCATGTACTTCCCTTTCCATACCTCCAGCCATAAACACTTCCAAGTGCTGTGAGTGGATTTAGCTAAGAAAGCTAGCCTTTTTTTTTGCCAGGAAGAATTAGTAATAAAAAGGGAGAAAAGTTACTTAATCAAAGAAAGATTGATAAAAATCTACTTGGCAAGATACCATAATTATAACATAAAACATTTTGTGAGAAATAAAGTTATAGAAGATTCTATTTTCACTTGTCTGTTAGCTCATGAGTGTGGCAAATGAAGTCTATAGAGATGAACCTGCTTGTATCAGGCTGGAGCTTCGCTGTGACAATTACCCTGAGCAGAACACTAGTTTGAGGAAGTGCAATGGCACCACAGGTAAAGAGGATTTACTGTGCATTAGCATGTTCCAAGCAAATATTGCTGGGGTAAAATCCTTTAGCCAGACACAGTCAGTTGTTGTACTGAAACTGAAGAGGCTGCTAATATCAGCTTAGCCAGCAGAAGGCAGGAGTGCCTAGGGGACTCTAGCAGACCCACTAAATGAGCACAGGGAACATTTGGTTTCAGTTCCAGAACTGCTGAGGGCAAAAGGTAACCCATTCAACACAATTAAAAATATTACAGCCTTCCATTAGTCCCTCATTACAATGTACATTCAGGGACCACAGCATTATGACTTTTGTCTATCTTCACATCAGTCTGAAGACAGGATGGGGGAATCTTTGGATGGAACAAGTATAAGCAAAATAGACCCTTCAGCTATACTTGAAATCTATCACTAAACCTCCTCAAAATTTACTCTGTAAACTCTTTAGATACTTATTCTCACATTCAAGGGCTTGATCAGGGGATTGGCTAAACTACAGTGAGACTCAGTTTAAAAGCATATTCAAGAGCTACCTAAAAGGAAAGTCCTTTTAGAGTCCTTAAGGAAAATCTCATGTGTATCTCCATTTCCTGGTACAATTGCATCATTAACTTGTGATAAGCTGAAACACCACAGTTCACATCTACAGCAGCTTCCAGCTTCTATACAAATGGAAGCTATCTCCATCTCAAGCTTGGACCCGCTGTAGAACTAAGCGATGAAATCCAGATCCAGATTTCAGCCCCTCCAGCTGTCCAAATCCATGATTCCACTTTGGCGCATCTCAGTGAGACTCTTGGAAAGGGCACATTTTTCCTTATGATAACGCAGTGTTGGGTAAAGTATGAAAAGTCAGAGAAACTGCACTTAATCAGCTGAGTTACTCAGGCTTAGTTGTTTCTTCAAATGAAAACACTCCTCAACCTTCCTTTTCTATTTAAAAAAATCTCAGCCAACCTATTTTTAGGCTCAAAGTATTATAGTGGATCTTGATTCTGTCCTTCTAGCCATACAATTCCAATGACTTACGCAGAAGTACAATAGACTTACACCAGAAATAAGTGAGCTTAATAGAGCTTCTCCATTTTACTTTGCACAGAGAGTTTTCAAACGTGAGTTTCACTGCCCCAACTGTACACACATTTTTGTGTGTAATGCAGCAAGAAAAAAAGAGAAGACAAATGAAAGGCCATCCTGTTCTTGGTTTTGATTCTTAACTGTTACATGAGCAGGAAGTACAGGTACGTACCGGTCACATAATTCGGCTTCTCATCTCTAGAACTCCCACCCATGCTTGTATTTGGCTTCATTTCTGAACATCTTTAGTGAGGAGGTAGAAATAGTCTAGTGACGTAGATTTGACAGAAGTAGTGTCCCGGGATGTTGCCGACCTTCAGCATTTTTTGATTTTAGGTGAACTCTGCAATTTAAAAACGAAGACATTTGTTTGCACAGTCTGAAGATTGTTCTGTGCTCCATTCATTCATTTATCTGTTTTTTCATATTTTACAACCATTTTAGAAGTAATTTCCAGGATTTCTTACAAAAAGAGACAGGTATCCATCCCAGAGTGATAATAAGCAGAAACCCTGAGGGCTTGGTAGCTTGTGGAGTGCAGTCAGGTTCCCAGCAAGCAACTATCACAACCTCCAGCACTCCCTGGTAGCCCCAGCAGGGACTAACAGCTGAGTGAGAAACGGTTTCCTGGCAGGCTGCCCATTGCAAAGTCTGGGTGACGTCTCCAGGCTAAAAAGAGGGGTTATGCCAGACGACTTCTTCCCTGCTGCTGTGTCCTGCCATGCCACCCTTTCAGAGGGACTGCAGAGGAAAATGTTTGCCTTCACTCCACATGTATATGACTTCCTACTGTCAACAAGTATGGATAGAAGTCAGTCTGGTGGACTGGGAACTAATGCAGCTGAGGTTTGAAAGCCCATCCTCTTCGCTGTCCCTGTTGTAAAGGCCTGGGATGGTGAGGGGCAGTAAGCAAAACATCTTTTTGCTTCCACGCGTGAATCAGAGCCAGGAGATGCTAAAGGGAAGCTCAGCTATGATGAACGTGCTTTGCTGATGTCCTTTTGCTGTGGAGACCCCCAAAGTTCAGGCTACTTTGTTTAACCTTTGCAAGAATATATCCATTTCGTACAAGGAGAACTGCCTGGCCCTGAAGTAATGGAAATAGCACATCGGTTTAGATACAGTAGATTTTCCTGAAGTAAGGGTCTCCTCTAAGGGAGCTTTTGTGTCAGCCTGTGCTATTCAAAACACACTGGCAAAAGCGGCAACAGGGGCTTACGCAGTGGGATAGTCTCCCATACCTTACCTAAGGAAGGACAGTTGTCAGTCTTAGTTTAGGGACAAGCCTGTACCAGTCAGAGCTTTTTGTGGTCTGTTTAATATGTCCGAGTAAAAGGAAGTAAAAGCAAACGAAAAAAAACATCATATGTCTGGTTGCAGCCAGATTTAAAGGGCATCCTCATTGCAGAGATTTGTACTCAGTTATCTCTTTGCTCAGAGGTTAAATTACAATTTTACTGCTTCTGTGGTACTCTTAACTGTGCAAAGCCAACACAGCCGTGGGAGACTGTGATTATGTTCTGGCTCACTCGTCAACAGGGCTGTTGACTAAATTCCAGCCGCACAATGTTTATCACTATTTATCGGTGGTGGTGCCTGAACTAGGAGGAAGCTTGGCTTTCAGTTCTCATGGACAGAGGTCTGAAGAAACGTCTTGTCTCTTGTAAACTGAGAACATTTGCTGAAAAGTGAGTAGGGTAACAATAAACACGGACATCATGATGTAATCTCAGCAATTATTTTCCTAGATGGAGTCAATGTTACAAAAAAACCTCAGCACCACTGATTAAAAAAGAATAGCGACTGCCACTGTCTCTGAAATCCTTGTGAAGATCCTTGTCTCTCCTGGCCATAACACTAGTACTTGGGCTTTGCAACGTTTCAAGCTGGAAAAGCTGTGTCTACACTGAGCATTTAAGGTGCAGATCACTATCAGGACTGGACTTGAAACAGCAGCACTGTACTGATCTATCCCTTGTACAGGTACGATAGCAACTTCTGAACTTTGGGCAAAGAAGCTGTTCATGGCTGGTTTAATAACCTGGTAAAGACCAATGCCTTTACCTTTTTTTGGGACAAACATGGCAGTCAGCAAGCAAGGTCCAGTGTTTCAGCTTAGGTCAGAATTTGGCTAGTTAAAACATCTAAGGATGCCTGAATTTAGGCTTTTTCAGGACAGAGAAAAGCAACGCTGGGCATTTGAAACTGCTTGAGAAATGCTAAGAAACATGTGAGGTCTTTGAAGCAGGCATCACCTGATATGAGCTACCGAAAAAGCTTGCATGAATGTACAGATTTCAGCAAGCTTAATCAGAAACCAACCTTCCCTCTCTTTTAAATAGGAGGCTTTTTTCAGTGGCTCTCTCAAGTGCCTAGCAAGTTGTGATGAGGAGGTTAAATTACAGAGACTATTCCTGGCCTGGCACAGACTGAATGTCAACTTTTTTCACTAGACAGGAGCTGGGCAAACCAGCAAACTTGGCTGGAGTGTGTGACATCACTGCTGTTGCAATATATAAAGGGCCAGTTGGTTCCCCCATCCCCTTTGGGCTGGTATTTGGCTGAAATGTTGTGCCATGAGACATTGCAGTGGCATTTTGGCAGCGCCCCTGGGAGTTGCACAGCAGTCTGAAGTCAGCAGCGCTGCATTCTCCTTGATGATGGGAAAAGAAGGGAGAGGGAGGGAAGGTTTATTTTTTTTAAAATCCTTGTGAGCTGATTTCTTCATGTAGTGCACTTTGTATCACATCCATCCACAGGTCCAGCCCAAACTCACAGCCCTGTGGTGGCTGCTGGCTGCGGTTTATTCAGTGCCATGCTCTACTCACATGCATGCTGCTGCTGTTGCTTTGGGCTTTCAGGGGCTCATCATGACAAATAGTGCTTCTTACCACAGGAAATAGGAGAATATCTGAATATTCCTTGCTTTGGGCTGCCTTGACTACATGGACTAGTCATATTGGGCTGTATCGAGCCAAACGCTCCCTTTAATCTGCCCTGTCACCTGGGCAGCTCCGGCACACTGCCTCTGTGAGCAGCCCTCTGGGGGAGGATCACAACACCCCCACCAAGGAGGGAAGCCACCTGGCAAGTGAGACAATGGTGTTCTAGCCACATTTCCCCAAACTGTCAAGAAAGGAAATTCTGGATTAAGATGGTCATAAAGTGAAAGCACAAGCTTCCATTTCCCTCATCCAACAAGATCACTTTAATATATGCTTTGTGGTCATAAAGAGTGGCCAAAGTGAATTCTCCTGCTTGTGGGAAGGGAATTTGTTAAAGTACAAATACCTGCTCCAGCTGATGGAGAGTGGAGAACTAGGTCAGTCCAGCTTAGGGTGAAGATCTCAAACAGTGACAGAAGTGATTAGCATAGAACAAGGTGACCTCAGCTATTCCAGCATCAGATTTTTGATCATTGCACTGGGAAGCAAGGTAAAGGAACCGTGTGTCTGGACAAAACCAGTGTAGACTGGGGTCCATTCCCCTTGATGATTCGGCCCAACAATTGTGTCTTGAACAGCTTGTCCTGGGCCAGAGAAGAGGAGAGACTGTTCTTGACTTTGGGCCAACTTCTGTTCTCAGTTACACTGGTATAAATCTAGAGTCATTTTACTGACGTCAGTAGAATAACTGAGAACAGAATTGGTGACTCTAAATACATCTACTTCCTAAGCCAACACTGGTGCACTATCCAGAAGGCTACATAAGTAACTGTAACCACAGTAAAGTGAAATCCAACATCTCTGAAGAGCCAAACCTCACCCCCATGTGGCATTCAGACCAACATGCGAAGGAAGGGGATTTGGAACTGATACCACATTGCTATGCCACCAAATCATGTCCTCTGGACAATTCTCATTTTCTAACCTGTATCACTGTCCTGATTTCAGCAGGGATAGAGTTCATTTTCTTCCTAGCAGCTGATGTAGTGCTGTGTTTTTGATTTAGGATGAGAATAATGTTGATAACACACTAATATTTTAGCTGTGCCAAGCAGTCAAGGACTTTTCAGCTTCTCAAACTACCCTGCAAATGAGAAGATGGGGGGCACCCAAGAAGCTGGGAGGGACACAGCCAAGACAACTGAGCCAGACTGGCTAATGGGATGTTCTGTACCATATGATGTCATGCTCAGTATGTAACTGGGGGAATTGGCTGGGAGACGGTTTGGCTGGAGAGCTAGCTGAGCATTGGTTTCAGGTGGTGAGCAATTTTGCTGTGCATTACTTGTTTTGTGTATTCTATTATTATAATTATTGTTGTTGTCATTGTTGTTACTGTTGTTATCATAATCTTCCTTTACTGTCCCATTAAACTGTCTTTATCTCAACCCATAAATTTTACCTTTTTCTTTTCAATTCTTTCCCCCATCCCACTGGGCAGGGGCAGAGTGAGTGAATGGCTGTGTGGTTGTTTCACCTGCCTGCTGAGTTAAACCACAATAATCACTCACCACTGACAAAAGCAGTGCATTTGGGATAAAGTAATTTGCTCTTTTCTGCAATATTCACTAGAATATCTACACCTAAGAGCGATACGGTAGACATTGTGCAGTCCCAAACTGGACCAGCAGAGCTGGCTGGTAATCTGAATCACCATCCTATGGACACTGTAATCTTTTGGAAATGTGTTTGTGTGTGTATATGATGGGAGGATGTTCTTATTTAGATTGTTTTTGAAATTTCACATGGAATAAAGATTCTGAAGAGAAATTAAATTATAAATTTCAAAATTTAATTCAGAATTTTAAAGAATACCTTTTCATTTCAGATTATTTCACTACTTTTACACTACAGGTCATGAGAAGTAGCATGTAATATATACCATAATTGTTAAAACAGTATATTATTACTGGCCTTAAGTCAGAGTTGTATGCTATTTAATAGTAACTGAAATTTTCATTTTATTTTCCATATCAAACAATACTCTGATGGTATTTCAAAGCAAAATCACACTCATTGAAATTTCCCTAAGTAAATATTTCAAATGATAGAAAAAGAATTTCAAATTATCTTTCTAGGGAAAATGTCATTAAAATTAATATGATTGTGATTTTATTTGTTTAATCAAACCATTTTTTTTTTTCTGAAGAAAAGACAGCTGAAGTCTCTTCCTCTCAGTGAGCTCTACTGAAGCTAGTGCATGTGTTGCCATGGGAGCTGGAACCAGGGACTCATCAAACTCACAGCTCAAGGAAGGGCAGTACAACCTGGTGGAAGCATGAATGCAAGGGAAAGTACCTAGCTAATGACCTTGTGTTATGTATCCTACTCTAAGTCCTTTCCCCAAAGGATGTGAACCTCTTCCAGGCCCCAGCTGGAATGCTTACCTCTTCAGGTCAGACCACAAAGCTTCAAGCACTGAGAGATGAAGACCTCATGTGAAGTAAAGTGGGAGGAACAGAGACGGCTATGGAGAAATCATGTCAGGTCTCTCTACCTTTCCCTTTCTGGTTCAATGGCAAAGACCCAACAGTTATTTCCAGCTGGTCTCCGGACTGCCTTTCCAATGTCCTCCAAATGCCCCATCCTGCCAAGAGGCCTGTCAAGTCTGGAAGAAGGAGATGTCTCTCAGAATGGATTGTGTCTGGACTAAGGCTTTCTTGCAGCTCCTGTTCACTCCTTCCATTACCTGAAGCCTATCCACTGCCTTTGAAGAGTCAGTAACATGCAGAAATGATGGAAGAAGTCAAAAGCACAAAGTGCATGACTAACACAGGCAAAGGGCAGGTGCAGCACTGTACAAATGGCACAAGCCTACAAGAATCACAAGGCAAAGGGATGATGCTCCTCCCGTGACCTGAAGTCAGCACAGACAAGTGACATTTAAGCAACTGAACCCAAACAGTGTATTTCTTGGCATTAAATGTCTGACTGGAAAAGGCCACTGTCTGTAACTAGGTCAGTCATTATATACTGAGATATTTATATAGCTCCTCAGTAATATGGTACATGAACACCTCGTGGCTATTTATCCTTATAAACGCTCTCACTGCAAGCAGGATTTCTGTCTCATTTACAGATCAGCAGCTAAGGCCCAGCTTCAACTGACTGATTTGCCCAAGATCAAACAGGGCATCTGTGGCACGGAACCAAATCTATTTTCTGAACTACACAAAAAGAGCTCAACCTTTGTCAGTTAAGGCAAAAATGTGCTTTCCCACTGCCCTTCACAGGGCATAGTACTTTAGCATGAGCCTCTGCAAAAAACCACAAACTTCAACTAGAGTATGGTGCTGTAGCTTGGCATTATATTGTATAGTGTAATTCTTATGGATTTGCAGGTGACTGACTTACTGCAAAGATCTAAGCTCTGCCTCAGGTTCTTGATACCTATATCTCTCTTTGACATCATGAAGACTCAAGCCTTCCTCACTAGTTCAAGGTGACAACTGGCATTGCATTGGTACAGCCCTTCCATTTAGCACTAACAGGATTTTGGCTGATTAGACAGGTATTAATTTCCTTTCATTTAGTCCCAAGCAAGGACGAAAGCTTCTGAGTTTTCACTTCCTATGTGGAAGAAAGAAGATTTTCCCACAGTAAAGGGAAAGTTGTATGGTACTACAGCATCGTAGTGGCTATAGATGGAAGATGACAAGGAGGGAAGGGAACAAAAACACATGGACAAGAAAATAAATGTAATGGCCTGGATGCCTTGTAAAGGAGCATGCTTGATAGTCTCAGCCTCTGTCACGGGAAAATTGTAATGATCCAGCAAGTATGTGAGACACAAGAGGGAAGCAGCTGTATTCTCCTCTGTGACCTATGCAAGGAAATCTGCAGCTATCAAGCAGCTATGCCTCACTTCTCTCTCCAGGCTGGGGAATCTGAAACCATCCCCCCTTACACTGCCATCCTCATCAAGCCCAGCACACTGATATCACCTGCACCGTCAAGTTTACACTCAGACCATTTAAGCTTCTTGACAAGGAGAGTCTGACCCACACCCACTCATACAGGATACAGTCTCAGGAAATAACAGGCTTGCAGAAAACAAGTATTATTCTTTTACTGGGAGTCTCACCTGGTCCTTTCCTTTATATCTTCTGGATATGTCCAGGGTACGGACAAGGATTTTTCTGAGCTTGAAGAAAAGCATAAAGAAGAGAATTCAAGCCATGTGTAGGTACTAAGTTAAAAACTGTTTCAAGTTCTAAGTGGTTTTATAACTCACTGAATTCTACAGGATTTAGGGATGTGCAATATCCTGAAATACCTGTCTCATGTTGCCAAAGGCAAATAGGCATATGTATCAGAGCAGGAATGAGAAGGTGGAGACTGTTTTTCAATGTTTTCTGGCTCAGGCTGCAGGAACAGAGCTATTTCTTACTTACACCTTACTATAGCTTTCAAGTGCAGTCAAGTGAGCTCAGTTCTTGAGCAAGCAGGCAGGGATGGAAATACACACTTATACACATGCCAGAGCATGTGACTCAAGTACACAACCATCCATTTGTATAACAACTTTCCTCTGATGACAAACTCCTCCTCAACCATTTGTGATGATAACAGAGCCACTCTAGTTGAAGAACAAAAGCTGTAGCTTGCTTTACTCCTGCCTCCTATCTGGAAGATGGCCATAGGACAGCTAGCTATCTACCTATGGGAGGACTTTGAGAGGGCAGGGGAGACCCACCCACTCTTGCCCCAAGTATTATCTCTGGAGGCCACACTATTTTCCTCCTTCTGAGGAGCAAAAGCTGGCCAGTGGTCTTGTCCTGAACGAGATGGAAGCTCCTTCCAGTTCCCTCTTCACTGTGCAACAGGAGTTCTCTTTTTTTTCTTCCCTGGGAAACGAAGATTCTCTCTTCCTATTCAGAGATTGATTCATTGTTATGATTTAATGGTATGTCCCCAAGGCACCTCCTCATTCTTTTACAGTTGATATGCTAAGGCATTTCTTGTGATTATTCTGTAAAGGATACATGCAAAAGACAGAGAGGAAAACAACAAGAATTTTAAGCAGAATCTGCACTTATCCTGAAAGAGAGACCCCCATGCCTCTGGATGAATCAGTCCCTCAGCAACCTCAATGATGCTGTCGTCACAGTGCTTTTCCAGGCCCCCAGACCCTCTAAATAAACCTGCAGGCAGGCAATAGCATCACCCGCAGCCACTTCTTCCCCAGCCCTTCTCCTCAATTCTGCCCCACACCCCAAGAGGCGATTCTACCTACTTGTCTAGCTTCATTCAATTAACAGGACTGGTCAAAACTCCTGCAGCTCAAAGAATAATTTCTCAATTTTGGAGAAACAGACTAAGTCCTAATGTCACTACTTCAAAGCAGATCAGTCAAAACAGTTAGTCTCAGTGAATAACAGCATCATGCTGAGGAATGCTGCCTCACTGCATTCACCCAGCACAAATCCTGGGTGTAGCTTGCATGGTCTGGTTCCCTCTGAATGCACTGCTGCTTCTGCACCAACATCCCAGGCAGTCCTGGGCACTTACTGCAATTTCTGCACAAGAGAGCCCTATACTTTGAAACAAGCAAAGGATAGGGACAGGGATAGACCTGAAATACATCTCAGCAGAGCAGGAGCCATCAGAACTGTGCAGAATTGTAAAAGTGTCTATAATGAAGCTGACAGGCCAGCCAAGCCAACCTTAAGATATGACAGGTTATGTCTGGTCCAGGTAAAGGTGACAGACAGAGGCACATCTGAGACTGAGGATCTGCAGTAACTGTACGGAATCTGTCAGATATTGCTGTTTGCTGACTCTGCCTGTTAGGTGTAGCCAAATGTTAACCACAAGGATTTCTTTTAGAGACTTTTCCAAAAATTGCAGGGATTTTCATCTCTATCTTTTCCAAGTGGAAAGCATGAGTTAGGCGGCCTTCGTGTACCTGACTGTCATAGCCCTGTCACGCTTCCCAAAACAGCCTAAGACATAGTGTGTAAGTAACAGAGAAAGCATCCCTAAAACTACTGGGATGTAGCTATGTGAGAGACTGAAAATAAAGATGCATCACTATTTGACCTGCTTGGCTCATAAGAAGGTTGGTCTGACTGTTACGAGATGATTTAGATTAGTCATTACTAGCTAATGCCTTCTTGTATATCATTATTTGCAAGCACAGGAGATGGATCATAAAGAACCCTAAGACTATAATTAAATATCTCTTTTCTATACATGTCCAAAGAGGATCATTTGGCAAGGGAACCGAAGGGAGAGAAAAACCTCACTTCCGGGGAAGGGTTGTCTTCTTGTGGCTTCAATGCTGCCTCAGTTTCTCCGGGGCTGCTAAGGGGCATGGGTCTCAGTGGCAGTCTCTCTGACCACGCACACTTGAAAGCCATAAACTCTTGGCAAAGAGCAACACAGTCACAACGCACCAAGCTTAGTACACACACACACACAGACCCAAAATAAAAAAAAAATATATATACACCTTCAGATATGTATATATAAGCTATCACTGACCCACCCAAAAACATATGCAGGCTCGATTGAAGAGGGACAACTTTTCTCAAGGGTAAAGTTCCCCTATTAGCACACACACGCAGCCCCCCTTGTTCCCTTTCCCCACACACCTGTCAGCTGGCTCGCAGACCTCTGATCCCAAAATGTGACACTACCTCAGGCGATGCACGCTAGCTCTACAAGCAATGGACTCACCCGCTCGCTTATAGTAGACAAAGCTCTGTGTGACCTGGCACCCCGGCTGCAGGCAAGCCAGCACAGCGAAGCCTGCAGCTAAAAACCACTTGCAGAATTTGTCTCTGCCAGCAACTTTCTGTGTCTGTAAACTCAGCTAGACTAAAGAAAGGAAAGACTGATAGAGATGAGTGGTATTTTCTCCCAACCTGGCTCATAAGGTTAGTTGGCTCTTTTCTGGTCTTGGAGGGATTTACATTTTCATGGTCCTATTGGCACAGCTCTAGTAATGCAAGGACAGACAGACAAGACAAACATTTCAGAGAAGCAGGTAGGAATAAGAGGCTACAGAAGTTTCCATGTGCTTTTTGTTTCTGGTGCAGGAATGTAATTATACCTCCACACTTCCACCCAGCTGTGGCCTTCAAGTTCACTGGTGAGTGCCTCTTACAACTGTTTTGGTAACTAAGTTGTGAATATGTATGTAAATACCTTCCTAGTGACAAGCATGGAAGGATGCAGGAGTTTAGTTGTTTTGGGACGCCAATATACTGGGAATCTTTTATTTGTTAGTATTTTCCACAAGCTTTATCCTTCAAGCATTTAACTGAGGACATTTGCTTTTTTCCTGGTCAATTCCTTGAAGAAATGAAGGAAGAGAGCCATGGATTTTGAACCCGTCCAGAAAGCTTATTTCTCTTTCTTATCTCTTCTGACTTTTTCTTCTTCCCAGCCTCACTCCCTGAAATGGCAGAGAACTAGGGAGGAACCCTCTAGCTGATACTGTGCAAAGTCAGTGTGAAACAGTCTCTTTGGCCTGCTGCAGGGAATCTTTTCCCGGCACAGATTTAATTGGATTGCCTGTTCACAGGACCTTTAAAAATCATAAGCAGTTTGGCTTCTTAAGCTCAATTTTAATTATTTCCATTCTTATTTTGCTGCCGAGTTCTACAACTAGGCTAATAAAATGCAGTTCCTTGGGACAGCAGATTAAGAAGTTCTGCAACAACTGGACTCAGAAAAGCTTATGCCATTTAGGATTTTTTCCAGTGATTAAAATTGGATACAGGTCATAGTCACAGTCATTTATAGTGGCCTCTTAGCACTGCCTAGGTATTTGAACTATTTTACTTTTTCAGGCTCTGTAGCATACTAACTACTCTCTATAAAACATTTAAATTATTTTTTTCTTATTTGTTCCAAGAAAAGAAATAAAAATACCTTCAAACCCCTATACAAATCACTGAAGTTTTTAAGACTATCTTATCTGTAGGGAGTAATCATCTGGAAAATAAAATCAATGTATATTTGCCTAAAGTTGCTTACAGCACAATGTGCAGGACAATTAAATGGAGCTTCATAGCAATTTATTGGTCTTTTAAAAAGATCATACCCCTTTACCATATAATTACATGTCATAAACAGTAATCACTGCATAAGAACCTATGTGTATGTCTCTTTCCACACACAGACTGTCAGAGACAATCCTGCATTTTTCAGAGCAGAAAAAAAGCCAGTCAAAATGAAAGGACTTTCCACGTCTATTCACTGAAAATAAGATATAAATGCTCTTTGAATTCTCTTATTTGATCAGTCACACAAGTGATCCTTGAGTGCACACACATTCACATGCTCAGACACCACCATTCTTTACCATTTCCCTGCTTTAAAAGCACCCATACACTTTCCCCTTACCTTCTGTGCTCCAGCTTCCTGAGCAGAGACAGTGCAGGGCTGCGCTTTCTTCCCTTATGTCAAAGCCCCAGCACATTTTACAGCAGCCTGCTTACTATTAGCACTTCCCATTATTTATGTGTTTCAGACTCTTCTTCTGAACATGGTTATCTTAATAGAAACTACCACTGGAAAATAAATAAAACAAGAAAAGTGGAGGAGCTAACCCTTGAGTCCCTGCAGACCTGCCCAACCAGGTGAAGTGAAGTGAGCAAGGAATCCAAAGTTAGTAAAATGTATTTAAATAGTTATCATGCAAGGGGAAACCAAGTGGAGATCATGGTGGGGAAGAGGCAAACATACGTATTGGAATAACCATGCGGTGTCAAGTAACAGACAGATGAAACAAACAGTCATCAGCTATTTTTACATTCAGATTCGCCACTGGTAATGCTTCAGAGATAACTAATACAGAAAGTAATGTTGTGCAATTGGCTTGCTACTGCCAGTGAGTCAAACCTTAAAGTACTGCGTTTTGGTACCTACAGGTGGGAGTCAAAATGTTTATTAAGGTCACCATTAAAAATACTGTGTAAGAGGTATGCACATGAGTAGCACATTACTGTCCTACCAGTGCTTTTTCATAAATAGCTTGTTTCATCATCAGGGCTGGACAAATGTATCCAGCGTTCTTGGAGTAAGGACCCCATTCCACCGTCCTTCCAAAGCAAACAAGACCAGCCGCCCTCCCGGGAGGCACATGCCAGCATTGGGTTTCATTTGGCGAACTGCAATAGGATGTTGAATAATAGGGGAAATATGCCATGAAGTCAACAGGCTAAGTTTTTGTACCGCAGATATAAACAATGTATTGTACCCTGTGCCATGCTGAGCGCACAGACCTCCTTACTGAAGTCGTGGGGTTCTCTCGAGGCTCAGCATCATGCTGGACTTGAGCCACAGGCTGCAGGAAAAAGAAGAGCAGAGTCTTCTGCACTTCCAGCCCAACTCCTGCTGCCATGGCAGAGCAGGGCTCCACATGAGCCCAGTGCTCATTTGCATTTTAAAAAGAGCTGCTAATTACATTGCTACAGCATGAGCAAGGCAACAACCATGCAGTATCTGCTGCCTGAGAATCTCCAAGCACCAGAAGGCTCATGACAACTAATCCTCCCCATGATCCAAGTGCAGCCTAAGCTTACTAGTCTTTGCAGGAACAATGACTGCCTTCTCCAAAGCAATCTTCAGCTTTGAATTCAGAGGTGTATCGTTCAACTTAGATCCCAGCAGAAAGATTTAGCTACACACTTCCAATGGCTACTCGCACGCTGCACCCATGACAGCACTTATGCACAAAGATCTGGTGCATCATGAGTCGTGGCACCTATGAACTAGGACATAGAGAGAACTGGTGAGCACTGAAAAAAATTAAAAGTTTGGGATGAAAACAGAAGTGGAAAAGTAGTTTTCATGCATCCACTGCCACTGATACAAGCAAAACTGTATATACGTGTCTGTCTCTCCCACACATTTCTAAAGAGGGGTGGAATGTATTTCTGGAATACTTGTGCTAAAAATAAACCCATCCCTGCTGTCTATGAAGAGAGGCAGGTATAGCCCTGCTTTCTGTAAGCCCATGAACTTGTGAACTGCTTAGAGGCTGAATTGCATCTAGAAAGACCCCTATGGAAATTGTAACTGTGAGTGCAGGAAGGGTGGCTGATTGCTTGGAAAATCCAAAACGTGCCTCTCACATGAAAGCAGCTGGGGTTAACACTATTCATCATGAGGAATGTGCTTTACAGACTCCAGCTTTGAAAGGACTCAAATCTTGGGATAGGCATTATGCTTATTCAAATATGATGATAATAAATACATATATTTGCAAATTCAGTGCTCAGATGAGACTCTGGGATCAGATGGCCTGTCATTAAAATAAAACCACTTCTGGGGAAAATTACTGAATAACACACAGCAAACACAACCCAGTGGCACTTGGATGTTGTTATCCTACTCCCAGGAAATTTAAAAAGCAAAAATTCCTGCTGCTTCCTTTCAGTGAGTGTAGAACAATAACAGATCACTGAACTTTTGTAGACAGCAATTTGGACTGAAATTCTAAATTTATATGAAAAGAGTATGCAATTTGCACAAATATGTCAATGGAAAATGAATGTATGCCTGTATGTATGTGTGATGAACTCCACTTGTCACACTCACACACTTGAAACATTATATGCTCGGTAGGACAGAGAACGTAGACACGAGAACCTTATGCAAGAGCAGTAGTTTTCAGCCTTTTCTGATTTGTATCCCATCCCTTAACACCTCCTCCAGGGAAATAAATGGAGTTCTGTCCTACTGAGAGTGTAATTTTTTTTTCTGTGTTACCTTAGCTGCGAACCCCAGAGAGGCAGTATGCAGACCCCGAGGGGTCGATGGACCAATCACATGCAATAAGTCCCTGGTACATGGAAACCAAAAAGTGGAACTGATTATAAACAGAAAGGAAAACATGCCACCTTACACTAGGAAAATGCAGTCATCAAACTGTTTTGGTTGTAGAAAGCAAACTGTTTATAATTCTCATGGCAGTAACAAGCAAGGGGTCTATTTAATAACCCATGAGACCAATATGACTTTATTGACTTCTCAGTTGTTTACAGCATTTTTTTTGTTCAGCAGACCAATGCAGGTTCAGCTCTTACCTGGCAGCCACAGACTGAACGATTCGTTGACTGTTATCACAGTCAGTGCAATAACTTGATCTCTGGGCACCAGACAGATGAATGCAGAGTGTTGGCTGAACAGAGCAGCCCCAGGGTCATATCAGCTGAACAGAAGCAGTAAACCAAAGACTAGGACATGTCCCACAGCAGGACAGCACCTTCATCTGCTCTGGATGTTGATCCCCGCACTTGCAGGTAGCTATTGCTGTGCCCTGACTGAAGTCTCGCAAGGCCTGCGCTTCTCTAGGGGTGTTTCTAGCACCCACGTGTGTTCCTGCATGTGCCCAGCAGTGCAGCAGCAATATACTGCTAAGCAAGGAGTCATGGTGAAAATCAGGTGCTGCTTCACCTGCCTCCTTGGGACAGTCCAAGCACCCCCAGCTTGTTTTCCAGCAAGGGGGCTCCACTTCCATGGGACCTATATGGATGGAGAGGTGGCTACCAGTTCTGTCCCATTTCTGCAGCAGATCAGTATCCTGGACCCAAATCCTTTCCTTCCATGTTCAAGCTGATCTGAATAGACACCTCCTCTGATTATGGAAATGCTCCCAGTTTCTGGGGAGGGGGTGCTCCTTTTGCAGTCTTTGCATTTTATGCCTTGCTGAAGGAGAGAGAACAACTGAAAATGAATTGAGGTCTCCAGTTTTGCATTCTCCCCTAGGAGGCATTGGACTTGCCTGAGCATCTGCACATTTTCTACTAAATGTGAAAGCATCACTGGCTCTTCCTGCAGCTGGATTTTGCGCAAAATCTCTGATCAGATGGAGCCCCCTTCCCTGTCTTCAGGAGGCAGGAGAGACCTGAGGGTCGTAAGGGAGGAAGTCATCTCAGTATTGCTATAGGTATTTTCACACTCAAAGGGGAATGAGATCAAGGCTGCATTTTCTGCTCAGCACCTTCTGTTAGCCAACGCAGGCTGTGCTGCACCTGGTATCAGGGGAAATGACAAGTAGATTTCTATCATATCTCTCTTTGCCCATATTCTCTTCCAGGTCCAGCCCCTTACACTTCCAGGTTTGAACTAACTTCTGTCCTGACAAACCGAGCTGAGCAGATGTAGGTGAGGACAGAAGGGTCCCTAGCACCTGAGAACTAGTTGCAGTCTTGCAGCCTCTTCTCTTGGGGCTGTTTCTCCACCTTGCTGGAAGGGCTGTTTATCCACCCTTACTGCAGAGTTTGTGCAATGAGACAGGTGCAGGACTCATCTAAGGCCTCTCTCCAGCGCTGCTCGTTGGGGCTGAAACCTTGTCAGTAGCTGGAGTTTATTGGTCCCAACTCCAAGTACTCCTAGAGCTCTGACAAGAAGAAAACTTCTAGTTTTTGAAGCCATTGGAACTTTCTTTACTTGTCCTTATTTCAGCTTTGAATGAATTCTGGCAAAGTAAAAATCCTCAGAAAAAGGAAGCTCTGAAAGAAATTTCAGCATGGTTCAAGCAAAAAAGAAATATTTCCTTGATTTCACCTTTCAGAATTTTATGATATGGTGTTTAAGATAATACAATATCAAAACTATCCTCAGAAAGTAGTAAAAGATACTATTTTCCAACAAACAAAATGCTATGCTGCTTCTCTGAAATCAGATTTCTCATGAAACCAACAAAATGCTACATTTCAGCTTTGATTGCATTTGTGATTGCTGGCACACATTGGTTCTACCATATTTTTGTCCATCTGTGAATACAACCTTAAATTAAATTTTAAAAGAATTTCTATAGCCTGATCTGCTTTCCCCGCTGCTGCCCCATCAATACCACTCAGACTCAGCTGACTCAGAGACGACTGGTCTGGATTCTAGCCCCGAACACTCATCCTAAAACACTGGGAGGTGCCTGGCCGTGGCACCAGACTGGGGCTCAGCAGCCCTCTTATGGCTTTCAGCGACAGAACGTAGGCTAGAAGGACTCTAAAGACACTGCCTCAGTGACCGTTTTGGCAAAGTCCTGCTTTTGCCAGTAAGACAGTTGCCTCACACACATTGATCATATTTGCAGAACCCCAAAAAGATGCTTTTGTATAACTGTTTCACTATTAAACACTCTGCCACAAGCGGAAGACAGATGTGGCAGAAAAGAAACGTTCTACAGGAAATGCTAAACACCAGAAGGTGGCTAAGTTATTCTGCAAGTAAGGGTTTAATCCTGCAAAGCACTTTTCTACCCCGGCAAATTTTTCAAAGAGATTGCACTACCTAAAATAGCAAAAACCCCCATGTTAGGTACCTATCTGCCCTCTGGGCACTGATTTACTTTGGAAGTCTTTGTCTTTACATCCAGAATTGTCAGTGAAATCAGCAGGAACTGACAGCATTTTGCAATTTGTAGGAAAGGCTCAGCCTGTCCCAGGACACACAATGAATCAGTCTTTCAACTGAAGGTTAAGAAATGAGCACACTTGTGACAGGTCAGATGAGGGAAAAAATGTCTGTGAATAGTCTGAGCGATCAAAAAATTAGTTCTCTTTAAAAACATTATGTGGAAGTCAGTGACATTTAGAGATACTAAGACAAATGCATTAGGTATTTTATAAACATAGCTATAATCCATCTAATTTAAGAAAAGGGACTGGAGGAATGTGGAGTTACTGGCCTAGCGTAAATATTTCCTATTTACAAATCACAAAGTGAAAACAGGAGACCACAAGCTAATTAAAATAGCTGGACAACAACGATGGGAAACATAAGGTGCTATTTTTAGGGGATCATATGAGAGCCCAAACAGCTCAAAGTCTAGTCAACTCGGAGGTGTCACATGGCTGCTCTCAGAGCCCTTTGCACTGTATCACCCCACCACAGACAAGGTGCACTAGCCAGTGCAATTTTTGTTCCAGCCTCCCCCGCTTCCATCCCGATTTCATGCAATACTTTGCATTTTACACAACACATTAGAGGAATTTTCATGGAAGTTTCTACACAATCACTGGCCCTGTCCTGTGCCAAGTTCCTTTGCAACAGAGAGATGGGGTTTGGGCAGCGTTTGCAGGGCTGGCTGCCCCCAGATGCTGGGAAACACCGATGTTTTACAGGAGGAAGCTGTGTTATGCTGCAGGGCAGCTGGTATTGCAGAGGTAGCTGTGGTTCAAGTATCAGTTTATCTCTGGGTGGCGAGTGGTGAAGAGAGAAAAGATAAAACATTAAAACTTGTTATAGGCTAATGAGTTTGCCTGAATTACATGGGTTTTCATTTTGTGGTTTGCAAAATACACTTGCTGTGGCCCAAGAAGAGGAAACAGTAAAGCAGAGCAGAAGAAAATACGAGAATTTTAGTCCTCTGCAGTCACGGAAGTTTCAAAACATATCTGCATTATCTCAAAAGCTCATAGCACTGCAGAATGTGTTTGGAAAACACTGGGGCGCAGAATGCCTGCCTGCCTGCATGGCTTTGTGCTGGAGCAGTGAGGGGAAGGCCAGCTTGTCTTAGGAGAGAAGTTTCAGATGTGAATCAGACCGGGAAGGAATATAAATTTGCACTTCCTCCTTCTCGAACCAGCTCTCTTCCTAGCCTAAAACCCTTCCCAGAAAAGGAGTATTGGAAACCACAAAAGGTTTTGAAAAGTGTTTCAGTTTTGCATATCTTGGCAGAAAAATGGGCACCATTAGTATGCAAGCCACAGCAAACACAATTGCCTAACCTGTTTCCAGTCCACTAGCAGACCAGAGTGCACCAGTTAGCTGCAAAAAGCAACACAGCTTTTTGCCTTTTTCCCTTTCCAGTAATCCAAAAAAATAATAATACTGTATTTCTAAAATGCTATGACTTTAAGTCACGATTAAGAACAGTAAGTAATCTAAAACTGGCATTCAGTAGAACAGGAAGCACTAGAGAGAGAACTAGAAGTTTATGCCCAGCCTTTCAGAAAAAGCCAATGTGTAAATTGTTCAAGGTTTTGCTGAATGTCAGGGATGGAAGATTAACAGACCAACAGATTGTGATGCAGTGAGATTATCAGTGCTAGAGGGAGGAATTCACACAAACACAGAAAGGCCAAGAACAGCTAAAAACCTGTTCTGAAAGATAGCAAATGTGCTTCTCTGTGGAACGGTGTTAAATAATGACTGAGAAGAGCCAAATGAGGAACAGAAAGCAACCGCTGCAGAAAAGCGAGAAAACAGAAACGCGGCAAACAGAAAGAGCTCGGTTGTGTAGATTTGCTGCAAAAATCAGTCCCAGCTCCTCTGCCTGGGGTACACCTGGGCTGTTCCACCTAGCCCAGGACCTGGCGGCAAGGTCCTTGGCACAACCTGCCTAGAGAATTGGGCCAACTGGAAATCTAGGGAAAGATCTTTGTCTTTTCCCTGTAGCTGAACTTGGAGTATAGGGTCAGTGGGGTATGTGGAAGACAGCACCAGAGAACCCCTTAAGAACCCCCCAGGCCTAAAAACTATCTCACAGCCCCTTAATGAGGATTAACCAAATGAGTCCCAAGTAATCAGAGACTACTCTTAGCAGTAAAGTGATCCTGGGACTGAAATTCACTGAACCAAATGTACTAAAGTGCCTGGTATTAATAAACTGACAAATGCAAACAAAAGAATTCTTCTTTAATCTCATTCCATTAAGGAAAGGGCATATGGTTTGAATTATGATCATATAAACCATAGATTTCAGGCACTTTTTAAAAGGTTTGCAGTTTGCAAAACTCATTAGAAAATTTATGCTGTCAAATACTTGAAGAAAAATGTAATGGGAATAAAGAGATAAATATTATCTTTGTAAAAAATGTCACAACTGGTTTCCTTTAAACATCACAAAGGCATTTTAGGCAAAAAGATAAACAAAATAATAAAATTATTACTGAAGAAAATTCCAGTCCTGCAAACATGTATGTGATTAATTATCTTCCTGCAGAGATCAGGGGCCCTTCTCTTAGGAACAAAACTAGACATGTTTGCAGAATCAGGGCTGTAAGCAAATCCATAACTTCACTCATACAGATATTCTCAGTGATTTTGCCAGAAGTGTTTGCACACAATGTAGAGCACAGACTGAAGCATTTAAGCACTGCAAGCTCCAAGCGCATTTTTATTACCATTTTTTGTTACTGACAGAAAATATTGCTGTTTCAAAATATAAAACCAAGGTGTATCTGAAATCCATTAGGAAAATGACTGTGTATGCAGGCAGGCCTGAGCGAGAAGGCAAGGTCTGATGACTCCACTGCTGACACTTTCAACAGCGTCTATGTCATTTGGGATCACAAGTACCATTGACTTCAATATTCCAACGCTGCCGGAGGACAGTCACCCCTCAGACAGTTCAATGTGATGCACAGAAGCTGGATATTTTGGAAATTGATGCTGACTGCAGAAGCAGTCTGGCAGATATGGCTGGGCCAGCTTCAACCAAGAGAAACCCTTCCAGAGACATGAGTGGGAGCTGGAACATACTCCGTTTACTTATTGCTTTAAAGACAGAGTTTGTGCTGTACTCAAAGAAGGGATGCTAGTGAAACTGTGGACTAGTCTTTTTTCCAGCCTAGTTGAGCACAACAAGCATGAAAGTCTCAGTATAAAAAACCATCTTTACCAATTCTTAAATTCTATGAATTTTTTTTTAGCCAGCAATTGAAAAAAATCCATGTTAGTGATGCAAGAACAGAAAATACAGAGAAAGCAAGGAACTGGTGGTGAAATAGAAATAAGTAAAAATTAAATGTTAAAACCCAGTATTTTTACTGTTTACATTGATTTAACTATCAATGTTAGATACTCTGATATCTGGTTAATTCCAGTGTCCTGATTCACATTTTCCTTTGTACCTTTCACAGATTTACCATTTATTTTTGCATCAGTGTGAAAAATTATAGTCACCAAATTCTCATAGTTGCCTTCAAAAATAATTTGCAGACTCACTGTTTCCACAGGATCACAGAATGGTTTGGGTTGGAGGGATCTTACAGGTCATGTAGTTCCAACCCCCCCCTGCCATGGGCAGGGACACCCTATACTAGACCAGGTTGCCCAAAGCCCCATCCAGCCTGACCTTGAACACTCCCAGGGATGGGGCACAACCTTTCTGGACAACCTGTTCCGGTGCCTCCCCACCCTCACAGGGAAGAATTTCTTCCTAATATCTAATCTAAGTCTACCCTCCTTCAGCTCAAAGCCCTTCATTCCCGCTCATCCTATCACTCCATGCCCTTGTAATCAGCCCCTCTCCAGCTTTTCTGTAGGTCCCCCTTTAGGTACTGGAAGGTGCTATAAAGTCTTCCTGGAGCCTTCTCTTTTCCAGGCTGAACAACCCCAACTGTCTCAGCCTGTCTTCACAGGAGAGGTGCTCCAGCCCTCTGATCTTTGTGGCCTCCTCTGGACTCACTGCAACAGCTCCATGTCTTTGTTGTACTGGGGACCCCAGAGCTGGAGGCAGCTCCAAGTGGGGTCTCACAAGAGTGGAGTAGAGGGGGAGAATCCCCTCCCTTGACCTGCTGGCTATACTTGTTTTGATGGAGCCTAGGATACACTTGGCTTTCTGGGCTGTGTGAGGGTACTTCGGATACAATCATACAGTCCTTGTGCTTACTGTTCAAGTTACTTTAGCTTGTGAAGCCCCTGAGATTTTAATAATAGTCATCAAGTATATTAGAGGTTTCCACTGTGGCCAGTACCAGAGTAAGCAAGCATCTAACCTTGCACTCAGAGAAGATGATCTATAAATTCAAGCCCCTGCACACCTGGTCCTGTTGCATAAGGAAAAAAAACAAACAAACCACAAACAAACAAACAAACAACCACAAAAAAAAACCCACCAAAAAAACCCCAAACCCAACAACTGTCAGTTTGAATAAAAATACGTAAAGATTGATAACAAATACTTCTATTGGAATGCTGTCCAGATCTCACCTTTAGTTAAACATCTACAACATGCTGTGTCGACATGTTGTTAGATTCTGAGTAACTAAACTATATGCTCAAGGTTACACTGGTAACCTATAGAAAAGCTGGGAAGAGAATCCACCTCTCTCCTCTTTCACCATTACGGACTATTCATCAACTTATAGAGAGTCCTAGATGGGAAAACTTCCAAGGGAGGATTTTTATTAGCACATTCTGCCTTCTGCAAATTACTCTGGTATGATCATAATGCCTTTGTGCAGTTGTCTACCTACTGGTAGTATTTAGAAAGTGCCTATTGCTCTTGAGTCTAGAGCTGCATAAACAACAATAATAATTAATAACTTTTGCAATTATCTTCTGCCAAATGAAATCTAATCCTCAGCTTCAGCTGGATACATTCATCTGTCTTAAGTTGTTGCCTAGGGTTGCTATGCACTATCTTAACTGCTGGTATGTTCCATCCCAAAGGTGGCTCTTTGGGAAACTTTGAAGCTCTATAAATAGAAGATATTATTATTATTATTATTGAGAAGGGGCAGGAATGCAACAATTCACCCTCAGGGGACAGAGACACTCAAGAACACTTGTTTCAGCATCTGAATGCACGAATGGGTCACAATCAGTGATGTGAGGAAGAGAAAAGCTCTAGTGCAAAATATCCCGTACGAATAAGATGAGATCCAGTGGGCAGAATCCATCACACCCAGTACTGGTTTTTACAAGTTTAAACTGGCCATCTAGGTTCCCTTTCTTGTCAATGGAGGGTAGAGCAGACAGCTCTGGGAGGTTTGAAATATCTTTCTTCCCACAGGAAGAATCACAGTCTCAGAACACAGTCCTCCCCACAGAGGAAGGAGAAAGCTTTCCTGGCCAGCTTAGCCTAGGCACCCAGTGCTGAGACAGCTGAGGAGAGGTGGCAGGACTCTTGCCCCCAGAAAGGAGACTGAAACCCAGAAATGGCTGAGATCCCCAGGTATAGAAACGAAATATGCACAGGAGGAAATGTAAAGGGAGCGGGGACACAGGGAAAGCCCTACAAAAATAAGGAAAGAATAAAGGAAAAACTAAGAGCAACAAAGCAAACAAAGTAATTGCGTTTCTTCTAAATTTTGCAGGTCTGGTCCTATTTCTATTGACTCCTTGCAAATTTTCCGGCAGGAAATATGAGGAGATTAAGATTTTATAAAATCAGATCAAAGGTGCTAAACCAAATTAAGCATTCTCCTCTAAGTGTCTTCATTTCAGCCTTCCTAAGCAAACCACACCAAGTTGTCACTCTGCCCGAGAAGCCCTGTGAGTACTCCTGCTGTGCTCTCAGTGCCGAGCAAGCACCGTACCCCCAGACTGCCTTTGCTGTAAGCTTTTGCTTTCAGACACGAGTGTCATTCTTGACCACTACAACACAACGGGATTTTAGAGCTGTGCTAAAAAGAGGAAGAGAGAGGGTGGACACTGAAACTGTTGGCAAATTTGAACAAGACAGGGTGCCATCTCTCGCCAGCAACAAGTTCACATATGTGAAGAGTGTTGTATTTCACTTCAAAATCAGTCAGGAAACAGCATTTCACCCAGAAAGACGTGCTAAAGAAATACATACCCAGTCATCCTCACAGAGAAAATCTGCCTGTGGTGATGCCCTTCTTCCCCTGCTGCGGCTAGGAGAAGGGCTGTGTGAAACGGCACGGTTGCGACTGCACACCCTGTGCGAGCAAGGGGTGCTGAGCCGCTCTGGGACTGATATCCCCCAGGACTGACACCTAACCCGCCTCCCCTCGCCCTCCAGCCTGCCAGCACTGCGGGTGTTGCAGCACGACAACATAGCTCCCCCTCCTACATAATCAGGTGCCTAAAGGGCCTTTCAGGCAGAGCCCATGCTGCTGACAGGAGTGACAAGCAAACACTGCCTTGGCCTAAAAAGACAGGTGCGGTTTTGCAGTTAAAAGAGCCTTTAAGTCTGTTTCCTTTCACTGCTCATTTGACAGCCCCAGAAAGAGTGCATGTCCTCAGCTCTCAATGTGCTGAGCACGAGGGCTGGAGGATGGAGGAGAGGGTGGCGGTAGCTTGGGCACACTTCAGCAGCTCTCTGCCTAGAAGCAGTGAGGGGGATGACTACTTACAGCTCAACTCTTTCTTCATCCAAACAAAGAATTTGCCTTAACTGTACCTCATTTTTCTCCAAAAGGCCAAAAAAGGGTCAATGCAACCTGCCACTGGCAATGACCAACCTTGCTCTTGCTTCTGTCAAGAGTCAGCGAACTCAGGTATCAGGTAAACACTCACACAACAGCTCTGGAACCAATGGTCTCACCAGCAAGGCCTGAAAAGAGAGTGGAAAATCAATAGCCATAAACAGCAGCCATTAGTAATTTGGCTTCTGAGAAACGTTGCTAGTTTGAAGATCTTTGATTAATACCACTAATGACAAGAATCCCTACCCACCTAAAGCTAGACATCTGCTGCCTAGTAAAAATGCCAGAATGGAAACTATTCATGCAGCCTCTGTCAAAGAGATTTTTTTTGCAGCCTTCTGAAAGAGCTGCACTGTTCACACAATGGAACAGGTCGCCAAATCCGTGTGGCAGGTGTCATGGTTCAGCCCAATGTTCCTCACAGTAGTCTGACATCTGTCAGGATGTGTCTCAGCAGGCTAGTCAAAGAAAAAGATTCAAGAAAGTCCTTTGTGCACCCATTCGACTTGTCTTGGCACCAGGTAATGAGCGTAAACCCCAATCCTCTCCCCTACACAAACCCTATTATTCAGTGTCTTGCAAGAACATCAGAAAAAATATCCTGTCTGTGACTGTGGCAAGGATTATCTTTCTGCTGTTATTCATTAAGTGGCCTGTAGTTCCTAGATTGTGGAAATGGTAAAAAAAATATCCCTATCAGTTATCTTCTAGGCTGAAGAATCCTACTTATCTAATCTCTTCTCATGGAAGACGATATTCTGCACTTCACACTTCTACTCACTTTACCTTCTCTAATCTACTCTTACGACTTTTTGAGGTGACAGCAATTACCATAGACAGTATTCAGAATACACGGGGACACATTACTATTCTTGATCCCTTTCTCCTTCTTCTCTTTGCCTTTCTGACAGTTGAGCGTGAAGCAGACATGTTGAAGGCGTTAGTCTAGCCAACCAGCATGGAGAGAGACAGACACCAGAGCTAACACAACGATAGACTTTAACAAAGCATCTTGGAAAACCCTGCTCGTTTTAGGTCTCTCAAGACAGCCTCTCCAGGCTACCCCATGAGCGTGTGCTGCATCCACAGCAGAGTCAAGGCCTTGGCTACTCCTGATACCACATGTGGAATATAGCACTCACTTTAGCTCATCCATGATCTCTTTAACTAGTCCCATTCCCCATGCCTGATATTGATCATAGCAACTACAACTGACAAAAAACTGTGTCTTTTGCTGATGAATTTGCCATTCATTGCCAAAGCCCCACAGACAGGGAGCACTGAACTTGTGCTCATTAATTTGCATTCAGAGTAAACTATACTACCATTGCAGCGTGAGTCCTGCAAATGTCTAAGTGGAGGGATAAAGGAATGAGTCAGATGAGGAAAGTTATTTACAAGTACCTACAACCTAGGCTGGCACTGGTGATTTCAGGGCTTGATGCTACAATCAGTACAAGATGCAGCACTCCACCAGCCTTTGATGACTTAGCTCATAGGTACAAGATGAAATTTATTGCGCATTTCTAAGTCCACACCTTTGTCCTGGAAGCGTTTGCAGAGTTAGGAGTATTTGGTCTAGATTGCACTGAACTGAATTCAGTGCCACCAAATCTCTTTCTGATGGCTGCTGCTGGGTTTTGTGTTACTCAGCAAAAGGGGACATCCAAGTCATTTAAGGGCTGAGGCGCCACCTTACCAAGTGAATTTTGCCAGTGTGTGGTGCACTGGGGTGTGTGCTGCAGGGACCTCAACCCCGCACCTAGCACCCTCACTCTGGTACACGAAGGTATCCAAGCAAGTCAGTCCACCAGCTGTTCAGGGGGAGTCAGCTGCACTGAGCAGCTATGTCTCAGGACCTGCAGCAGCTCAGGTGATGGTTTTCACAGGTTTCTGCACCACAGACATGCCACTGACAGCTGGAGTCCCTTGGGCTCATGAGGCCTAAGCCCATGCATTGTGGTAAAACACCTAG
Organism: Psophia crepitans; assembly: GCA_013399095.1. Taxonomy (NCBI): domain Eukaryota; kingdom Metazoa; phylum Chordata; class Aves; order Gruiformes; family Psophiidae; genus Psophia; species Psophia crepitans. The sequence goes on along the minus strand of VWZZ01004451.1, from coordinate 1,009,487 downwards.
GAAAACCTTCCCTTAGAAGTCTTGTGTATCTGTCATGTTGCTAATCATTTTCTCCCAAGCATGATCTGTTTGCCTCAAAGTCAGAAATGCCTTCCATTTGTGGAGTTAATTCACAGTCTTAACAACAATAAAAGGCAGGTTTTTGTGGTCAAATATATTGCCACATTAATAAATTCAGAATATTACATGAAGCACAAAAAGAAGAGAATAAATTAACAGAAGAAGCCTGCATGGCACACTAGAGAATTAAAGTGCCATTTTATTACACACACCTTAGAGTTAAAGTTTTAATTTTCTTTTAAAAGATAGCAATATATCATTTTCATCTTCCACGTTCAAAAACACTTAGAAAGGATGACTTGTTCTTTGTTGTAATCTACAGGACAAACAAAGCTGCATTCAAGTGATGTTGACCAAATCCCTGCAATTTCACATTGATAACAGAATTGTTATTACTGTTTGTATTCATTATTGCTCTAATAAGGGACTTTTATCCAAGGATCCTGATATACTTTAAATACAAGTGAGTAAGTCCTCCCTAGTCCCTTGTGAGCTGTTATGTAGTCTTATTTTACAAAGGGGTTACAAAGGAGGACACTGAGGCAGAGAGGGGTTACTGGCCTTATTTTCACAGGAACTGATTTTGAAACAGTTCCTAGTTAGAGGTTTGGCTTAGTTCAAAGCTCTAGCTCTAAGTCAGAGGCTGCTGCAGGAATTATTCCCAGCCCCCTGCTTGGGACATGCCTCCCTGTCCAGATGTATGGCTGCATACGTTCATACAGTACAAGTACAGTAAGCACTGCTAGTTGCGGGTTTCACTTGCTCTGCTGAGCCGGCACAGGGGAGCTTTTAAAAGTGGAAAGGCATTCCGAGGCATCTTTTTCTTTTACAAGCTGCAGACATTTGCCTCTTAGCGAAGAAGGTCACCAACCAGGCATAGAGATCTCGGTGGATATCACCGCAGCAGTTTCCAAATGGCTCCTCGATCCAGCAGCTCTCCCCACTGCCTTATATTGCAGACCAGCAGAGCTATATTTGGAGACAGATACAGGGGTTATGTTCCCAAGGGCCTCTGATGGAGTAAGTTCAGAGAGTGTTGTCATGATGGACATGCACACATGTGCCCTAGCAGAGTAGAGGTCAGCCATCATTCATGAATATGTGAAGACCACTTACAGTCCAGCTACAGCATATGCTAGTAACACATGTTCCCCACCCACCCTACTTTCTTCCTAGTAAGCTGCTACATTTTTAATGCCTCCATTAGCTCTTGGAACAATTGACAGCTTCGAGTCTTTCCCTGCAATGAGCTCCAATGTGGAAACTCCATGCAGCTTTCAATCACAAGCCAAATGGCTAAAGATTTTGAAGCAAGATTTCAATTCCAAAAGAGGAAGCCTACCCAGTCAATCCTACACCTTTAATATAATTATTAATTATTTATAAACAGCTATAAATGCACCTAGCTCCTGCAGTACCATTTGTCTTGGAAATGTGAAATTGTCGATAGGTGCCGGGGCTTTTCTCTTTCAGTGCATCCGCACCTAAGGCAAGGTTGCTGGCCCTAATGCTTCTACTGAGAGTCAAAAGATTCAGTGTTTAATGCAGACACGCCAGCTTATCCTCAAAACAGATCAATTTTTATGTTTCTTTCAGCACAAGGAATGATTCTTTCATTTAAAGAGAAGACAGTACAGTTAAATGGTTTCTACATAAGGCAGTCAGAACTCAGTCCTCCAGAAACCACGTAAGTTCACATTCACAGCTGCAGAACAAAACCTGAAGCTGGCTGGTGTTGCAGAGGTTCAAAGTGCCAAGCGAATAGAAATAGTGTGAATATCTGCTCTCCTGAAATCTTGTGGTTTTGAAGAGATGCTGTCACTGCCACCTGCAATGAAAGATGTGCTCTGGCATGAGATAAAATTATGTTTCTCTAAGTGCTGTGTGATTTAGTCTGGGAGCAGAAAGTCACCCAAAGCTCTTAATTGAAGCATCACTGACAATTACAATTTTGTTATAAAAAGTTGGCTCATTTTTAGCGGAAGGACCCAGCTATGGAGAGACACAAGCCTGTCCCCTCTCGGGTAGTTCAGCTCTGCAGAGCTACCAGGAATAGAAAGAGGTAAAATCATAGTTCTGTCACTGAAGGAAGCCATGCACACAGTTTGAACACCAATTTAAATCAATTTAGAAAACAATTTTGTTAAAACAGATCCATCCCTTGGTATAGTTACTTTGATTTTAGCTTGACAGCACTATTTTGGCTAAGGGACTGACTGAAGAAAGAGCAAAGCAGGTCACTGAAGCTGCAATTACACATGCTGTGCCGATTGCTGTCAAGCCAGTCAGGAGTTTAGTGCCCAGCAGTTTTACGGCTTAACCTTACATCTTCCCACTCTGGATCTTACTGGCTGCTTTGGATTCACCAAGCCTGACTCTGCAGGAGCAGCACACACTGAAAGTCCTCCCAGTAAGAACTACTGAAAGTCCTCCCAGTAAGAACTTAAACTAAACTTCACCTTTCCAATAGAACTGGATTAGAGAGAAACCGCACATAATTATGTTGGCAGACCAGAGAGGACAATAAGTGGCTGGTTAGTAAGTACTGACATGTGGTTACCCATATGCTGTAGGAACTCAAACCTCAGTCTGAGCCCTAAGTTATACTACTTAAAACTTTGTGTATTGTTTGATTTGGTTCAGTCATTCATTAGAAAGCTTTGTCACACTAAACCTGAAGTCAGATGTGTTCATGTGGCAAATGAGGTTATGAGTTGATCACTACCACATATCAAAGGAACTATGCTAACTAGCCATGGGCTCACTGCTGCAGCTTACAGCAAACGCGATATAAAATCTGTTAGCTTAAATTACAGTGAAACAAGTGATGCTAAACTCATTGAAGTTAAGCCACACTGAATTGTATGGACATGTTGTTTGAAACCTTGTTGTCATGCTTAACCAAAAATACTAGTAGAAGCTAGAGTGCTCTGGGTTCAGTTTAATGTAACAGACACATCCACCACACATGTTGGTTTTGGTGAACCACTTAATTTGAGCATTAGAGAGGCTCAATATTATAGTGAATTATATTGAATACCAGAATATTCCCAAAAGTGGCGAAAGAGATTTACTGATAAGGAAAGGAAATCAAGAGACATATTTATGTGGTAAGCTGTGGCTAGTCGAAAGTGATAAGAGATCTTACTAATTTTAATCTTAAACAACGGTTGCATTTAGAGTAAGAAATCTGTCTAAACTGCTCATTTTCATGCTGTGGTACTATCAAACACAGCAGGGCATTATAGGGAACCCTAGCTACCTGAAACCTTGGGATAGTTATTTCCCTGTTGCTATTATGTTCCTTTCCTGATGGTGCCCTTCCCAACTGGGGCATAGCCTGGCAATGAGCTGTGCTTCCAGACCAGGGAAAGGGTCCTCCATCACGCCACAGATACCTGTGGGTGCAGGCTGCATAACCCTGTCACGCTGTCCGGATACAATTCTGATACTGCTTTCAATTCATGTAAGGTTTATCTCCACTTTTTTGCAGATGAGCAAGGAGACAGCATCCTTCTTTTCCCTGTCTCCTCCTCTCCCCCTTCTACTTTCACCATTTCGGAAGGGATAACACATGCTTTTACTTTTTCCCACTTGAGAGCAAACAAGTGAGTTACCTACAACTTCCCAGCAGGAACACTTTAAACAAGTACATTTCAACTTGTTGACAACATGCTTTTGTAAGTTACCATTCACAATTCTACTGCAGCACAATAAAGGAATGACGAACTTTCATAAACATGAAGGAAACTAGCACAAGAGCATTACCAAAACCAGCTCACTGACATAAAACATCAAGAAACTGCTGCTGCAGAGAAATGTTCTGGCAAAAAACTCCACACATTGAAGTCTTTCCCCTGTGAGATCACAAAAGTTTAGAAAAGTAAGCAATCAGACTTCACCGCTTTATCTTCATGCTCACACTCCAAAGTCCTATTTTCAAAAACAATGGGAGCACTTAGGAGAATAAGTCCCAGTGAAAATGACTCTTTGAAAGTGGCACTAAAACTCTTTGACACTTTCAGGGTTGTATCTTGACCTCTGCTTGTGCATTATGGCTGGTAAATCCTTTTATCCAGTTGCTGACTGTCTATCTGCAGAACACGTCTCCCCATGCTCCTAGAAAAAGTTCGTTTCTAAACAAGACAAAGCCAAGACTGACCACATCCAGTGCTAGTGATAGACCAGCTCTGAGAAGGAGGTTGGGCAAAAGGTTCTGGAGCTTCCTTACTACCAAGCTTCCCATGATTTCTACAGCTCAGGAAGGAGAAGGTGCTGGCAAGCCACCATGCCAGTCCTTCAGCATGGGAGAGTCTAGTTTTCTCTAGCATCTTTCAACATGAAGATCCCCAGATTGTCTGCTACCCAATTTATTTCAGTCTCCACAAATTACACTGAGTCTAGTAGCTGGAACACACCAGAAGGTGACAAAAAGAGTCTCCTCTAAGTCTTCCCTGTCAGGGATTTCAGAGGGAAATGCAAGATGCACCTATTCCACTGTGATGGGAAAGACTTTGAGATATGCAGTCTTTAGATCTATGGTGGGAAGGGCAGGGCATAACCTTCTCCTGGGGAAAAAAAAAAAAAAAGAGAGAAAGAAAGGTTTTTTTGTTGAAGACTAACAGATTAGACATTTCTGCTGTAATAGCGTGGAGTTCAAGAGAGATTGTACGTGTGCTCAGAGGAATGAGGAATTCTTTGTAAATGCTGATAGACTGCAGATAAATAAATGAAGTATTAATCATCACTGTCATCAGACTCTGGGAGGAATCTATCTTTGTATTATTTGGATGAGGCTCTGTCATTAGCTCAACCTTGCCATTTTTAGAAATTATTAGAGTTTTATAGCAGGTCTGAAACTCCATGCCAATGAGACTGTGATTTTAATGCATATTAATGGGACAAATGGGGGAGGGGAAAGGAAGTTGGTATGATTCCCTTATAGAGCAGAATGCTAAATAAGAAGATTCCAGCTGTGCAACAGGAAAGTTAAAATGGTTTGTTTGGATCATTAATATTGCAATGAAAACTAATTAAACCTAGAGCTACAAGGAGGAGCTCATTAGAGATTTGAACAGAGGCAGCACAGCACTCGGCAGCCTCCAGTTTTAGCAGTTTCTTTTATCATACCAAGTGAGATAGCAAGAGTTCACTGAACAGACACAAGATAGTCTGAAGAGCCAAGGGGATATGGATGCCCAGACCAGGGAATGCAACAGCAAGAGGTACCTGACTGCTACAAACCTTCTCTGGGAAATGCTGCATGAGTTTTGTAGCTCTGTTGAATAACCCAAGCCCTTTGTGTCTCTGCGCAGAGCGCTACTGTGCCCTCTGCTTTCACCTTTAAGTCCAGCCTTGCCTCCTGCAATGTTACCACTTTGTTCCTTTGTCTGACCTGGCATTCAAAACTTGCAGCTTGACCTAAAATTTTCTTAGTCAGAGCCCCAAAAGCTGCTTTACAAAATATATCTACTTGTATATCCTTGGTCCCTCTATGCTCCAACCCCTGCCCTCAGCCATGGCACTTAGACTGTAGCTTTAGAGTGACCCTCAGTTTTGCACTTCCTTTCTTCTTTTATGAGGTCATGCCATGACACTTTTGCTATAGCCAGAGAAGAGGACCCTGCCTCTGTTCTCTCAGCATCAGCATCCTCCTAAAGCTATTTAACTCTTCTCACCTCTGATACTGTCTTTCCCTCCAAAAATGGCCTCCCTACATCCCAAGCCCCACAAAACCCTGCTCACAGCTCCACACAGAAACCCAGTGATACAGGACTATATCAACCTCTTCCTTAGACCTTTGTCTCAGGAGTGAATAACGATTAAATTGGCCTTCCCTAAGTCCTGCATCCTTGTAAACTCAAGTAAAAACTGGAGCCACAACTAAGCTGTTGCTTATCCATGCTAAGTGCTGGTAACAGTGCTTCCATTTCACCCCAATAAAGGCTGCAAGGATGAAAGGATGACCTCTTAATGTCGATCATAATGGACTTTGTGGGGGAAGGGTCCTCATAGATAAAAGATGCCTTGTAATTTAGTAATGTTGCCTAAATATTGCTGCATTGGGCTCTTGCTTGTGACCTGGGAAATTTAAAAATTCCTTAGTCACAGAGAAAACAAAATAAGATACTAAGACAGTGACACACTAAACTGTACAGATGTAACTCAGATGAGAGTTTTCCTTGGTGAGTGAGATAACCGAATGCCAAAGAAACACTGTAGGAAATGAACCCTTGCCTCCTGTAATGCAGTGTCAGACCATTTCATAGAATCATAGAGTAGTTTAGGTTGCAAAAGCCCTTTAAGATCACCAGGTCCAGATTTGAATATGGGGGTCACTGAAAACTCTCGCATTTTCAAGTCAGAAATTCCCCACCACTACAGGAGACCCTGACTCAGGTTTTTATTAATTTTCTCCATCCTAGGTCATCAGGGAAATAAATTTTGAACAAAACCCTCTGCTGCATTCACTGTTAGGAGCCAGTACAGCCAAATGGGTTGACAGGAAAAAAAAAAAAGCTCAGAAAAGGAGAAAACGGATCATTTTCTAAAGATCCCAAGAGATAAGAACGGATCCAAGCAAGTCAGCAAGACGTCAGCTCCAGCCGAGTCTGTGTTTCCAGGCAGGTGTTATTAAGGCATGGACTTCCCTAGATATAGCCAAGGAAAATAAAAACACGGGAAAATGCTGTAAAAGTAAAAATAACTCACTGTAGATGCAAAATTAATTTTCAGATACGACATCAAGGCATCAATCTAGAATCATAGAATCCCTAAGGTTGGAAAAGACCTCCGAGATCACCAAGTCCAACCGTCAACCTAACACCACCATGCCTACTAGACCATGTCCTGGAGTGCCATGTCTACACGTTTTTTGAATGTCTCCAGGGACAGCGATTTAACCACCTCTCTGGGCAGTCCGTTCCAACACCTCACTATTCTTTCTGTGAAGAAGTTTTCCCAAATATCCAATCTAAACCTTCCCTGATGCAACTTGAGGCCATTCCCTCTTGTCCTGTTGCTTGTTACTTGGGGGAAGAGACCGACATCCTCACTACAACCTCCTTTCAAGTAGTTGTAGAGAGTGATAAGGTCTCCCCTCAGCCTCCTCTTCTCTAGACTAAACAAGCCCAGTTCTCTCAGCTGTTTCTCATCAGACCTGTGCTCCAGCCCCTTCACCAGTTTCGTTGCCCTTCTCTGGACACGCTCCAGCAGCTCAATGTCCTTCTTGTATTGAGGGGCCCAAAACTGGACACAGTACTCAAGGTGCGGCCTCACCAGTGAAGTGCCATCTGTGACAGTGAAAACCCTCAAAAATGTGTCTGCTGCAGTATTTCATGGTGGGATATGAAGAATATTGCACAACCTTGCAGAGTCAAACCAGTTCCACACCCCCAGTCAGTGCCAGCAGCCAAAGGGAGCAGGGATTTCTGCGTAGGCATTGAAGAGATGACAGACGCCTCCTGTCTGTTTAGCACTGTGTAACAAAACCAGCTGAAATGCTTTACAAAAAGGCTGCCAGGCAGAACCCAGAGATACATGCTACAGGCAGAAACAGCTCCAGGGGCTGGAGGAGTGGCACCTCTCTGAAAACCTCTCCTCCTAGCATGCCAGGAGTGGATGGTGGCATTTAAGGATGCTCATCACCAGAGGGGGGCGATTTTCATTTTCTGTGGCCAGTACGTGCATGTGTAGATGTGGTCTCTTCCTCACTCCTCACACTGCAAACTCTTGCTTTGCTGAACCCACAAAGAGACTTGGTGTCCATACACAGATTCAGGTTACAGCGAGTCCACAGACAGAATAAGAGCCCAAGTGAGGCAGAAGTGTACTACAGATTGTCTTTGAGAACAGGAGTCCCAACCTAAATTTAAATGCATGGATGTACACTGGACCAGATTTATACAAACCCTGCAAAATTCATATCAAGAGACCTGAGGTAATGTTATCTGTACTGTTCTCACTTTTTCCATGGGGGAAAAAAAATAGGTGAGCTTGTGATGATGACATTTCTGCCTCTTAATAGACTGCAATCCTGAGAACCTACATTCCGCTTTCTATTTTCCTCTCCCTGATGTTCCCCCTCAACCAAAGTCCTCAACAGCATACTTTCAGAATGACAGATATCTGCCCAGGCTTGAGTGACTGCAGTAACCTCACATTCCCTTTTCTGGTGCAGGCTGCATAGTACAAATACACATAGTTCAAAGTCAGCCCTTGAATACCTCACATGCTGGTACTGCTTCTTCCTCCCCAGACATCAACACCTTTAAGCAACCCTGCATTGCCCCTGAACTGGTCTGTCTGGTATACTTTTGATTGACAAACAAGGACAGTGACAAACAAGAGCAAAGGAAATCAAGAAACATGTTACAGCCAAGGGCTTGATTTTGACAGAACAATGAAGACCAGACAACACATTAACTTCACATAAGCTGTGATCAATCGCCATCTGGCATTTGTTGTACTTTTAAGACTTTTAAGGACATCTTCAAATAAATCTAATTCATGAGGTGCTCTGTACGAGGGGAAGCGGGGGAGTGGGAAACTGCAGGCTCGAGATGGACAGTGCAGGGGAATGGCATCTACCGGAATCTGTACTGCTTCAAGGATTTAGTGGAAAGGCAGACTTGTTTCAGATCCCTCCTATAAGACTGATTTGTGCTGTGACGCAGGCAGACGTTAGTAACACCGTCAAAGTTGGATGTCTTGGCTGTCACTCGATAACACATAGTGATGATTTTACAAGCAAAGTGACTATGCACTGAGATGCTGTTTCTGCTAATTGCCCATCATTAACACTGACTCCATAGGAAAGACCTCAGGCTTGATCTGTCAGAAAGACAACATTGGTTAGATTCTCTAACCTAATTTAAGTATCTTAAACCATAATCTAGGTGCTTAGATTCCTGCTGAAGGAGCTAACACAGACATTTACTTATCATCTCTATCTATATATAAGCGCTTAAAGAAAGCAGGAAGGTAACTAGAAGCATTTTTAAGTCTCTAATTTTGGGCATCCAGATTTGGATGTTGGTGCCTTTCTTCCTCACCCGTAAACATCTCTCTACTCACTCTGTTTGGCATGTCAGAGCAAGGCAGGCACAGTCCCAGCATGGAAAAAGACAGATTTTTCAGAAGCCTCTGTCAGCGGCAGAAAGCTTTCAGCCTTCCGCAGTACCAGGTACAAGAGCAAAACGACTGTCTTCATAGGTAGATAATGTATTTGGGGGGAATCTGTGTGGAAATGAATGATGAATGTTTTATTTTCACTTGGTGTTTATGAATATTGCCTAATGACTTCTAGTGCTTTTCAGTGTTTGTTAAATGTAAAAGGAGAAAAATCACATAATTCTAATCACAAAGCAGGGCAATTGGTTTGTTTATGCCTATTATATTCCATTAAAGATGCAATATCTGCTTTACCTCAAGAGAAGTCCCAGCTTATTTATTCCTAGTGTAAGGGCAAATATTAGTCAGAACCAAAACTGGATGCAGTTAAGTCTAATGTCGCATCACCATCATTACTCATATTATAAACAAAGTAAGTGGCAATTACTTTGAGGCAGAACTGGATAGTTTCTTTAAGTGACTCTGCATTATGTGCATTCAAAATTTGCTTCCAACTGCAGGATTTCAAGAGTAAAGTGCAACATGTTCATACATTTGAGGAATAATATAGAGCCTGTCTGTCCACTATCATGAGTCATTGCTGCCCTTGACTAGCAGTCTGATATCAAACAATTCCTTTATCGTTAAAAAAACCCCCAACCCAACAAACAACAAAAAAACCAGCAAACCAACAAGCCACCCAAAACAGATCCAAGCTGAACATTTCCACTCAGAAACTTACCAGGCTTACTTGTAGAAGTTACATGTCCGACATTTCATGTCCTCTCTTTTGATGGTTCAATTGACTAGTCAAAAAAAAATAATCCCTGGATGCATCAAATTTTTGCTGTGCCAGTGCAACAGATAATTCTGTCCTCTGGTTAGAGCACATCATGAGAATGCAATTCAGCGGGTGACCCAGCCAAGAGGGGATAACAGGGACATGAACTACCTGAATTACAACTCTTATGGGGCACTGCATCTACATTCCCAGAAAGGAACAACTGGTGTCTTTCAGGAGTTCATTCCTGATAGAAGCTCAACCCTTCCACATTTAAGGAACATTTTCTTGAAAGATTTATTCTGCTGAAAACCCTATTTTACACCTGGTAACAGAAGAGACAAAAAGAGTTTCATCCATTCCAGCACCCATGTTTCTTAGTAGATCATTTTAGAGGAAACAACCTGCAGACCTTTGGCCATGAAGAAACCAACTCCTCCTGCCCAAGCGGAAAGCAGTCATGGACCTTGAGGCTTCCACATGTTGCCCAGCCACTAAAGCTGCAAAGTGACTTTGGAAGAGCATCATGTACTTACAGTGCTCTGTACCCGTAGCAGCAGGTACTAGCTATGAGCAGTGTGTTATGATACTCTTATTATTTCCTGAAAATACATATTACTGAAGGTACTTGTCATTCTCATATTTAGATATGGCCCAGAATTTCCAACATCACTGGTTTTAATCTGCCAAGTGGTCATGTCAACCATGACCACTTAACACTTATACTCACCTTAATGAAGCTTGGGATTTGAGATGAGGTAGGCAGACAAACAATGGACAGTTTTCTTCCTACTAAACTAGAGAGACACAAGGACAGTTGTGCTTTCTGAGAGGTACCTAGATACAAAAGGGAACTGCAGTCAGCACAATTTTTATGAGATGTATCAACAATTTCTAATTGAAAGACACGTTGTCTCCTGAAATCCTTTATCTTCAGAGCTAGACGCTATGCCTTTGACATGATTATTCTTGAAATACTGACAAACTGCTTAAATAACCACACAGCAAAGAGCTGCTTCCCCCACATTCAACACCCAGCACAGCAAATGACCTTTTTGCTACCCACAGAGGCCAGCAAGCGTAGATTCTCCTGGACCAGCGCAGGGAGAAGCCAGAGAGGAAATCATGGTGTTCTGCCCTTCCTCTGCAAAACAATGAGGCTGTTCATTCAAATGCCTCCCTAGACTGCAGCTGTTGCATGAAAATGGTCTCTGTGGCTGTATTAGCAAAAATGGTTAAATTAAGTTTCCCAGTTCTCCCACCACCTCCAAAACTGCATCCTGTCCTATGCAGGACTCAAAGGACCTATTTCACTTTCCTGACACCAGTATAATTAAAACATGACGACACGCACTAGCAGACAAGAGCAAAGCACCACATCACCTTCACTACAGCAACTGAAAACAAGAGCAAATCTGTCAGCTCTGCCACCTCCTTCTCCTGTCCACCTCCCTTGGTTCTTCACTTCAAAGCCTAATTGATCCATTAAAAATAAGTGTTACTACAGATGGGAAATTTATTTTTTCCCTCCTCTTATTGTTCACCCTTAAAAAAAAAAGGATACTTTGTACCTCTGAAAACTGTTAATATCCCAAAAACCTTAAGATGCCGTACAATTACAAGGCAAACACATCAAGAAAAAGCAAAGCTAAAAACCAGGAACTATGACTACACCAGGTGTCCTGTCTTGCTCATTTCATGTCCTGCTTTAAATTAGCTAAGTACTAATACATAAAAACAGAGGCATTTGAGAAAAACAACAATGGAAACACTCTGTTTTGGCTATGGTGCCATTACTTTTGTATCATTTGACTTCCTCATTTCTTTCCTGGCACCCTTAGGTATACCAAAAACACAGACCATTACGTTCGTATTCTTAGAAACACTAGCTAAAGATTGTGATTCATTTCCTGAGTTAGCAGTAGAATAACCAGGCTGATTTTCGGAAGTACAGAGCAGCTCTTGCAGAGCAGAAAATGATGCTGCTCCGTACCATGGCAGCAGCAGCAGGAGGAATTTAAAGTGAGCAGGAAGAAACTTGATAGCCGTTGGGATCTGCCTCCCAGTCCTGAAGCTCTGTGAACTGCAGAACCCTAAACATCACCTGCAAAAAAACAAACCCAAGTTTTCTTTTGCATTAGAATCACATACTGTCTGAAGAGGGCTAAGCAAAACCTTGTGCCTTTGCAGTTACTTCAAAATTTCTGATGGTTTAACTTCCTCTAAAGTATAACTATAGCTCCAGATTTTCAGTTTCTGGTGTTTGGGGTTTTCTTTTAATAACCACAATGCCCTTGAAAGTGTTTACCTGATTATACTGATATAAATTACTCACAGTGGCTTCGCTTTAACAAAGTCCAACATGCTCATACAGAGTACAAATGGACAGGAGATACAAGAATATTGGGTGGGAATTGGACATACTTTACCCTTTCTTTCTCTTGCTCTGAATTTTCCTGGGCACTGCATTTTGTTCCACAGCCACACATGCCACATTCAAAGAGTAAACACCCAGCCGTTTTCAGAGGCAGTTTAGGAACTTCCTAAGTTATCATCATACACTTCAAAGGTATTTTAAGACACAGCTGAGTGTATCAGAATGTGCAACGATGACAAAGCCGGGCTGCCTGGGATGTTTTGTTCATGCTGTATGAAAACCTATATAGGAAAAATTCCAGTCGTGCTGCCTCAGTAAAGGAACTTCATCAACACAGAGCCCTCCAGTGACTGAGATGCTTGATAATCAGAGGAACAGACAATATCATCCAGTGAGTACTGGAGCCTTCATTTAGGGTCACTCAGTCCTAAGCTATTGCTCAGAGTGCCAAACTCTCCCCTAAGGACATCTTTAATCAGCTTTGTGGGACTGTTGCTTCCTCCCACAGCCTCCCAGCTCCTCCAGCACCTTTCCAAATGCTACAGGACCTCCACTGTGCCTTACAGTACTTCAGAGAATATACAGCATGTGGAGGAATCTCCTCCTCCAGTAGTTCAGTCAGATTTGAGAGACAAATGCAATGTAGAGAGGTTTTCCCACAGGATTCTGAACATGTTGAAATCCACATGGTCTGTGAGGAGGGTCCCTTCTCTCCCTGAACAGACTCTTTAACTCCAGCCTGGAGCTGACCTGTACAGAGAGGAGCTGTTAGCCAAAGTCAGCCAAGGAAAACAAACAGATACCTTATTCTCCAGCCAAGCCTGGCATTCTGATGGAGCTGGACCAAGTGGTGAAGGGACCTGCTGATGATACATATGAGCAGCTTTTCTGGAATTAATACAAGTTTGTTCTGTGTTTGGCACAGTGGGTAGATAATAAGTAAGGCCTATTAGACCCACTGACTGTTGGAAATAGAGATGTATTAACAACTGCCTTCACTCCGTGTCCATCATTGTCTATTTCAGATGAGGTGAAGGTCTGTTCTTGAAGTCAGGTGGAGATGGGACAGGGAGGACTTCAATACCATGGGGCCACGTTACTAAAGTCTGTACTATCATGGAAATATGCAACAGGTTGAATTAACATATCTTATATCTGAAATTTCATGTGTTAGCACAAAAAAGCATTCCAAAAAGTTTGCCTTAGCACAATACAGTTCTAATGTTATCTTGGTAGTGTTACCTGGGTGTGTGTTTTGGTTTTGGTTTTAAATAAGTAAAGTCCAGATTTAGTTCTCTGACTTTGTAACAGCATCTGTTCAGTTAGACCATTGAATTTTTCATACTGTAATAGATATTTTCTGCTCAAAAGAAGAAAATCATCCATGCAATAGAGAAGGACACACAGTTGAAAAATCAATGGGTTATCCACGTGGGAGTATAAACATTGTTCAGACAACTAAGACAAAAATATTGCAGGCTATTTCCAAGAGGCAGTGCCGGTGAGAGATGAGGAACCATAGGTTCTCTGTAGAATGTTTCCCTACAACAACATGACTTACATGACCACACTGTCTGTATGTGTGTGTGTTCCTCAGTCCTGCCAAAGGATCTGAACTTATTGAACAATTTCAGTTAAATTTGAGAGACAGCTAAGATCTTTTCCAGTTGGTGAAGGTTTTGTAATTTAAAAATAAATTTCCCACCTGCCAGCCCTCTGAAAGTGGAAAAATAATCCCTTTCAGTAGAAAAAGCAAGTCAGATCAGATGGTCTCAAGTTGCTACCAAAGTGACCTGGTGGTTCTGAAAATAAAACAAGATCAAGCTACAAAACAAAACAGAATCTCTGTCTCTGTTGACTGTAATTTGTGACCTTGTTTTTGGAGGAACATAGGCCTCATTCTCAGCCTTCTCCGTTCCTTTAGAATAGAATAGACCTAATTCTCAGCCTTCTCCGTTCCTTTGACATGTTTAACTTTTGCTCCGTGTTTTCCCACACTCATCCCTCCCAGTGACTCATGGACTACTATGTCTAAGGCAGGATCCTGACCTCTTTCCTATTTCCTTAGCTAACTGAAACCTTTTCCACTCATCTCAAGTATGAACACATCCCCCTGCTTCTAGACTCTCCCAGCTAACTGACAGGCCAGCTGCTGATTTTTGAGAAGCTTGGAAGAGTCTTTATTATTAATCTTTTTAACCTAAATAAACTATTTCATACTAGACAATTTGTCTCCAACTTCTATAAACATTTTATACAACAGGCTACAGATTAGACTATGGTTGTCTAGACATGTAAGATTACTATTTTCTGTAAAACCATTCCTCTGAGCTGTGGACTACAGTTAAGGGTCAACAAAGGTAATCCTAAGAACATACCTATATGCCTAAATGCACTAGCTAGAGATTGATACCTCTCCTAGAAAAATTTTAGCTGAAACCAGAAAGGAATTTCAATCCTCTGATCTAAAGCAGAGCAAGATGGGAAAAAATGCTGCCATTGCTGATACTCTGTATGCTACCTGGAATCCCAGCCTGTAGGAAGTTAACAGTAAGAGACACAAGGAAAATACTAGAGAGACACTTGCTGCAATGGCCATGCAGCACAAGGTTCCGACAGGAAAGAAAGATTTTCAGTGACTTACAATACCCTAGCTCTAAATAGATCTCTATCTCCTCATCAAAGATACACACAGAGGAACCGTATAAAACCATACCGCCCTGACCTTTCCAAGATGACCTCACTGAAAGCCCTGCTATGCTGTGTGTAGGTGCCGAAGCACTCCAGGTGAAGGCTATAGGTATGGGAAAGCACACTGAAGAACGATCAACACTCCTGTTGTCTGTGCTCAAGTCTGAGTTACAAACTGTGTCATTAGGAAACAGTATCTGGAAGTTTCCCCGGATCTCAGATCATGCCTACGGCATAGTGGCAAGAGCCTGAAACTCAGCTTAGAATGAATTTGACTGTTTTCATGCAAATACCAGATACATGTCTTTCAAGCACACAGATTAGCCACGTTTCCTACAAAAAGATTTATTTTTCAACCCAAATTTACATCTGCCTACCTGTGTTTCATCCCAGCACACAAGATACTCATTGCTATGTGTTAACCCAAAAGATACAGAACTTCCCAAAGTGATGTGCAAGCGCTTTCCTTCACCACACAAGAAATTGCCTTTTCTTGTAATACCCTTTTTCCTGCTGCCTCATAACACAGAATCAGTCTGGTTTAGAAATACAAAAAAAATTCCTCTTCACTGGAAAGCAAGGAATAATGACACATAGATACAGACCACCCAAATGAATAATCCAAATACACTGGTATGGAAGAAATGAAGCTCAGTAAAAGTTGTAACTTCCATGAGGGACATCACAGAGTTTTAAAAACCGAAGAATAGAGCAAGATCTGAGGCAAGACATCTGCAAACGAACAGACGGCTCAGTTGAGCCATGGAGTACTTCGATGTTTTCTTTTGTGATGTTGCACAAAAGATACTTGAGGTCACATGTCCAAAGACCTTTTTATTTGCCTCCTTGCACCTCTCTGAGTTGGCAATAGGACTGAGCTATAGTGTCGCTCAAGTAAAATCAAGAATACATTTTTTAAAAATGTTTACAGCATCTCTGTATTACAACACATTCTTTCACGTTGAAAAGGAAACATAGATGGAAGAGGGAAAAAAAAAGGAGCAAGACTGAAATGTTGAATGGTTTCCTATAGTATTCCTTAATGTCAAGAGAGGAAGGTGTTAAATAACTGGTGCAGGCGTGTTTCCCTTTGTTAACACACTCAACATCTGTGATTCTGCTGCTTGCTGAGATGTGGAATCCCTCCCAGTTGTCCCAGCAGCTCAGAGTCCTGACAGAGGAGGAGATGGAGAAAATAGCAAAGGAAGAGCAGCTGTGAGTTTTCAAGCATAGTTTCCATTTGTTCCGGATGCCCACAGCAAAAGAACCTTGATTTTTGGCAGTAACCAGCCTGAACATGTTTTCTTCAATGTATTCCATGATGTGATGTGGCATGTTAACGGAAGGCAGCACATACACACCCACCAGACTACACTTAGGTTGCCTAATCTCCATTGATATCCACCAAGCCAAGTGCACAAAATCCCTTGGATCAGACCAATGAACCGTTTCACTCCATGTCTGCCTGCAGTGGCCAATACAGAGGATGCTAACCATGCTTGCAAAGGCCAGACAGTAACAGAACATCCTGGTCAGCCTGGAGGTTTCCTTTTGGCTTCTCACTTTGGGACTGGCGTGCATCCCATTGCACTAGAGTTTCCTCTTTCATTTCAAATAGGTTGGACTGGCATTATTTAAAGAGCTTTTCATTTGTTTGTTTGATTTGTCATGCTGAAATTCTTCATTTCACATTTGCTCTCTCTCTCCCCTTGTTCATTTCTGTTAGATTCTTTAGTTTGTCCTGTCCATAGCTCTGTTATGGTTCCTTATATTGTTGTCATACTGAAAGGAACATGAATTTCCTCCTCTCTACCTAAATTCTCAATTCCTTATATGCTTTGCGTTTTAAGAACATGCCCTCACAAAATCATGAAGATAGTCCTGCTTCAGGTAACTAAGCCCAATGAGAAAAGAGGCACTGCTAAATGGGTAAGGGCTCTGGAAAATGTGCTTCTAAATGCCCAAATCTTTTTTTCAGTAAAGCAGTATAAATCAGGCTATCTCCACAAACACAAACCATGTTACACCACTGAAACAGAAAAGGGAACAAGAACTTGCATATGTAGCCCCTCAGAATCTTCTAAGAGGATCCCCTTTCTGAACCCACACAACTATCCTGGCACTCCACAGAATCATAAGCTGCTGCACTGCTCTTTGCTTTGTCCTGTTCAGTGCACTTTGATTCAATTTTTGCACATGGAATGAATTCCACAGAGAATTAAAGTTTACCAGAAGGACAGATTTCTTTTGAACCTCAGATGGAAGAGAAGGAATAGCATTTTATTGTGCCTCTAATTACAGCCACCATGACAGTTCATATGTGTATGCAATAAAAATAACCATAAACCTACCTAATCATTAAAGTAAAGGAAACAGCTCCTCTCTGTATCATCATACACAGGTACTGAAGTTGCTAATAAACCAGGAAGAGCACTGAGGCACTGGAGGAGCATCTTTCCTATCTCCACAGTTTCTTAAACAACTTTAGAGGCATATTTTTATTAAGTATATGCAAGGCAGATGATCTTAAACCTCAAAAAGAGTCTGTATAATAATTGTGTGCTCTTCTAATGCTCTCCAAAGACCTATTCATAGTCCATTCTGAAAGACAATAATATATCAAGAACTTCTGCAAACTTCCTCCTAATGAACACATGCCAATTTGAGACCAAGAATTCTGGCCTCAGAGGACAAAATAACCACTGCTCTTAGTCTCTGGGTGTTTTGCTACTTTATTTCAGAGTGATTCAAAATCTAATTAAATTTCTAAACTCTAATGAAATTACAGAAGAAAAATCATTTAGGATTATATTATATACAATTACTCACAGCTGAAAATTACAGTTAGCCTCTTTCACCAGGATAGGGTCTCCTGAGAAATCCTTGTTATTCATATAACATAAATCTGACATTACTCCCACTATTTACAGGTCGAAGGTAAAAGCAGAATTAATTAAACATATATATCCTGCCCAGTGGCCGGATGGTGGAGAGTGGGTAATAGAGGGAAGGTTAATAATGATGACTGTGCTTGAAACCACATTTCCCAGTTTGGTCAAGAATGAGAATAAACCTACTACAAAGCAGAATTTTATTAAGCCTGCCTTATTCTGATCAGTGCTTTTCCTCACTGGAGGTATGCTGTGAATGAGAACAGTGAAGCATATGTAGTTGGCAGTGTGCAGTGAGCTACCTATCTGAAGCATTTTGTGGAGAAGTAGTGATGGAATAAGCCAAACTGCTTTAGCAAGTTCAGCCAAATACTCAGATGTTTAGTTGCTTCTCTGAAATATGAGAGTTCCCTGACCACTGACTTCGGCCAGAGGAAACAAACAAACAAAAAAAACCCCAATCAAACCACCCACCCCCCCCCCCCCCCC